>OLMO02000231.1:22693053-22716327 GCA_900291935.2 Cassiopea xamachana
AGGGTGCCTCTAAGAGGACTTTAGTTCTGGCACGAGCATTTAGGACCGGATGCCCTTCCTGACGCCACCAATGGCTTGCGTTGGGCCTCGAACCCAGGCCCATGTTGGTCTGAGTCGAGTGTATTACTGCTAGGCCACGGCTGCTCTAACTTCGTTCCAATTCACAGAACCCAAATATGACTTTCTTGTACATTCTCAGACCCCAAATATTGACATGGACCGACGTATAGAAAAGTAGAGAGCAACCCCTTTAGGTAGCGTTCCCATTGTTTCTACCAACTTTGAATTCATCTGAAAGTCTTTTTTACAAATGGTTGAAATGATGTTACACTCTCTTTTCTAAAAACAAGTTCAAACATTGAGGCTCAAAATCGCTGAAATTCCTAGTTATAAAACTGATTTTAACTGTACTGTTGCATTATCGATATAAAATNTATAAATTCTTGCTTAGTTTTATGATGTAATAAAGCATCAACAAAGATTGGAATATGCCAGAGTCCAGAAAAAATCTACGTATTACGTTCCTCGTTACTGCAAGGATATCTGACAATGTATTTGCTTTTAGGGAGATGGTGAACAATATATACGTATAAGATGGCATATGATACCATGGTTTTTCTTTTTTCTTTTATATATTTTTTTTTTCTTTTTTTCTTTTTTTTTTCTTTTTTTCTTTTTTCTTTTTTCTTTTCTTCTTTTCTTTCTAAGGATATTTCTTTATACAGGACAAACATTGATAACAGCGATTTTGTAATTGTTGAAGTTTTTATCCTGTTAAAAAATTCGTTTTATTATTATTATTATTATTATTATTATTATTATTATGTGAAGTTTCGATATGCTGTTCCTCCATTTTCCTCCTGCCAAATCACCTCATTTGTATGTTTCAGAAGTTTCCTCAAGCCAAATATTTTTTTCAATTAATGGGCCTGCCTTAAAACTGGCTTAAATGTAAAAAACCTTCTTAATTGTTGATTCATAACTTTGACTAAACACTTAAGAAGGTTTCTTAGTCTCGGCAAAAAGTCAGGTATTCTTACCAAAAGTGTGTACCGTACTGTAAAAATTATTGGTTTTTTCTTCATGGGAGATTCACATCTCTGCAAGTAGAGCTGGCTATAGGGCAAAAGCATTGGAGAAAAGGTTGTTCGGTGTGACACCCCAACAGACAATAGAGCAATATTTTTCGCTAACTTGTACATTTTTGCTTGGAATTTCAGTAAGAAAGTTTACATATTTTTCATAAGAAACTCGAATTTTCACCTAGTACTAAAAGTCGATATGTACCATAGCATCGAAATTTTGGAACTTTAGCGCTAAGAGTTTCTTACTTCAGGGGCCATGCAATAGATGGGCTGGGCGGCACAGCACCCTACTTTTTCAGAGAAAAAAGTTTTTAGCACACACATTGACTCGTAGGCTGTGCATTGTCTATAGAAGTAACAGCAACGTGGAACTCACTGTTTACCAGTAGCAATGAATACATGCGAATTNTGAGAAAGCAATTTCTAATAGCTTCAGAACATAGTGTTGTACTTCATGCATGAAATACCGTGGAAACCTCCATGCTGTTTGTTGTATGGACTAAGAGCTAGTTCGTACGATGAACCGTAGATGAGCCTAACCTATGCATTTAGCAATTTGAGTAGTTAAGTTCATCTTCGTTTCAGCATATGAAACCACAAAAATACATCGGTTCGAGCCACAATCACGCAGTTCATTGGTTCAACACTGGCTCATCCCCTTCGGTCGCGCTATTGTTGAACCAATGCTATAATAGGTTCGGGTTATCTATGGCTCATCTTATGAACTAGCTCTAAGTGACTTTATTTTAGCTTAGCCCCCGCATTTTCAACATCATTGCGCGGCCCCTGTCCTTCGTTTCGTATTTTCGGGACCTAAAAGTACCTCATTGTGTTGCAGTCAAGCATTTCTGTACAGATGTTAAAGCTGACCTTCTCAAAAAGAACCGAAGCAGACGAAAATTAAAAGTTACGTATATTGCTTTCTAAACAAGAGTCAAACAAATTGAGACTTAAAAGCCTAAAAAAAATAATGTCAAAAGAGGTCACCAATTAATGTTTTGTAATTTTTCTTGAACACAGTGTTAGTCTTTAATGTTTGGCCAGCCCAGTACTAGCTTCTTAGATGGCATCCATAAAGGATGTCCGCAACTTGGTGAAGGAAGAGGACTAGCAACAAAGCGGACAAAAGTGGACAGGGGGGAGGGAGGGTGTTCAGCTGAAAGTGAAGACTCTTTTCAGTGTGGTCTCTGTAGGAGAGAGCAGGGCGCTTAAAGGTCATTTCATCATTATAATGATAATATCTTCTTTTGTTAAATCCTGTGTTAAAGATTGCAAAATAAAGCAGCAAACGAGAAATAAGAGACCGTTCACTATTTATGCCTCAGGTTGGGACTGAAGAGAGAAGTTAATTTGGGTAATTATTTTTGTTACTTAACCTTGTGCACTATAGATATAATAATTACCCAACCAATATAGAGCTATTAAAAGTATACTACCCAACTTTTATAAGACAAAAAATAGTATACCCAACCTTAACGTTGCCTGAGAGATCATTTACCCAACCTATTTCTCTTCAGCCACAACCTGAGGCATACGTAATATGCGGACCATAAGTACAGTCTGCATGTCGTTTTCAAAAAGCTTTTATTTTTCCATAGTTTTGCAGCTGTTTATTCGTCTTCCAACTCAGTGTCCGCAAGAACGAAGGGATGGGGTTGTTAAGCCAAAAGCGGACAGGGAGGGGATTGAAAGCTGACAAAAATATGCGGACATCCTTTATGGATGCCCCTTATAATCCCGTTTTCTTACGCCTCTAGTTGGCTCACTGCTCATGCAAGGTTGAATACAGTTTAACACGTGAATCTATGGTACTACCGGGACCCATTCAAATGAATTAGCCTGGCAAGGTCCTAATATAACCATTGTTGTTTCCGCATCTTTCTGTGGGATCATAACCATTCACATTCCAGCAGGTTTTTCTATTGTGCCATAAACACTTCTTTCATAATTGACGGTCCCCTTGACAGGGAATCACCTGATCTATTGCACTTAAAATTATTTTGAGCTTAGCTAGAGAGAAGTTGCCACTAGGTTACGATAGAGTGCGGACAATCTGTAGTGTACCATCAAAGTAGTACAATTTTATATAGCAGCCATATTTGCATCAGCCATTTTGATTTTTAGCCATTTTAAAAATGCTAGAAAGTGAAAGAATAGGCAAACAGAGTGTCGACTCAGACCTAAAGAACGGAGAGGAAATTTTCAAAAAACCGCGCTTTAACGCTGACTGCATGTATACTACGTACAACAGAGAGAATTCAAACTCAGTTTTTGAGGGGATGTATAAACGGGACCCAACAACTAGAGTGTTCGTCAACCGTAGCTTGAGTTTGAGTAACATCAAGTTCTTCGGTTTCGACATGGACTATACTCTCGCTGTTTACAAGTCACCGGCCTACGAAATGTTGTCATTTGAACACGTAAAACGACGACTTGTCGATGTTGGATATCCTGAAGAGTTAAATTCAGTTGAATACGATCCAAGTTTTCCTCTCCGTGGGATGATGTTTGATACGGAACGTGGGAATCTCCTGAAAGTAGACACATTTGGAAATATTTTGCTCTGTGTCCATGGCTTTAAATTTTACAACAGCAAAGAGATTCGAGAGTCTTATCCAAATAAATTTATTCAAGTTGGAGGCTCTGCAGCCATTGGAAGACGCTTTCCTATACTAAATACCCTATTCAATCTACCTGAGTGCTATTTACTTGCATGTTTGACAGATATATTGGATAGACAGCCAGGTTACACCATGACTGGGACAGGAGTTTCTGGTGGGTCAGTGTCTATTTCATATAAAAGCATTTATCAAGATGTGAGAGCAGCTGTTGATTGGGCGCACGTACAAGGTATCTTCAAAAAGGAGACTCTTCAAGACCCAGAAAAATACATCGCCAAGGATGAGAGGTTGCCAGTCCTTCTGCATAGAATGCGTACACATGGCAGAAAAGTATTTATTATCACTAACAGTGACTATGAGTATACCAATGCAGTTATGACATACCTGTTTGATTTCCCAAATTGCCAAGAAAATGGTACACAACCAAAGCAGTGGTTAGATTATTTTGATGTTGTAGTCACTGATGCTGTTAAACCATTGTTCTTTGGTGAGGGCACTGCACTTCGCCAAGTTGATATAGCTTCTGGAAAGCTTCACATAGGAAAGTTTACAGGTAGTCACCAACAGGGGGCTGTGTATGCTGGGGGTAACTCTGAAGTATTCTCAGAACTCATTGGGGCAGAAGGAAAGGATATTCTGTACATTGGTGATCATATATTTGGGGATATATTGAAGTCAAAGAAGCAGCAAGGATGGAGAACCTACCTTGTGATTCCAGAGCTCATTACAGAATTAGATGTTTGGACAAAGAAACAAGATAAGTTTGACAAACTGAAGCAGTTGGAAATCACACTTGCTGACATCTACAAGAATCTAGACTCAAATACTATGGAACAGCCAGACATAAGTGGCATTACAAAGTCAATACGAGAAGTGACACATGGTATGGAGCAGTGCTATGGACAGCTTGGTAGCTTATTCCGCAGTGGCAGCAGGCAGACTTTCTTTGCAAGCCAGGCAAGACGATATGCAGATCTTTATTCTGCATCCTGCATCAACCTGCTTTATTACCCATTTAGTTACTTGTTCCGTGCTCCACCTCAGCTCATGCCACATGAAGCAACTGTAGAACATGAAGAGAAAACAATGGATGCAAGTAGAGGTAAATTTGGTCCAATAGAGAAAGCAAGAAGAACAATATCATTTGCTGAAGGTGCAATAAAGACACCGTTTACATCAACCCATGATGAAGATGATGAAGATTTGGTAGATGGAGAAGAGGAAGTCATTGACTTTTCATGAAGAGAAGTTAGTGGTATTGCTTTGTTGTATGTTTTCAATATTGTGATTTGTGGCTCTTGCTAATGGCTTTTGGGATTTTAGAGTTATATTATACTAAAATAGTATTTTTGGAATTAACAGTTGAATCTATTATAAAGAAATTGATGGTTTGGTGATTAGCTCAGGTATAGTTTGTAGTTCATAGATTTGGGCCTCATTCCATATTCAAGTTTTGGAGTTTCTATTCATTGGAATTTGTTACAATTTTCATTTGTATTTTTACTGTTATTTATTGTTCCTATTATTACAATGCACAATTGGTACAGAAACTATGACTGTTTAGCCTTTTGAACTTCCAGGAATCCTTGGATAGCATTGGAAACATAGAGGTAGTCTGCTTTCATATAAATAGCCATGCCCCCACCAAATACAACATTCTTTAATCCATTAGGATAGAATTTATTGAGATACCCCAAGATATGAATACTGAATACTCTTAAATGAATATTGAAATTGTTGGCTCTTATATTAAATAATGACAGATAAATGTTTATGGTTTAATTTGGAAATTATAAATTCAGATCCTGTAGGTATTGCTATCAATATTACTATTTAGATTTACATGGATGGTATGAAGTGAAAATTCCCTGATATTGCCCACAAATTGTGATCAGAACTCCACATCATGCCAAGTAGTTGTGCCCATACAGAGTCAATTGTGTCTTTTGATTGGAAAATTATACAAAATGGGTGGTCTGGGTGTCATATTATAGATAAAAGCTACAATATTATGTTCTGATTTCATTGTTTGTCTTTTAATGTTTGGCCTTGTTTTGTTTTTATTTTTTCTTGTTTTGTTTGTATTTTGTCTTGTTTTTGTTGGATTTTAGCTTATGAGCCAGTTTTGGTATAATTGGTATAGCTTGTGAACCAGTTTTGGTATAACCAGTTTTGGTATAGTTTTAGCTAAGTGAACCAGTTCTGATATATTTGGGGTTTATGGGTTTATGTTGAATGCATTTGCTCCTACTAACTGTCCTTGTTCAAGTCTAGTACATACAGAATTGGAAACACAAATTGCTGATGATAAAGTTGAACATCATTTGATGCTAGCAGGATCAATAGGATGCAAATTCTAGAATCCATTAATAGTTATATCTTTGAAAAAAAAACTGAGCTGATTAGCAGTGCTCTATATTCTCCAATTCTAGTGCCTATTTTCTCCCATAGCAAGTTTTAAAATAGGGTATAAATCAATAATTGTTTGTGCACATCGAGGTATTGGTTGTGCCGTAATGTATGCTAGGAAAAGGTGAAGTTTTGATCTTAAGAATATCGGCTGAACTTGTTGCATAATGATCATGCAGGTCGTACGACTCGCAAAATTGACCAACGGTTTATCTACATTGAAACAGGAGAATGACTGTAGGTCAGAAATAAAAATGCGGTTAAAAGGATAATTCATTTTATTTTGGNNGAAACCATTCTTTATAGAATCAACAGTTATCAGTTTATTTGATTAGCTTTTGTAATTGAGCGAATCCAGGCTCATTCATTGGTGTAATCTATTCTTCAGCTTTAAAACAGAAAACTATCAATTATTCTTCATAATTAACAGTTTTGCTATGTTCTCCGAACATTAGAACTGCTGCGTATGATTATTAATGCTTTTTGTCTCTGCCACCTCGACATACCTTGCATGGCTCCTGGACTGTAAACTGTCAAGATTGGCATGACTACCCCATAGCTTCCTATGTTTCATGTTTATTGAGAGCAAACTGGAATAACTTCGCAGTCCATAGGATTGCATTGTTCATAGTTATAGCATATTTTGTTTCAAGAAATCAACGTATATGCAAAAGTTTGTTACATTTACATCCGATATACGAGTCTGTGGCTCCACGGCCTATGAACGTGTCTGCGGAAGCCAAAAAGACCTTAAAGGAGCATTTGATAATTATGCGGGATTCTTGTTGATGGCATAGATAAATGCTTTACTTCATGGTTTTTAATCTTGTAAGATTTTATCTATATTTCCAAAATATCTTTTGAGAATTGACACGAAGCTCTTTCATTCATTGTTATGCATCTTTCGTATTTGGGTATAATTTGAACGCATGCTAAATAGGGTGAAGCTACGAGTTGGTTCATGTTTGCTTGAGTACATGTGTTGTTTATAAGAAACAAACTCTCTGGCTTCAGCCTGGATGGTTCTTAATATTTCGTCAAATCCTGCCTTAAATATTTCTTTACTTTAACGACTTCCAATGACAATAACAACCCAAATTGGACAATTGTGATGCAGGAAAAAGTATGCTCAGGTTTTGTGAGGCATGTAATGGATAATAATTCTGTTTTCTTGTTAGTTTGATCAAAAATTTTATAGTACAGCAGTTTTTGCAAGTTGTTATTTGACACTCTGCCTGCCTATGCTTCTGAAACATTTCTTAATTTTTGCCTAATTTCAGCCTCATGTTTCTTATGGAGATGTTTCTTATAAAAAAGACTTGCATTGTTGAACATGACTATTATTACTTGTATCAGAGTCGAGAGTTATAGTTCATGGTACGTGTTGTGTAAGCCACATGTGCACAAGGAAAGTGGAAAGTCCGCTTGAAGCTGAAAAGACACAAATAGCATTTTATAGTTTAAAGGACAAACTTCATTTGGCCATACGGGCAGAGTACCAAAAAATGTAGTCTTCCCAATTGTTTCTTTGTCCACGTTGTGAGATTCGAATGCTTTTCATCAAGAAAATGCGATGGGTAATAGGTTCCGGAGATTACCCACTGGTATGAGCTCTGGTGAAAGTGTTGCACTTCCATCGTTTGGTCTCAGCAACACTGAGGGTGATTCTTTTTGTAAATGAAGTACAGCAAACGACTGTGTTGCTATTAGTGGAAAAGTAATCACATTTCAAAAAACAAACACTTATTTATTACTGAAGTGTCGTTGACATCTCCCCTTATGAATGATATTCCTGTTTTAAGAAAGCAAAATTCTCCAAAGAAAAGTAAAAGACATTCAAAGCGGGCTTTGTGATGCAATAGAGCAGAGCTAAGGCTAGTAAAGGAGCAAAAGATTCCAATATCAAAAGAGTTTGGAAAAGAAAAGAATACGANATAACTTTTGACCCTGTAGTATAACACAGTATTTTGATACCTTTAGAATGGAACAATATCACTTCTGTTATTATGTTTTGAAAACAGATTATTAGTGATTGTTTTTAAACTGTTGCTTCAGGCTTATGATCGCGTTGGCAAGTTCGTTTGTGGAAAACACGATTAATCGTACAATGAAGTTAGGTTTTAGCTGTTTTATCCTTTCTGATGATGAGACTGCAAATTCACGTTCCTCCTTTGCTCGGAGTAAGCTAAAACGTTGAATAAATTCAAAAAGATATATCAACAGTTTCAATCTTTTCTTTTGCATTGGTATGCTAAAGATTGCTGTAGCCCAGTTATTTCCGACCTTGCAACCTCCCACAGCAAGCCACACCCCCGACACAACTATAGAGTTACCCTTTACTTGCTCTGCAAAACAGGGATTTTATACCTGCATTAGGTAGATAGAGAAAGCGAATTTTTGACCAGCAAAATACATTATGATAGACATTGGAGAAGAATGCATCAATATATCGCTGCCCTCATTTAATAAGGCAGGCTGTTGATGTTGGTCTCAAGTTGACTAATGTGGATCCCCAAATTTATACTGTAAAGGCCTTAAAAGAAAATTATTAGAAGTAGAAAAAGTTCCTAGATTCAGGTACAGCAATCTTAAGCTTATCAGTCACCAGTCTGAGGTGTGCCAAACAATTCAATAGTCCAATAGAATTCATTTTCTATCTATAATAAGATTCTACCTAGGCGACAGAACGCACTTTGGAGTAAACGAAAACGAACTATGAGACCATATGATGTTAGCTTGATACTTCAACCCATATATGGCAAATTATTTGGTGCTTAAATGTCCTATTGTTCTCACTAAAAAAGCAACGACATGGACTTTCTTTAAGAGGGCAAAAACACTATTCTTCACGCTGGTATGACAACTTTACAAGATTCATCTTATTTCCTACAGAATGCTTCGGAAAATGATTTATTATGAAACACACAATTTTTATTATATAAGAATAAAGCTTATAGGAATATTGAGGCTCATAATCGCTGAAATTTAAAAATAATTTTACAACAACGCAAGGCTCAAGTTTCATCAAGATTTAAAATCGTTGCGTATTTCAATTCTAGTATTGTTTGTAGATTAGCTTTTTCACTATCGATACAGTATTTGTTATTCTGTTCCAATTTTATATTGCTTCATGATAAAGTAGAACATCAACAGGGGTTTGAATATATAATCTTTTAATTTTCAGACGCATACATCTTGAAATTTTAGAATAATGTAAGAATAATTTAAGGCTCAGAACTGAAAAAATTGAGAATAACGAGGATCAGCGAAAAATTAGGTATTTATTATTAAAAAGTGAGTATTCACACTTAACGAAATGCTGTTTCATAGTTATATTTGCTACGCATTTGGGTGCACAGAGCCAGGTTTCATTCATTTTGTCACCACTCTGCTATTGCCAAAACTACATATTAAAAAAAGATTTCCCTATTATTCCACAGCTTATTAATGTTTGACTAATTCATTCATTTGTTTGAACGGCTGGCAAAGCAAAAATGTTGGTTGTTTGCTAACTTTCAATGGTCGATATTTTCTGGATGGCAAAACACTAAAATAACAAGGAAGATTATTTATTAATTCCATTTATTAAAGACTGGATTATAGAAATCCTAGCTATTCTAGAAAGGCATTGGTTTAGGGTATCACTAGAATTTCTAAAGAAGAACTTTCTTTACTACCAAATATAGACTGCAATTCTTGTCAGGCTTCAATTCACACACCCTAGGGCTTGTAACGAGAGAACGGCTGGGCCATGACATCGTGACAAGCAAATTGGTGTGGGTAACTTTTGAGATCATGCTATCTCAACCAGGATCTGCAGGTCTTTTGCCTAAGGCAAAATTGTGGCGCTGCACTTGAATGAATGAATCAATGAATGAATCAATGAATGAATCAATGAATGAACGAAACAGATACCAAAAGTGGTGTGACAGGGCCTAAATTTCATGTAGATCTAACTCATTTTGTGGAGTTGAAAAGCAAAACAGCGAAAATGTAATTGAAGAAAATGTGGATATCTAAATGGTGCATATCTGTTAAAATAAGGCTATCAAAGCTAACATCTATCGAATCTTCAAAAAGCATGAAATTGGCAAAAAGTTAGCAAATGATTCTAAAAGGTAAAAGTTCGCCCCCTTCCACTCCATTCTATTACACGAGTTGTATCAGGCAACTTGCCAGTTCCTACTTTGTCTGCCACACCCCTACTGCAGCTCCAAAGGACCACACCACTTTTTTTCGCAAAAATCAGGTATAAATGTTAAATTTTAGGTGCTGCTATGGAAAGATTAAAGTTCGCTTGAGATCACAAAGTTGCTATGCTTTGGCTGCTAAAAATTAGTTTGGTACCCAAGAACGCTGAATAGACAGTATTAATATGAGACATTAATACTAATAAGAATTATCAAAGATCTGCTATTAAACACACAAGAGAAAGAAGCTTGCATGAAAATCCAATCACAGCAAATCCATAAAAATGAAAGCTTTAGTCGACTTTAGATTTATATTCATCGTCGATTTATTTGGATAATGAAAAAAAGATGCAAATACAATGAAAACTTCAACATTACGGCAAAATAAATTGGCAAACCTAAAATACTTGGATATATATATATATATATATATATATTTATATATATATATACATATATATATATATATTTATATTAAGAATAACAAAAAGAAATATAATGACTAAAAATACTCTTTATTGAGAAAGTAGTACAATGAAGACAACAGGTAACACACAATATCGAATAGAGTAATAATGTCAATGTTGAAAACGAATTAAATTTGTTTACTAGAAGCTGTTTTTACTCATCCAACATCTATCTACTNTGTAAGTTTCCAAGTTAAAGTTGAATATTAGGTATTGGAATCAGGAGTGATCTTACATTTGGTAAAGGAATTTGATACAAATACAATAATTAATATATTTAGGAAAATCACAAAGGAATATCAATAGGAACAGATAATGTAAAACCGAACTGAAAATTGAGCTGTCCTTAAAATTCTTGGTACGAGCTAACAACACGGATGAAACGAGCAAGTAAATATGAACAGATGATTCCAAGAAGCTGCAACAGAAAAAATGAAATGATTAGTACCAAATTGTAAAAATTATTTATCAGAATATTTCGCTTGAAAAACACTCAAAGCAGAAGTGTAATGAGGATGGAAAAGCAGATTTTCAGAGAAGAGACAGCGACTGAAAAATTTGAAAGTGAAAACTGAAAGAGTCTAAGATAAATCAGATTTAAGAGAAAAAGAGGCATGATTTCAATAAATAGAACAGGAAAACAAGTGGAGTGGAATTAAATTGACATTGATAGATAAGGGAGGGGACTCTATATAAGTACACCTGTCTTTCTCTCAATCTAAGAATTTGGTGCATAGAGTAAAAACAGTCTAGTAGCTTCTAATAATGCCTATGCTTCTTACATAGTGCTTGATTTTTTCCTCCTTGCCATACTGTTGTTCAACTCATTCAAGGTTGAACCTCCTTCCTCCTTCTCGAAACTGCTAATCCATGTAGCCAAGGAATACTGGAGGGAGGAGGTAATCATACTGCAGGGGGAGGGGATCGTAAAAAAGCCATACTGGATTGTATAAAAGGCTGCTGGACTCTGAATCTTAATTAAATGGAGCAGTTTTCGTTCGGCAAATAAAATAGAGTAGTTTTAATGCAAAAACTGACCTGAAAGAAGGCAATGCCAAGAGCCGTGCCTCCAATAATAGCAAATTTATCTTTAAAGAACGTCTTCATGGCACCAACACAACCCTGTAAAAATTCAAAACTAGCTGGAAGTGACTTCAAACTTTTGAATATTTGAAAACCACTGCGAGACTGACATCAAAATTGCCACATAAATTGCATCTTAGGCAACAGCATCTGAAAATGGCACACTAGCATGTTACTTATTCTATGATGTTAACTCTGGTATTGACGGGCATTATATGTCTTTAAACTGATCTTAATTGGCACGCATGGGGGTCACTAGACATCTGCCCACAAAGCAAAAGCCAAAACAGAAAAAATATTCTTGCATCCTATTTCCCCCTATCAGCCCACTGTGCATCGTCATGAAAACATGGAACACAAAACTGACAAGATTTTCTAGCTTGCTAAAGATGAATCACAAAAACAAAGACTGAGTAGGAGAAAGGTCTAGGTCAACTTGGGTTTCTTGCACGGGGGTAGGCAGAAATTTTCTACGTTATTCCCGAGGGGTAAATTATATCGTGGTTGGCTTTCAGGACACAACTATACTAGGAGCAAACAATAAGTTTTAAACTTTTTAGTTGTTAATCTTCCAGGAAGAATTTTTTCTGGGAGTAATTTAATGAGGGTAGGTCATTTGGAGGCAAACTCTCTGCAAGTAATTTTCACCAGGAGAGTCTCAAAGGAGCTTAATAATGGTTGTTGATTTGAGGAAAATTTTCCCAAGGGCCAACATCTCATGTTTCTCGCATTCAATGAAAACAACCCAAAAGGAGTAATATGAGAAATATAATAAATGAAAAATAGAATAAAATACCTGAGTGTAAATATCTTTCTCGTGTCCTTTCACTGCACTAAAGTGGCAGCTCTTTTCGTTTCTGCAGCATGATTTTGGCACAGTGTTTGCTTTCCAATTTGGTAATGAACCATTGGTCCAATCCAGGTAGCTATCTGCACCACAGCAATGGAAAACTTTGCTTTGAATGTCATCTACTGCTTTTTTGGTACTCCCTTCAGTATCATTACCGTAGTTCTTCATTGCCTTTCTCATGCCATCTTCTAATCCCTTTTTAAGCTATGACAGAAATGAAAGGATTAGTTCCACATTAAATTATAAAAAGGTATAGGTATTTACAACGTATTAGCTGTGACTACAGAGTCAAGACTGCATGGCCAGAGAGATTTTCAACATGAAATATCATTGAAATTTAGTTGGGATAAAATCAATCTTCAGCATGTCTCTGATAAAGCTGCTCAAAGAATTTTACAAAGTATAGCACTANAAGGCAATCTTAAATTACATCTTGCACAATACTAAACTTCCTGGTGAAGCACTTCAAATACTGGTTCATTCTCAAAATTGAGCTTAGTTTCTGAGACAATATAAAAGTCTATTATCCTCCATAATGTCAATTTGCAATATCCGCCTAACTATTTGCTTGGCCATCAATGAAAGTAAACAAACTCAAACTCTGGTAATACTAAAAACATTAGCAAGTTGTAGCATGAGATCTTTCATTTTCTGATTCAACCAAACAAGAATCATTCTAAAAAACAGCTGAGCAAATATATCACTACTTCAAAGCACCAATGCTGCTCAGAGCAAAAAATCAACATGCAAAGCTAGTAAATCAATTCAACACAAGAAAATTTGGAAAGAACTTGATTATTTGTGCTTTAGACTATACAAGATTGTGAAAATCTTCCAGGAGTATGTGCCTCAAGCTTACTGCATATTTAAACAGCTGAGATCTATCTGGATCTAATTGCAATGAAAGAAACAAAACTTGATATATGTGGTTTGCAATACTATAGTTCCTAAAATTAATTGCAATTTCCTTAATATCGAATTATAACACCATAATAGAAAAAGACATTTTTAGGAGATTTTTATTTATCCTAAGGGGATAAGATTGCAAAATTAGACTTTCTTCAACTGGATATTTGATATACTTTAGGCTCTCATTTGAAGATCAAAGCAAAAGAATAAATTCACCTTGTATTAACTGATATGTAAATCAGTGGGTCCATTTAAAACATACTAGACTAACACATGGCATAGAATCTGACAAATAACACGGGCAATTCTATGTAACAGACATTACAGTTCTATGAATATTGCTTTATTTTGCCTCAAATTCATATTTATTGAAAAGACTTCCACACATTTTAACTCAATATGATCAAGCTTTATTTCAAAAATAAACAAAACATTTTTGCTTGCTTGTAATTTGACTTATTGATATTTTTGCGATGGTAATGGACATTACATCAGAACATCACCAAATGTCAGTAAACTTTTTCAAGCTGCTAACTCTATGCTAATCTCATACTCTATCAACCCATTTTAGCTGAACATGAATTGCAGATGTATGAAATTTGTGAAAAGTAATGGTCATCTCTTTTGTATTCACTCCATTTTTGTGTAAACTTAAAAGTTCAGCATAACGGACATTAAAGATATGGCATAACAGACATTACAGGTGTTGCCAATGCAATAGAAAAGTTGAAAAACTAGAAAATACTATTTTTGCAGCTATGTCAACAAATTTCAAAGTTCTTACTATCATTGGCCTACTGGCTATAGGAATGATGGGTGCATGGGCCTCCATGAGACCTCTTAGTGGGGTTTCAAAGTGATTCACTATAAGCAAAAAAGTTGACAACTCCACAATTGTGATGTTTAAGTGTGGAATTGCCCCATACCATTTAGCAAAAAGAGCAACAAAGATAAAGTGAGAAAGTGAGTGAGTGAGTGAGTGAGTGAGTGAGTGTGAGTGTGAATGTGTGTGTGAGAGAGAGAGAGAGAGAGAGAGAGAGAGAGAGAGAGGGACAGCAACTCAGGAAGGGGGCATAAAAGAGTGAGAGAATAGAAAGCAATGGAATTAAATGATGTGATTGATTGGCATGTTCTACTTCATTGCAAAATAATTTCTATGATAAAAAAGCTACATAAAAATTATCTGATAGTACCATGTACCAATAAAAGGCAACAGAGGGATGTTGTGCAGCAAGTTTGTGAATTAATGAATTCCAAAGAGCAATGACGTGCATAGAGGGTGCATACCATGGTCTGCCCATCTAAGAAAGATATTTTTGGTATACCTATATCCCTCCTATTATCATCACTATCCATCCTATTGCCAGCTGTCTACCTAACAAGTGATGGATTTCTTAATTATTAAATGTTTTTATTCAAAGAACATTTGCCAAGACAATCTCTGATTTTCTTGCTCAGATATTACAAAGAGTGCAACATTTACAACCAAAAATAATGGCCAACAATGATCTATTTTTCATGTCATAATCAGTGAAACCAGGGTTGGGAGAAGCAGGGGGCTACACACCTCCTGATAATAGTACCTGTCAGAACTTTAAGACTATTGTCAGAATTTCTAATGACAACTAAGTGGCAAAACAGCTGCAATTGCCATTTTAAAGTAAGGTAGCAGAAAATTGTCAGAGAACTTGAGCCTTTCATCCCCCCAAATTGTACTTCCCATTGCCCTTTGGGTCATACTAATAATGATGGAACATAATGCACTTAGCATGAAAATCTTACAACAACTTTGAGGGAGCATAGAAAGTAGGGGTGAAATTAGTGCTCTGTGGCCTGTGTAACTTACCTTATTACGGAGGACATAACCACCAATGCCAGCAGCCAGTTCAGCAATGAATAAAATCAAAAGAATAATCATGTACTGAAAAGAGAAGAAAGTTTAGGTTACAAAGTTAACAACACAATTCAAGTTCTTAGAGTCAATGCAGTAAAAGGTAAAAGTAGTCCTGTATACTTTCATAAATAAGGGAAGTGCTTGTTAGAGAGGACACTTATCCTGGGCCATTGGCATTTGAGGTAGGGTGGTCAGTTCTTTTCCTCACTGCCTTTATCTCCCCAGTGTTGCCACCAAGTACCCATTTGCTGCTAGGTGAACAGTGAGCAAGCGTTCAGTCAGGCCATCGAGTCAGGCTCAAACCATGGACCTTCCACATGGGAGGCATGCGCTCTAACCACTATGGTACCTCGCCCTTGTCAATGAGGTATTACAAGACAAAAGCAGAAATCTCCAATTATACAGGCATCTATTATCAATGATAAGATCTAACATGCAACAAAATGTAAGGCAATACTCTAACATTGAAGAAAATTTTTTATAAGATTTTCTTTCAATAGGTTCCGAGTATGACAAAAGTGTATATTGTATATATGGTGAAAAGAGCACTTTCACACTGGGGTTGACATTTTCATAGAATTACCCTTATATCTATGTTTTTACCATTTCACATACATTGCAATGAGATTCAAAGATATCAAAGCAAAGAAGGATATAAGCAATATTCAATTGTCTGCTCCCCAGCACAGTACTCTTCTCATTTAATTTTTAAAGTGCTTCTGTAACTACATTTTTACATTACTGCAAAAGGTGACAACAGTCATGTAGAAAAGAAAAATAAGAATTCAAATATGTTTCTCCAAAGCACCATAACTAGTATTGAAAGTTAAATTTTAATGAGGTTGAGTACAAAAAGATTTTCATTCTCTGATGTAGGAAGTAGTACCCACCAGGATTGCTAGTACACAAAATAAAGCAAACTTGCGGTGATCAGAAGCATGCAAAATATTTACTGAAAAAACCTAATGGACGGAAATGATGCATAGCTGATATCCCAAATGGTACAAGCTGTGGAAATACCCAATGTGTCCCTGTTGGCTCATTTCACTGATCAAGAGAAAAAGTCAAGTAGTTTTACAAAGGGCATCTTTTTTCAAGGCTATACAGCAGGCCAAAATTCAATCTAAGAAGTAAACAAAGGATTTTTTGAGATCAGTTCCTTTTTCTTTTATATGTTGTGCTAATTTAGTGGCAGTTAGGGTGTTTTTTATTGTTTTAGATTTCAAGCTTATGCAAAAAAGGAAAGCAATTTTCTGCTTTTCACAGTCTCATACCATGATAGCAGCATTTGACTGTATAGTACATACAGAACTTTCTGATCAACAATGTCTCATATCTAGCTACACATTGCTTTATATATGTGTTGTAAATCCTTGAATTATTGTGTATCTACTTTTGAATTTTGTATGGGGGCTTACTATAGAGGAGATAGTGCCTGTGGGGGCTTAGACAGTCTTCTTATTGTTGGTTATACTCCAGTTGAAAACTCTTAATTAATCAGCTACTTCTTCAATGCTTCAAATACAACCAGAAGAATATTTTTAATGAATATGTGGTTTCCCACTGACAAGTGAATGTTATTTCTTTGGTAACTCTACATAGTGCAAAACACAATATATTGCAAAAAGAATTTTGTGCATTTTCATGTGTCAAATATGAGGGCTTGTTAGATGGGGTTTATCAAAAAATATGGTTTGTTTGGGGTGAAGGCTAATTCAAGAGGAGGGCTTGTTAAATGATTACCAATGAGAGGATTTGTGGTAAGATCTTTACTGTATTTGAAATCATCAGTCATATCAGTGTCATTCTTGAATCTCATAATACTTGTCATATAATGTGTTTTGTTAGGGGCTTTTGTGTTGGAGATAGCAATAGATGATTAATCTTATACAAACATGTTTTGTTGAGTGCAGAAGCAATGAGGCGTGAGGGAAATACATAAGTGAAAATGAATTAATAGAAGAGAGCAGAATGAGAAAGGAAAAACAAAAATGAAAAGGGGATAGAGCTTGGATACCAGAGAGAAATGAAAAAAGAAATTGAGTAGATGCTCATGACAAATGGACCGACTTTTTGCATCTTCTTGTTTGGGTTAGCTTTCTGTTTAATCAGTTACTTTCTTGCTGACTAGAACATGTTGCACCCATACAGTTGTTACCTTTATAGGGAACTATCTCTTGATTTTACCTCCATTTCCCCAAATTCCTTGGGGCTTGGAGGGTGCCTCTACAAGGACTTTAGTTCTGGCATGAGTATTTAAGACTGGATGCCCTTCCTGACATCACCAATGACCTGCAATGGGCCTCGAACCCAGTAATGCATTGGTCTGAGTCAAGTGCAATACTACTAGGCCACAGCTGGTCTTATGGGGAACTATCTATAACTAGCCAAACATTATTGAACCCATAGAAATTCTAATATTTACATGACTTAAATATGGTTATGAGGTTGATAATAGATACAGCTTCTGTGATCTTCCTTTCCTGGTCAAAATTAACAATGGGTTTTGATGGATAGGTCCTACTTCCTACATCAAATGCCAGCTTCAGGTTTTTGCATCAGGTACACTATTTTACTCACAGAATAATGTCACTTCTAGTCAAGACAAGCATAAGCATATGGCAACAAAATGATGAGGAAAGAACAATTTTTTTAATTTGATGATTAATTGTATTCAAAAATTTGGTTCTATAAGAAATGTAACAGAAAATTTAGCATGGACATGGGAATTTAATGGCATGGGAACGCAGAATGTTTAATTAATGCTTTAATACTCAAAATATGAACTTTGTCTGTTTACAGCCAATAAAAGTTAGTAAGAAAGTATATCACATAAAGATGCAAAATTTCACTGCTACTTTTCTGTCCTGAATGGCCAGGTTCCCATACACTTCAGCTAATTAATGAAGCTATCTATAAAAGGCTTAAACTATAATTACTTTATAGAATGGAAAACTGCTACCTCTCATACTCTTTCCATCCATTTTGTGATTATGATTGTTTAGCAATCATACTAAAACTAAGAAAAAATCCCTACCAAAATCAATGCCCAGCTGTGCTCTCTGAGGGCAGCCCAACATCCCAAAATTCCAACCAATATGATGAAGGCCCCACAACCAATCATGATGTAAGGTGCCAAGTTGTAGTCTATGCTTGTTGACAACTTCATGTACTTGACAAGTGAAATTCTGCTCCATATTCCAATGACCAATAGAGCAAGTCCTGTCAACTACAAAAAAAGTTGTTTGTTAATATGAGTTAGTTGCAATAAAGCAGAAACCCACACAAAAGAACCTGTTGTTATAAGAACCTTGAGGCTGAAATTTCATAGCTTGAACCCCCTAAATAAAAACTCCACTGAGGCTAAAATGAGGGTGGTTTTTGTATGATAGATTTCACGTTATTGATAGAAATGAGCAGACATTTTCATAGGCTGTCTATGCTTTCAAGTTGCACAACATATGACAAGATTATTATAGAAGAATTCTGATTATAAAGTGTTCCCAATATTAATCAATAATTCTTGTGCTGAACATAGTGTAAATGAATGTAAAGCATGTGCTGTATAAAAGAGCCTTGCTAAAAACCTTACAGGCTGGAATTGAGAATACCAACCCACTAAGTAAGAACCTATCCAGGCTGCTCAGGAAAACCTAGGTTCTTTTATGCAGATTTCTACTGTAGAAAGAGGTATGCAACCTTGACTAGCTGGAATGATAGTCAACCTTGGTTTGTGACACCACCTCTCCACTTTTTCTATACAATCTTGAAATTTTATGATATAAACAGATAATTTGCACAAGGCCATGAATAAAAAAGATTGGAAGAGATACAGAGAGATTACTATGGAAATAGCAGAAGAAGTTTGTGGAATGATAACTGGTCACATTCAGAGAGAAAAAGAGAGACATGGTGGTGGTGTGAGGTTAGACAGGCAATAACAACGAAGAGGAAAGTTTTCAAAGAATGTCAAGCAGATCAAACTGAGGAAAAGTAGGAGGTATACAAGGAGAAGACAAGACAGGCTAAGGTGAACACAAGTTCAGGAACATTAGAAGAATTTGGGATAAGAGTGGGGGTGCATCAGGGTTCACCACTGAGTCCTTTGCTGTTTGTGCTAGTAATGGAAGAGGCAACAAGAGGAGAGAGGAGAGGATTTTGGGAGTTGTTGTATGCATATGATCTGATGATAACAGCAGAAACTAGAGAAGAAGCATGTGACCAGTTTAACAGCTGGAAGAGGGCAATGGAGAGGTGAGGTTTGAAAGTCAATATGGAGAAGACTAAGGTGATGTTGACTGGGAGACGACCAAACAAGAGACAAGAAGAAGGAAAATATCCAGGTGGTTGCTGTGGAAAGAATGTGGGTGTGAATTCAGTAGTATGCACAGGATGTGGTAAATGTTGTCATAAGAGATGCTAAGGACTAAGTAATGTAAATTATGCAGGAGAGAACTATAAGTGCCCAAGTTGTGCGGGAGAAGACAGAAAACAAAGACAGGAGGAACAGAATATGGAGGTAGATGGGGCGATTTGGAAATAATAGACCACTTCTGTTTCTTGTGAGAAATGATGACATGGGAGTCAGGTGCAGGAAAGGCAGCAAAAGCAAGAATAGCAGCAGCTTGGAGAAAATAGAGAGAGATAAGTAGTTTGTTGGTCAACAAAAGCATTCCACTAAAGAATAGGGCAAGGATTTATTGTGCTTGTGTGAGACCAGTGATGTTATATGGAGCAGAGACATGGGCAACAACAAAGGTCCTAGAGAAGAAGATATCTAGTTGTGACCAACAGATGCTGAGACATATGGCACATGTGCAGTGGGAAGACAGAGTGACTACTGAGGAAGTGAGGAGAAGATATGGAGTAAAGGATATAATGGATGTGCTGAAGAGGAATAGAATGAGATGGTATGGTCATGTGAGAAGGAGAGATAATGATTGTGTACTTAGTAAAGCAGCAGAAATGGAAGTGGAAGGAGTTATGCCAAGGGGAAGACCAAAAAAGACATGGAAGTGATGTGTGGAACAGGATATGAGAGAAAGGAATATTGGGGAGGAAAATATTTACAACTGAAAAGAGTGAAAGAGACTCATAGACCGTCCAACTCCTTAAGGAATAAAAAGGACGTTAAACAAAGATGATGATGATGATGATGATGATGATGATGATGATGATGATGATGATGATGATGATGATGATGATGATGATGATGATGATGATGATGGTGATGATGATGATGATGATGATGATGATGATGATGGTGATGATGATGATGATGAAGGTCATGAATAAAAAATTGCAAAATGGATGGAGCTCATTGCTATTCTACAGCAGATATTTCTTCCAGCTGATCTATATAAAGTTCATGCACTGGTAAAAAATATACTTGCATACCATAAAATGTCAAAATTTTGTAGAAAAGCTGGAAGCATGGTGCTGTAGAGAAGAGGCATGAGGATGGCAGTGCCCCATTGTCTATCTTGAAGAGGGGGAGAGGAAAGAGCACCCAGTGGATATCCAGAAGCACAATGTGAACCAAGAAGATGCAAAGTCAGTTGATAAGTAATTTTTTGAAAGGCTTATTTTTTTCATACGAAACTAGTCTATAAGCAGCCTGGTACCAGACCTCCTAAAATTAAAGCAACTTTTAGAACTAAAAAGAAAGAGCTACGAAACAATAAGAAAATAACAAATTGAAATTGTTACTTGGCTCAACATAAAGCTATATCAAAACAATGTGAACATGACATTACTTGAGAATTTACCTTGCACTGACTCATTTTGTTTGCTATGATACTGCTAGTTCACTACATTCACACTTTGTTCATGTTTTCACTGTAATTTAGTTTGTAAAATTAACAAAATTTAAGAACTAAAATGTGGCCCAAAGTGAAGAAAATTCAAATACTAGGGTTTGAGCTAGGTTGCTTAAAAAAATGCATCTTCTTAAATTTTTTTGATGTTGAGCTCTAGACTATTCTTAAATAAGGCTGAATAGCAAGAAATATAATCTTGTCTGCACATCAAGGGGGTAATTCCACTGGCACAACCGACATAACTGACATAAAGTAACTGACATAACAATTAGATAGTTTATGTTCATTTTGCAAGAAGAGTTGTGGAGAGACTTCTCAGTGGTTAAAAAGGGTGCTTAGAGCCTAAAACATATACTATTGTTTTCAATCTAAAGTAAATACAGTGCTGTTGGTTGCAGGTTTGAAGTGGTAACTGACTCAACTCAGACGATGAAAATATATTGAAATTGACCAAAACAACTGAAATTTTTCTGAAAGTGTTTTGGAGCTTTTACTTAAAACTCACTGTCATACTTCTAGAGATATCAAACAATTGAAAAACAGTATGTTAAAGCTAAGATGATGAAAAATGGGTGAGAGAGGTTTATACTCCTTGGTAACTGATGCAACATAACCCAGTAACTGTTTTAACTTCCTCTTAAGATAGTAGCAATATCTGGGAGTTTCCCCATGTTTAATGGATGATCAATATGTTGAAGGTAGGAAGCAGCCATGTATGTGGAAAAAGCAATTTTCCTGTTCAACATTTTGGTCAGAAAGTAACCAACATTTTCCCACTTCATCTAGAAAGAACTGCACTTTCACATAAAAAATACACAAAATAACCTATTTTAGTGGATCATAAGTATTTTTGCATTGAATAACTTCTGATTATGACAAAATTTTCACTATGGGGCTCACATTTTTGTGGCATCGTCCAAAGGAACACATTCAAATATTTGTAGATGTGCTACTTCGTCATTAAAACAATAACAAAAATAAAAATAAATAAAAGAACAAAGCAAGACAGCAAATTTGATAGGGAAAGTATAAAACCTAGTCTAAGAGCAATGAAGCTCACATCCCTTTCGTTTTCTAAATGAAACTCAACAGAATGGAATTGCTAAAAATCAGATTTCATTATATAATCTCATGATTTCCATAACTTCAGTTGCCTGACTGTTGAAAATCAAAAGGAATATACTTTATTCTCCCTAATTAATCTACTTCCAAAGACAGTGATATGCCGAGACACCTTCTGTTGGTCGGGGGGTGTTTTGACCAATTGACTAACTTTTGTTACTAAAAAATAAAGGTCTCAGAAAATACTGTGGCCAACCCTATTGCAGACTGGGTAACGTTTGACTAACTTTCTTGCAAATTTGAAAATATTGGGGGGGGCGATGCCCCCTTACGCTCTCCCCATCGGCGCATCCCTGTCCACACAGTACATCGCAGTAAACAACTCAAGAGAATTTTAATTACACTATTAGTTACTGATATGGCTGCTTATCGTAAATAACGAATTTCACAAATAAATGCTCAAAAGATAACCTGAACTCAACTGTCAAAAGTATCACTTCTCTCCTTTAGAGAATCTGTCGAATTAGCTGTTGTTAAAATATCTTCATTTTGTTACGTCTTTGGAGTCGTACATATTCGCTTTAATATTTTCAACTCTTGGAATCTTTGAAACGCTTACCGATACGTAATCTACTCACATAAGCAAGATTCGAAAACAACTTTCACCTCCTGTCTATTATACTTCAACGGTATCATCAAGACAAAAAACCGTAATCTAAGCAATGCATCGTATCATTACTAGATAGAAAATACATACGTTTCAGGATTGCAACTGAAATCGAAAGCATTAATAACAAAGCAAATGAGTATGGCCTAGCCAAGGCAACCCACCATAAATCGTTGATTATAAGCAATAGACAAACAAACAAGAATGACCAGCTTACC
>OLMO02000231.1:22743742-22757948 GCA_900291935.2 Cassiopea xamachana
AAACGTTCGTGAAGAAATAACTGAGCATCTACAAAAATTACAGGAAAACTTTGTCAGGTACTTCTCAGAAGACAGGACTAATAAAAGTTGGATCAATAATCCATTTCAAGTGACAGAAAAACCAGCCAACCTTTCTGTATCAGACTATGAAAGCCTTATTGAAGCAACATCAGACTCTTCATTGAAGCAAAGATTCGAGGATGAATCACTAGTCAAATTTTGGAGCTATCTGGTTCCCGAATTTCCTGCTATTGCAAAACAAGCGCTTCACACATTGCTGCCATTTTCCACTACCTACTTATGTGAAGCTGGATTTTCCTTTTATACTGCCATAAAAACTAAATACCGAAGTAGACTTAATGCTGCTGCTGACTTGAGAATTAAACTCTCAACTGTTAAGCCAAACATTAAACAGTTGTGTAATGATATGAAACAAAAACATCATTCTCATTAAACGCCACAAAATTATTGTAATTATATTATCTTTTTAGTGCATGATTACATGAATAATTACATGATGATTACAAAATAAAGTCTGTGTTAAAATTGCTAGTATTTCTGTTTTATGTGTTATTTGCTTGTGGGAAATATGGAAATTATAATCTTTTAGTTTTAAACTTTATTCAAAAAACACACATTTCAATAGTATTGCCTTTTAATTGCTTTTACACGTACATACTATTTATAAAGGCATGTAAAGATATTTATATTATGGACGTTCATAATTATTGGAATTTGGGGTTCCCGAGAAAGTTTTCTGAACCAAAAAGGGATCCGCGCTGAAAAAAGTTTGGGAAACTCTGCTATATAGAAAGAAAAAAGTAAACCTAAAGAGATTTTGCTAAAACTGCTGATACATGATCATTGCAGTCTTTCACAAACGATGTAAACAACGAACAATACATGTTCATAAAAGCTATGGGGCTGTTCAATAATTACATCACACTATGGGGCTGTTCAATAATTACGTCACGCTGAAATTGTCATTTTTTAACCACCCACCCACCCCCCTCCCAGGGTCACGTTCTGCATCACAAAAAACGTGCAGAACTACCATAGAGATATGCTTGTATAAGTGAATTTTTTATCTTGTACCCTACTATTCTTTCTCATTACTTCATTGTTTAACTCGTTTTGCTGTTCAATAAGAAACATTGACATCATGAAAATACGTTGTGACTTGTCTCTATGAGAACTACCCTCTCCCAAGGCGTGACGTAATCATTGAACAGCCCCTATAGGCTTCAAGGAGAAGTTGTCAGACAACACCATCACTTTTGATATGGCTACATAATTCGGTTCACTTTTCGGTCGCTATCCGACGTTTCATACTCTGACGACTGTCGGACGAAAAGGCTTTTAAGTATGTCTAAAAATGTTGCCGCTTTTTCGTGCTGTAGGAATCCGCATTTATAACTCAGGGAAGCTGTACCTTGTCTTCTCCAGGCATTGGTTCGATACCACTGATTTTCCTTCCACGTGCATTTTTACCACGAGATGAACGAACAGTAACTTGTGTGTGATACTTTAACCTCTAGGAGATCATTTAGATGGTAAAATACGTACAAAGCATTAGAAAATTGTTTATAAAAGGATTGACGGGCATCCGCACAAACAAAAAAGGCTACTCAGTAAGTTGCAAATGGGAACTTAACCTAAAACATATGAACACGGGGCATACGTAGCTTGTACCCAAGCTACATTAAGTATTCAGAGGATTTTAAAGAAGGCGTCTGGTAGGGCAACAGAAGTTTTCCGGAGACAAGGAACTGTAATAGAGATTGTCATACTCTTCCAAGAAATAGTGCCGAAAGCTACAGGGACAGCTAGTGTGCTTTCCACGATACAAAATTGGCCTGTGTTGTTATCCTCAGGACTAAGCCGTTTATAGTTTTCACACTAGCTGGCAAGGGCAATCATTCCTAGCTCCAACCACCATTACCAATCTTGCTGATGCAAGCTCAAAAAAAGATCAAGCAGCCTCATTACAATGGGTGGCAATCCTTCTAGCTTGTAAAAGTGATGAGCAGGGAGTAATTTCTCTTTAACTATAAAAAGCATGAAATTGGCCTGCTGGGTTGGGGTCCTTTGCTCAAAGGAAAAATGCAGATGCTTTAACACATCAGTGAACGAAATGGGGAAATCTATACTAATAAAACGATCCATGAGCGTGTGGGTATACCTCAGTGTCGTAAAATATGCACCTTCCATCATATGTTCCAACAACAGCTAACTTCCCATTTTGGCAAAAGCTTCCAGCCGTTATCAAACTAGTGCCTATAAAATCAGAAAGATTTTGCGAAAGCATAATTATTAATTGACGAAAGATCCCAACAACTGTAAAAACTAAATCTAAAATCAGGAAAACACACTTCAAACCTAAAAACGATAGTGAATGGAGATTAAAAGACATGGGTTTACTTATAGATTTTAAATAATGCGAAAAAGGAAAAGCCCTGCAGAACAATGCTCCAAAAAGCTGTATCTCGCACTAATTGACCTACAGGGCGATGATCAAATCGAAGTTCATCAGAGACCGGTAACAGTAAATAAGCGTAAATTTCAATAAGACCTCTGATTACAAAAATTCCTTCAATGAATGAAACTCTTGCAAAAGATAAATGTTAGGAAGTGGTATGGGCGCTAGCTTTAGCCCCAGACTCTTTAGCGTTATATTCGCTTTATCCGGTGTGGATAAGTACGGATGCTACGTGTAATGTAGAGAGAGAGAAACGATATGAGTATCGCTAGAATAAGAGTAAGAAACTATGGAATATTTGTTGTGTATATAATTGTGGATATAGACGCATAGTCTTTCTCTTGGACCAATTCTTTATACTCTAACCCAACTTCACAAAAATAAAAGGAAACGCCAGTGCACTGCTAAACGCCTACAACAATCACCAAAAGTCTCTGGGATACTCACAAAAAATTGTGAAAAAACATAGTACTCTCAATATTTAAAGCATTGTGCCTTAAATAAGCGCCCTCCCCCTATATTAATGTTGATCTTTTCCTGAGACACTTGGCGTCATTGTGCACGTGAAATTCTGCCATTGCCGCATGTACTATTCTCAAAACCAACATTGATTAGGGGGAGGACGGGTACCGGTGTTAAGTGCAGAATAAGTAAAGTGTCCCAGGACTTTTGGCGACAAGTTATTACGTACAAGTATTCACGTTAAAAACACGACGTCATTTCGAACAGGTATCAATTCATTCCACAGAATAGCCAGATACAGTCAACAGGTAGTAACCTGTAAGCAGCGAACACATGGGGGAAAGGGAGCAGTCGCTTCTCCAATAAAAATTCCTCTATATGCAAATATGCTATTCAAGAGGCTTTTGCCCCCAATAAGTGTTGACTTATCCGCCACTTCCTGTAAACAATAGGGGCAAGTGATCATCGCTTAGCAAAGCTTGAAGGCCAACTATACTCATGATGCTGATTAAAAGGAAGATTATGTCTCGTAGTCAAGCATCAAATTATATGCGAGGTACTACCTGAGCCATCGATTTCATTCCATAGCGCTACTCGTTTCTCTGGGATGTTCCATAAACGTATTTTGCCGTCAAGTGACCCAGATAAAAAGTACCTATCATCCTATGAAATCAAAGCAAAACAGTTATCAGAAACGAAGAATTACGAATAGTTTCAAAGTACTTAGCTGAATGCATAAGAGCAAGATAAAATACAGTATGCTCTAGATAACTGAGACCCAAGATAACTGGGACTCCAATTTTCAGGGTCCCAGCAGCAACTTCCCCCCGCAAAACTGGGACTGAGGCCAAACTGTTAGATGACTATTTCTTTAAATTAAGAGTGGATTTGTTGAAATACGATTCCCTATACAAAACTGCATGATTTCATAACAAGTAACATATATATATATATATATATATATATATATATATATATATATATATATATATATATATATATATATATATATATATATATATATATATATATATATATATATATATATATATATATATATATATATATATATATATATATATATATATATATATATATATATATACTTATTTATTTATAGGACAGGAAAAATAATTATGACGGACAGATGCCCACATCTAAAATTATAAATGGGCATGTCAAAATGGGTTTATACTTAAGAAGCTATGATGTGACATGCGATTAATTACATGGTCCTCCGGTTAATTGGGAGAAAAACGGTATTTTGATATTTTGATGAAACGTTTCAGTTATCGAGAGCTTCTAGAACATTCTATCGAGGTATAATGGGTGGAAAAAAGAAAAAGTAAATGTATATTTCAAATAACTTGTTGCTTCTAATCCTTTTTGTTTTCAATTGCTGTCTGTGTAACCTTACCTGAAGGTTGCAATTACATTACTATTGGAGGGTGTGGCAACCCTTGTAATGCCCCCGCGCATCAATTTCCTACCTGTGCTAATTCACTGAAAGATCCCTGTAATAGTGTCTATAGTATCAGCTGGAACACACCCACAATAAACATTTAGAAAAACTTTGCCTAGTAAGCGGTCTTCGAGCACCAATGGCGCAGAGAACTCCTGAACAATGAACGAGTATGAACTGCGGAAACGTGGGATTGATGGAGGGAAATTCTTACCCGTGGATGAAAGCAAATAGCAGTTACAAAATCAACGTGTTGAAAGCAGCATAAACACTCTTGTCGGGAAATGTGCCACAGCCTATGAGAACAAATGATATAGAGAAAGGTTAAAAACTGAGAAACATTATCACTACACTTCAAAAACTACAAGCTGCAACTGCAAACTGTCTTATTGAAACACTGTGAACCACACCTTATGTCATGCTATAAATGAGTAACTGACTCGCATTAATGCTCTATGCATATAAATGAATATATATACATACATACATACATATATATATATATATATATATATATATATATATATATATATATATATATATATATATATATATATATATAACAATCCAAAGGAACTGTAAAGTCAGAGTGCTCAATGCGATAGGCAGAGCTATATATATATATATATATATATATATATATATATTGAGAAGCAACTAACATTGCAAGCTTTTTTTATTCTTCGGAGCTCATTCTTTTAAACATTTAAGGAGTTCCGAAAACAGTAAAAAAAGCTTGCAATGATAGTTGCTTCACAATTTTTAACATAGCAAGCACTTACAATCATCTTAAAATATATGTACATATATTTATTTCTTTCTATGTGTATATCTATATGCATAATCAATTCTTCTGTATTATTGCCATATAATGTCTAGGATTTACCTCACAGTCTTATCCATTGATGACGAGAGAATGAAATAATTCTGAAACAAAAAGCATTATAATGAAAAATAATGCACAACAAGTGGTCGTGAAGCGTACATAAAGTGAGTATAGAATGCTGATAACCTATTCAGAAAGTAAGTATACAGGTTCTGTGGGTCCAGTGTTTATAAGACGTGCAAAAACTGTTCATAAAGTTCTCAAAGAGTTCACAATATTTTCAAATATAATTAATTAAGCCCTCAAACAATATAAGCAAACTGTTCAGAAAGTGTTCGCAGGATTTATAAATATGATTCGGCTTAGCAAATGCCATCAAAAGCTTTGTCGATCAAAGCTCTTCACTTTAGCCAACCCAGTTTACTACAATAATCAAGACATAAATTTCAATAACTACTGATTTCAACACTGGGTATTTTAATACTCGAAAATTCCAACAATCCCCGAATATATAACGATCCTACAAGTACTACAACGATTCCAAATAAAACGTATTGACGTCATAGGTCATAAAGCATTTATAGCAAATAATGACAACTGTTTTAATACTGTAGAATATATGAGTACAAATCTTATCAACAATCAGCATCATCATTCTGACATCTCGGAGCACAGCAAAAAAAATGACCAACACATAAAGTTCACAATCAATTATACTTTTAAAAACACAAACATACTCTCTTATAATTAAAACTACTTTTTCGCTAAGCCTTATTTTCTTAAACTTCTACGTTCTTAAAATCTTGAGCGACGAAAGGCGTAAATTCAACAGAAAATGAAGTAAAAAATATAAATCTCCGTTGGCGTAAATGTGCTTCTTTATCAAAACGCAAAAACGAGAGCAGGACAAGACAGAGAAGAACAGAGGAGCAGATTCGGCATTTACAATGTAAATATTAATCTAAAATACTCAAAGAAACAAAAAAATGTAAGCATAGATGAACCTTGAGCTTTTCATTATTTTTCGATTATTTTAAAATCTTGGTGCGTCCTAAAAGATGGCTGAGACAAATTTGATTGATAAATAGATAGATAGATAGATAGATAGATAGATAGATAGATAGATAGATAGATAGATAGATAGATAGATAGATAGATAGATAGGTAGATAGATAGATAGATTTTAAATCTCAGCCAATCTGACGTTCAATACTTCATTTAAATTAAAATTATTTACACAGGGCAAAGTCTAGAATAAAAATTGGGTTAAAACTGCCCTCTTTTAATTCAATTACACGAAAGACCAAGCACGTGAATAAAAATGTCAAAGTTCCTCCCGCACCAATGGCGCATAGGGTGGCGCCTATCTCCGTTTCCAGTAGCCCTAGGCCATACGTCTGCAAATGCAGTGAAAGCTACAGCGGGGGGGGGCTGGTCTACTGGTAGCTCTGCGTGTTTAACTTCCCCACTCCATTCTCATACATCGAGCGCCAGACGAGAAAGCAGTGAGTAGCATTTTAAAAGTATTTGGTATGACTTGGCCGGAACTCGAACCCACGACCTTCCGATTGTGAGGTAGGCGCTCTAACCATTGGGCAATCACATCAATCATAAACAAGATAAAGTTATATGTAACAATGCAACTAAAATATGTAGAAATAAAAAGTACGTCATGTTGCCACTGCAATGCTTACTAGAGTTCTCAATTTTGTTTTAAATGCTGAAAAGAGTCGATTGCTTTTGTCTCATAATAGTATAAAAAATCCTGATAGGGTATACTTAATGAAAAATGTGAGGAGAACAGTTCCCAGGCCAGACTTCTATTTACAGTGATTGTAACGGCAAAATAAAATAGCTTGAAAGACAAGAAGTTTTGTGATGGTCCTACCACTCAATTGGATGTCTGTAGCTTGTTAATTAGTATAGCAAATATTGAACATAAAGATCATCTCAAGGATCAGAACTTTCCAATAGATAACGTTGAAAAAGCTAATATTTATGCACCTTCAGAAGATTGCAAATCAGCTGTGTACACGAATCTCTCCATCTGCCAGAAAATGCACACTTCCGTGTTCTATAATGAGCATACTTACTGCAGAAACAGTAGATTAAGCCGTCTTGTATGTAAACTGTAATTACACAGTTTGTATTCTATAAGAAACTTGTTCATAAGAAAAAGTACTAGGCTGGTAATAAAATTAGGAAACTCTAGTACTATGTGCAAGAAAAACTAAGAAACTGTACAATCTCCAATTGTATAAAAATAGTGCATTTACTTGCTTCCTCTCACTTATTTGTTTGATTTTTATTTGAAAAAGATTAAATTTTGACTTAGATCTGCTTGGGCATTTCGTCACGATCAGCGTTTACAACCATCCAGAAATGCTCGACATACAAATAACAAGGCAAACTTCGGTACCGAAAATAGGAAATTAATCAAGAAGCTTTTAGCACTATTTAACTATTAAACGTTTATAATCATTTTGAGGCTAGTTGTTCTGTGGTCTATAATCAATTCAGGGTTGTTATTCATAATTTGCAATGAGATTCAAGGAGCTTTCCAGGAGTACTCCAGGTGCTTTCCAAGACTATCCAATATGCTATGGAGGGGTTTTCTAGGAGAATCTTATCACTTTTCCGGGCTAATTGTGTGCTGCAAAGAGCATGAATTATTTTACTTGAAAGTAGAATCAACACAGGGATGAGTAGTAGAAACCAACTAACTGCTAAGAAGTTAGGTGAATGCACAATATAGTTGAGGAAAATCGGGCCTGCGGAGCATACTCTTTAAAACTTTGTACTACCTCCCTTAGCTTCCAGGAACCTTCCAGGAGCTTCTATATATTCCAGGAATCTTTTCCAGGAGCTAAATTACATTCCAGGAGCTTCCAGGAATTTCTAGGAGCTTCCAAGAGTAGTGGCGACCCAGTAATTGTCTTGCAAACGAGGTTGCCTTACGCTTCTTGACCCAAGGCCTCGTTCAGCTTCATTCATTTACAAAAATACTGAAGACTAAAACGGACTATTTTGCTCTCAAATTTTAAAAGGAGTATAAGCTCTTGTGAATAAAATTTCAATACCCCCATTGTTTTGATTTGAATATGCGCAGAAGTTGAAGGTAGCTTAAACCACTATAAAGTGCTGAAAAACTGTTCTCCCTCTTTAACGAACTCCTGATGTAACTAACTATTTTCTGGTACCCTTCGTGGTTCTTTATGTCGGGATTCCACTGAATTTCCAACATCTTTCTTCGAAGAAAACCGTGTTTGAAATGTAGGTTGACAATAGGCACTACTCCTAGAGGTATCGTAGGGCAAAACTCACAGACAATCAGGAACAATCTAAGTGCCGATGTCACAAATGTGCAAACTTAAAACCAATTCAAAAATGCACACAAAATAAGTAAGGTATCCTATCATTAACTCCATTAATTTCTAATTTTCTTTTCTCATTTTTATTATTGTATGTAGTTCTTATTGCAATTCTTCTTTTTTATATGATTGTAATTATATGATTAGTTTCGTACTATTTTGCAGGTCTTTAGACAAATCTGTTTTAGCTGCATGCTTTACCCTGCTTAAAGAAACTAATATGAAATGAATGAAGGAATGAATGAATGAAACAAGGAGACCGCATAGATAATTAATAATAACAATTTGTAAATTGTTAATGGAATATCGAATCTCTATCTGGATCGTCAGTTAAATGCGAAATTACTTAGTTTCTAGAGGGTCACTCACCCGTTATGTAATGCTAAATTTACCGTTTTTGAGACTCCCCCCCTGTCGTAACGCTCCGTACTATAGCTCTTCATATAAGTTAAACAATAGCATAGCAAATCAGGGTACCCTCTAATCCCCCTAGAGGCGTTACCACGTAACAAGTGATTGATCCCTTGGACTGCGTAAAGGAAAGCAAAGAGTCACTGGGCTTGTAAGTTACCCGTTGTTTGGTTTTTGATGTTTAAATCTCCTGGTCTCATTTATCAACGAGGGGTGGGAGCCAAGTGATAAGACAATTCTGCAAATGAGCTAGTTCAATTGAGTATTGATAGCAAAAGTGTGATTATAAATTTGCAGGTATCTATCACTTTGTTGCATTAATTAGATAAGAAAACAAGGTTTTATGCTTTGTTATGGTCAGTTTCCAATGAAACATCAAATATGCTGGCAGGTTTTGCAGCTATTTCGAGGCTGAATGAGCTATACGCCAATCTGGATAGGATATCGAAGAGCTTTTTCGACAGAATTGATGAGGGTGCAGGTGTTCCTATTAGCATCAGCAAACATCTTGCGTTACTAAAGAACAACAAACTTGAAAAGCATCTTCGCTGTTCAAAACCTTCATTCACTGCCTGGTTCATACGCGGATACAACGATTCTAAAGCAGATAAAATTGGTGCGTTCATATTTCTTATATATTGCATTTTTATTCACTTCATTTAACCAAAATCAAGTGCATGATTTAGAAGTAACATATATTTACAACTCTACAATGGTAGGAACAAATAAAATAAAACACAGTTGAACAGTAAATATTCCTCAGCGCACACTCTAGTTTCTACTTTCGAAACTGGAAACATTGACTATAGTACATTACTGGGGAAACCACAGAGTTCAGGAACACATCTACTAACACAACCAGGGTAAATATGTAACTGAATAAAGATCGCTGCTTAAAATAAAGATCGCTGCTTAAAAATACACAATTCATTTTAAGTGTGTTTTGCTCTCTCCTAAATTACAGCTATACTTCATCGTTGAGTGAACGCTTTTTTCTAAACAAGAAACTTCAATCGGCACCTAGTGCTAAACGTTTTTTAATTTAACATCAAAATTTCGAGTTGCAGTATTAAAGTTTCTTCATTGGTTTTACATTTTCGGGGCCGAAACTCACCTTACTGTTTGACAGTCGAACACTTCTTGGGTGGATATAAACCTCATCATCACGAACAACGCCCAAGCAGATCAAAATCACAAGCAACAATCTTTTCCACAAAATCATGCAAATTAACGATTGAAAGCGATTCAGTGTATTCTGTTTTATACAAGACTGCGATGATGATGATGATGTCAATGATGATAATCGTGAGGCTAATGATGATGATGATGATGATGATGATTATGATAATGATGATTATGATAATGATGATTATGATAATGACGATTATGATAATAACGATTATGATAATGATGATGATGACTATGATTATGATGATGATGTTCATAATTATGATGATGATTAAACTGATGATGATGATGATGATGATTGATGATGGTGATGACGATGATTGATGATGGTGATGACGATGATTGATGATGGTGATGACGATGATTGATGATGATGATGATGATTGATGATGGTGATGATGATGATTGATCATGATGATGATGATGATGCGATTGTACAGATTCTTAATTTCCTTTTGCATATTACTAGAGTTTCTTATTTTTGTTAACCAGCCTAGTACTCGTTTCTTTTAAACTAGTTTCTCATTTTAGAAAACATGTACTTCATGTAAAAACACTGCATTCGCATCAATGCAAAGAAACTCAACTGGGTAATTGCTTGTCCAATAAGTTAATGTGCATTAACTTTTTAAAAGGAGCCATTTTGTAAGGAACTTTAATTAAGACGGCCAAAAATGTAATGACTGCTGAAGGTAAAATGCCTGAGGACATTTCGACTTTTAATACTTGTATTAGTATATAGAGTCAAGAACTAGAAAGATATAAATAATTGAATATGGTACTTGACATTGTACTTCACGTTGCTGGGGTGATTCTCAGCTGCCTCGAGTTTATACTTGATTTCATACTTTATTTAAGAATTTCCTTTTGTAATTTGAATTATAGTATTTATTTGTTTTGCTTTATTTGTTAAACTTTAACGTAAATGGAGAGCCGCTTGGAAAACAGCATTTGTTGAGGGCCACCCTATAAAAATTTAAATGAAATGAAAATTGTTTTAAAGGGACATCATCTACTGTCTTTTGCTTTGTCCTGTCTATTGACCTTGCTTTTAGCATCAACTTACAGCAAAATTCCGAGCAGTAGTGTTCTTCTTAATCATCTACTATTACCAGTGCACTAAGGGCCCCAAAGAGGGGGGAAAGAGGGAGCAAATTACCTCAGAGCCTCGAGGTCTAAGGGGTTTCATAACACCCAATGCTTCAAGGTCTGGGAGACTCATAAAGTAAGGCAGTAGTAATTTCCCATAGCTAATTTCTAGACTCTGAAAAGTTTCTGCTCGTTTCGCCCGCAGGGGGCCTCGTCTTTCTCTTTTGCCCCCGGGGGGCCTCAGAATTCTCTCGGCGGCCCTGAGTTCATTGCATATGCAGTTGTTTTTGTTGTTATTTACTTTATTTTGAGTTCTAGTTACAACTAAGGGACTAGAATGTGGCCAAAAGAGGTCCCGAAATAAAAAAAGAGACTAGGCTTTTAGCCAAGTTCCTTGTAAAAACCGTGCATCACACATGATAAAAACTTGAGTCTAGCAATATTCTTAAAATATTATTTAGCGAGTTTCAGTCTTAACATTTCTAGAGCAGCCGCGGCCTAGCGGTGAAGAACTCGACTTAAACCAACATGGTCCGGGGTTCGAGGCCCACCGCAGGCCATTGGTGACGTCAAAAAGGGCATGCGGTCCTAAATGCTCGTGCTAGAACTAAAGTCCTCTCAGAGACACCCCCCAAGCCCCAAGGAATTGGGGGAAACGGAGGTAAAATCAAATAAAAACGTCTTAGCATTCCTATAGCCTACACTCTCTTTTAAATTAAAAATTTGTTAAGTACACGAGCGTGAAATTTGATGGAAAATTAAGAATAAATTAAGGATGAGGCTAAAGAACTGTCGTAAAACGTATGCTTAGATAGCGATGCATAAGCTTTCCACTAACATATGAAAATGAAATGCCCTTTCATTGTTAGCATGAGGGAAATTATCAGCCTTGTCATTTATCCTCTTTGGTTTTCGCGAATTAGTTGCCCCCAGCGAAACTAAATACTATGCTAACATTTTCCATGTATAATCTATCAAAATAGCCAATATTGTCTTGCATATTGTCCAGTTTCTAAATTGCCTACACACAACTAATTTATGAACAAATCAAGAACAATTCACCCTCTACACTTCGGAAAAATTAAGAACAGCCAGCTCGAACCTCAATTGTGCTGGTTCTCATAAAATAGTGTACATAGATTATGAACTAGAGGCTGTGAGCTGAAGAGGAAAAATATGACCATCAATCCACTTCAAGGTAGTGGCAGACAACTTAAAATTTTGGGGGGAGAGGGTGAAACCTCTCAAAAGCCAATGTGTGTGTGTGTCGGTTCTGCAAGGGGGGTGCGTGGGTAGCAAATCCGGCTACGTATATGCGGGATGACTACAAGGGAAACTAGATGGGGAAAATTGACCTCGATTTAATAAGGAAATGTGCGATTCTATGCATACACTGCAAGGCAGATCACTGTTCAGTGCAAGTACACAAGTGCTAGAATATTTATAACTGCATCTACTCCGTCGATGCATAGATGAAAAATTGGGTTCGCCTTATAAAAGCAAAGTTTTGTATTATTCCCCCTATTGCCGCACCATCCATTCCCCTATACGGCAGCATCTGATCCTACAGCCCCCCTCCACCTTGTCGCTGTTCAACCCCTCGCAATGGAATGAAAGAAACACACAGGCACAGTAAGCGGAATAGAAAAGAGTCTATGCGAACAAGGAATAAAACAAAGGAAGATCTTAGCGGCACAACAATGCAATTGAAAGCAGATCAGTGGCCTAGAACTGATGATATGAACCATTGAGGAACTTGCATTGTTAAACCGCGAAGTTATCAGTTTCGTATGAAAACAGGAGAGATTCTAACCGGACACTGATGTCGAAACGCGAACGATACAACTTTTACGATAGTTAATAACTATTGTGTGTCAAAGCGGTGAGCCAAGAATTTTGTTATTCTTGATTCTGTTGATTTTTGAAGTAATTTCCGCGTTAATAACTTCCGTCGCAGGTTTTGATGAAATAAGCGTATCGCAGAATAACAGCATTAGTATTGAATGAATCACCTAAATTATCCCACTATAGTTCGGTCCAAGTAGTTCACAAATGAGAGCAGGACTTGAATGGTATTTTATTATAACAGGGTTATCTCGATTAGGCCATGAACTACTTGTTGTCCAACACATTCGCATGGTCCTTCATGGTAGTAGTCCGCGTGGATTCAAAACATGTAAGTAATTACAATAGATCTAATCACCGCAAGTGAATCAAATACTAATGACCTTTTGATTCACTCTTTCTCAATAAGTGAAATTTCTCGATGTAATTAGTCCTAGGAATGGCAAAAGAATGGCTTGACACACTCAAATGAATGAATGCATTGGCTGTTGATGCAAGGGGTATACCATAAATCCACTTATAATCCAAGGGGGCTTATTTGCAAAAATGAAATGTTGGATGGGGGTCTATTCGCCAAAAAATTCAAAGTCCTTCCCGCACCCAATGGCGCATAGGGCGGCGCCTATCTCCGCTTCCATAGCCCTAGTCCACGCGTCTGTGAATGCAGTGGAAGCTACAGCGGGGGGCTGGTCCACTGGTAGCTCAGCGTGTTTAGCTTTCCCATTCCATTCTCGGACCTATTCGAGGGGGGGGGGGGTTAATGTCAAACGTTGGCACTTTCCTCAAAAGTTGACATAAAAACAAAAGAATCTGTCAATCGACTAAATTTAAAAAGTAGACAAAGGCCATTTCTCAATAGTCAACAACGAGTTCTTTATTATAAACACGAAAGTCACGTTTCTTTCTGTTTTATAATCTCCAATCAAAGGAAGTAATACTGTCCTGTGGGGCTTTCTTGAAATACGATAATATTCTGCAATTATGCTCCCCTCGAATAAGGCCTTATGGGGGCTTATTTGAGGAGGGGGCTTACTTGCAACAATGATTTTGTAGGCGGGGGCTTATTCGAGTGG
>OLMO02000231.1:22767266-22782425 GCA_900291935.2 Cassiopea xamachana
CACACACACACACACATGACAACGTTGAACACAGTCCAGCACGACAAAATGGGCCTTGCTTTCGTGAAGCATAAAGCATTTTAGCCTGGATTTTGATCACATCTGTGTTCCTATATACTTACTAGGCAATCCTCCTCTAATGTAGTATCATCGTCACCCGATGTCATGGAGTTTACCGATGTTATTGAGCTTGTTGGTGAGCCTTTCTCTGCAAAGAACCATAAATAATTACGATTCACATTGTATTCTCTATCTCTCTAGCATAAATTTATTTTAGGCAAACACTAACACTAACACTAACACTAACACTAACACTAAAAGCACGTAACATTGTAATTCGTCACCAAACTGAAAGCTAGTAAATCAAATCTGTTTTTAAGTCAATTGTTCTCTGTCCTGTCTCTAACTCCGTTCACAAGAGTACGGTTCCACAAAATTTCAGTTCCACAAAAGTTCACTTAGGCGTCCAGTTCACACGAGACCTGCTCAACAGTACTCATAAAAGTTTACCTAACTGAAATTTTTTGAGCTCACCTACAATCATTGCCAAAAGTAGTTGGAACACAACAGAAAATATCTGCGAATGTACTCTGTCTTCCCTTCAAAGACCTACTTAGTAAATCACCCCGTACATGAAAACGATAGCCCCCTCCCCCGCAACAATGTTGGGTTTTGAAGGTAAGACATTGGGCAGGACGAATCGTACCCGTAATTCTAAGTGATTGAGCCCATATCTCGAAATAGATCAATATTGTATGGAGGGAGGGGAGGTAAAGTGCAGAAAAGTGCTAGAATTTTGCTATTCGTTCCAACACTTTTGGCAACCATAGTAAGAAAGTGAACTTTTTGGAACCGAACTCCTCTGGTCTCGTGTGAACGCTTGCAGGTGACTTTTTCTGAGTTCAGTACCACATCGAGGCTGCTGTTCGCTCACATGGAGGTCGAAAGTACAGTCGAAATGGAGGATAACAGTCAATTGGCGATAGCATTGCTGTCAATTCAAAGCTTCCTCATTGCAGCATGGAATTTGGAAACCTCTTGGTAACATTCTTGACAATTAACATCAAGCCAGAGGAAGGAACCTCCTTCGTAATCAGCCAATACTTTTTTCTCTTTCATGTAGATTACGCCTACGCATTTTTAAATAGCAATCAAACACTAATTCACAGCACAGCAGGTTTCGCAAGAAACCAGGTCTCGTGTAAACGGACAGCCCAAGTGAACTTTTTTTGGAAATGGTCTCCTGTAAACCCAAAGGTGAACTTTTCTGGGATCAAACTTTTGTAGAACTGTACTCAGTGTAAACGGGGTCTTTATCTCTCTCTTTGCTTGTATCACACTCAAAATGGCTCATTCACTCGCTCACTCTCCACCTGCTTACTCATTCAGTCTCTCACCCGTTCACTCATTCACTCACTCCCTCACTCACTTGCTCACTGACAGTCTCTCACTCGCTCACTCATTCATTCACTCCCTTGCTCACTCACTCATTCGCTCACTCACTCACTCACTCACTCACTCACTCACTCACTCACTCACTCACTCACTCACTCACTCACTCACCTACTCACTCACTTGCTCACTCACTTGCTCACTCACTCACTCACTCACTCATTCACTCTCTTTGTCTTTGCCCATCTGCCTGTCCCTGTGTTTTATCGAACAAAGATATCGTGAAACAACTATAGTGTCGACCAGGGCAGAAGAACAGCTATATCTGTCTATCAATGTTGTATTAATGGAATCTCGTACTGAAGCGACTTATTAACAACTGATCTGAATAAAATGGAGCGTCCGAGTGTGAATTCATGCAATTCGAAGCAAAATGAAAAACTTACGCTCACCTGCTTTTGCATAAACTGCACGCATGTCATCAAAATATGGTTTTGCTTGTTTTAGAACCCAAACTCTCTAAGAGCACAATAAAGTTGATAAAAATATACTAAAACTGAACAACAACATATCACAAAGGAATAAGAAGAGCTTCGAGCATTAAAGCTCTCGCTATCACGCTTCTTCCAGAACGCTGACTCTAATTACAACTTGTTTGTTCATGTCAGTGAGGTAGACATTTTGCTGTCCAAATACAAAACAGACACCAGAATAGAACAAACCGCCAAATTGGCACTACTTTATATAGCAATTCGATTCGCTATGAACTGAAGACCAAACATTTTAATTTCGCTACACTTAATGCCAAAATCTTTGAACGGTTTAATTTTTCGCAAAGCCCTACAGTCCTAATATTTTGGTAGTAAATGTAGAGCTATATGAAGTTAAAAAACGCTTCTACTTACAACTATATTATCCTGTCCAGCAGCTGCCTACAAAGTAAAGGAATGAGTTTTTCATTGACTTAAGTTTTTTGACTTGAGACTTGAGTTTCAATGAGTTTTTTATTGACAAAGCCAAATCTAGCATGATAGCCAAGCAAATCAAGTGGGTATTTATAAGGAACAGGCCATAAGAAGCCAGCACTAGGATTGAAGATCGTAACCGTTGCTCAAATGACAAAGATGTCAAGGAATATTGTGACCACTACATGGTGTAGAGTCAAAAAACAAAACGCAAGGTACTGCATCCAATTAGCTACCTGCATAGTAAGGGCTGCAACAACATTTTATTTGTTCATTACATAACTCTAACTTATATTGCGTGACACATAAATATTGCAAAACACGCAATCAACCCAAAGTTGCATCTCCACTTCAGAAATGGTATTTCAGTTCATTTCTCTCATGACCAATATCATGTCTTAATAGTGTAAAATGAAAGAGAGAGAAAACTATTGTACAAAAGGGTGGCATTCGTAAAAACACTCATTGCAAATAATTGGCGAAGAACTTGTAGTCCATCGTGAAGGGGGAGGATTTGTAGGAGGAACAATGCAGTTATTGTTATTTACGGACACGAGAGTCTCATTGGCTGTTGAGCCCCTTGACGATTTAAGAAGGACATGTTTCTTTGTTCAGTAACAGGAAATTTTTCTCATTATTGTTTGTTAAAGAAAGGACGTGTAAAATGTTTTGAGTTGTTTACGAGATGAAGTAATAAATGGATTCTTTTTCCTCATAGTCGTCTTATGTGGGCCTTTTTTCAAATTAAGTTCTTGCGAACAGATAGTATGAAAAAATATTCGTGGATACAGAGTTAGTAGCACTTGATGTATTAAGATCAAAGAGATTTATGGAAAACACATGAATAGAAACATTTGATGTATTCAATCAAGACAAAATCTCATACTTACAAGCAACTTACCACAAATCGAGAACTTTAAGACCCAGATTGGTCCCTAGAAGTAATTAATAAGTCAGACATAGAAGATAGACACATCAAGTGGGGGAATTCAATAGCAACAGTCTATCTTCACGGACAATTTAGTCTTCCAAATCATATCTCTACGTTTAGTGCTTTCTTGTCTTAGGGAAGAGGCAATCTGTTTGGAAAATACAAACTAAATGAACTTCTCAAGACCCCAATAAAAAATGATGGCATCGCAAATAGATGATAACGCAAAAGATCGGGTATCTAGCAAAATCTGAAAATCTTGGTTATTCAAAACTTGGATTCCCCATTCAATTGAAAAGACAAGGTGGTCAATAGTATCTTGTTGAAAGTACTGCAAAGATTTATAAATTTCCAATTAAGGGTGTGATTCATTAGTTTTCACTCACTACATGCTCTCCACTTAGATCCTGCAGCAGCTGAATCTTTTTAAACGCTTGTCGGTCGCGAATCGCTTTGTGAGTTTTAATCTAAAAGACAAACATGGGATGATATTCAGAAAAATAAAGGCGAAAGGCAATGGTGTATACAAGTTTCCTAAACTTTCTATTTCTAGCAGATTGTATGATCATCATTCATGAACAGAAAGGTTATGGCAATGCTCGGGCCGTTTACAATTTGAAAAACTAGTACAAAATCGAAACTCCAATGGCGGCATGCAGGGAAATTGCCACCGAATGGCATTGGTGTAAATTGGTGTAAACCGGCCAGTAAGCTTTGGTGTAGTAATGAATTTCCATTCTCCCCAAGGTATTATGATTGTGTTTAGTTATTGTAAATTTTTAAATTGAAGTATTAAAAAAAAGATCATCATTGCTTCTGGTAACAAATAAAAACGGTGATAAGGAGGGAATGTGGTTTTATTTGATACGGGGCAACTGTCAGGGCACTTTTGCTGCGAAAAGTTATTGCTACAATCCAGGCCAAAATAGTTGGAACACTTCGAAGATTTCCAAGCATTTTCTTTCCTGATTCACCCCTCCCCCAGGGTACAATGTTGAACTATGAAGAATTTTTGCCACTTTTGGAGTACCTTGGACTATGGAACTTTAGATCTGCCCTTCCTACCCACAAATCAACATTGTTTTGGGGGGTAGAGGGAGAGAGAGGCGAAAACTCGAAGGTTTGCCAGAGTCACTAAATAGCTATGAAGCTTGTCTAAAATTAACTTTTTGCTAGCGTTCCAACTAATTTTGGCGAGGATTGTATCACCAAATCTAATGACTCCGTGCCCATGGCAGGCCTAAGACACAAATCTTGATGACATCATACAGTAAATTGTAAAAACTAGCAGTTAGTGCCTCTCTATGTAGCATCAACTGTGAAACCTGGGAACAAGCAAAATTGATTTCTGAATCCAAACCGCACAAAACAACACAAACAAGTAATGCTTTTCAGTGTAAAATATTTGCTACCTTTACGTAGTAACTATCTTGATTGTCATCTTCATCGCTTGATGAGGTTTCATCCCTTAACGCTGGAAAACAAAACAACTTAATCAAACCAAGATAAGGTCCAAAGAAGTTAATTGCTTATAATAAGATTCTAGGTACATTTAAATTCAAAGATTATGGCAGGTATCTAGACTCAAATCTCAAGTTTCGACCTTAAGTCCAACCCTTACGACCAAGCTAAGCGAATATAACCTATGAAAATTTTCCTAAAATGACTCATATTTAATACCCTTGGGTTTCCATAATTACAAATCTTTCACAGCACTGCACGAAATCTCACTCTTGATAAAGAAGCATTTTGATTTCAGCTTCTCCTCGAATACAACGATGCTATAATCATTCAGTCAAAACCTTCGTAGCCACAGTTATTGAATACCCAGGCTAGCTTCTATCCTTGCAAAAAACCTAAGGTATATAGTAAAAGCAGTAACGAAATATCCAAAAAATAGGCCTAAACAGAAACAGGCCTTAAAGACACCACACATCTAATTCCCTTACATTTCACTTCATCAGCGACGGATTTTATTTTCTGTACAGTTTTACCCCAGAATTTTTTCACTTTTTTCCTGAAAAGAAAAAGCAGTTGGCTGGTACACAGTATTGTGAGCATTTCTCTTTCATCGTAAATCACAATTTAACTTCTAACTAAACTGAACAGAACACATATTTTACATAAAGAAGAGATTGGGGCAAGCATGTGTGAAGGCATAAAGTGCGCAGGAGTAAATAGCACATAGACTTAACAACACAAAGATAAGGTGAATGAGAACTTATGAGAGAAGAAAAAAATTGCGCAATGGCAAAGCACTCCAAAAGGTAGTAATGACGGAGTGATTTACATTCCAACACTGCCACACAACCAACCTCAAAGCTAATAACGTAAATTCTCTACTAAGCTCCCCCGGGGGGGCTTATTAATTCCAAGCACTCTAGAGGGGGATTATTGGAGAGGGGGGCTTATAAGAGAGGGACTTAATAAACTTCTTAAAAATTTTCAATAGTTAACTACATATTGGCTGTTTGAAAATAGAGAAAAATACTCATGTTGTTTAGTTTATACATTATTAGTTCACAGCAGAAGAATAAACAAAATTGACAAATTGTGTAGTAACCGTTGATATAGCACGTTTCTATCCGCAGTAAGCCAATGAATGACTTTGATTCTTGACAGCTTTGCTTTCAAAGCGTGATCTAACTTAGTCTAATTACTTCTATGAAGCTTACGTACGCTTGGCAGTGCTTAATAATTTCTAGGGGGGGCTTAATAAAAATTTTTTGGTTCAAAAGGGGGGTTTTTGGAAGGGGACTTAATTGAGAGGGGGGCTAAAAGGAGAATCATAGATATTGGACATGATGTGGATAGTAAAAACAAATGCGACTGAACTCGCCAAAAAAAGAAAAGCTTTGACCCGTAGCACATGGTCCGTTGCTATGTATTTTCGAAAATGGCCTAGACCAAAACACAGCGTAGAAAAACAGCAAGAAAAACACCCATTTGCGAAGCACTCAACTCGAACACAAAATCATTCAAACCATAATCATTATTGTACAAGTTCAGCGTCCTCTTGAGAGTTCAATCTCAATTCAGAGTCCTCTTGGGAGTTCTATCAAACACAAACACCATTACATCCGTTGATCAATGTACAAAGACAATGTAAGAAGATAACTCAANAAAACTACTAGTTAATGTATGGTATCTCTATTTCATTCCTATACTAGCGCCACCCACAAATGGGTAATTTCCCAATATATGGTGGGGTAGTCTTAAATGCTAAAGAAAAAGTTATAAGGGCACGCAAACAAGTGGCAGGAAAAATTTAGTAAAACAGAACTTGCCTTTTGCTGTGCAGTTTGATATTTGGGGCTGTGGAGGAATCCGATGCATTCTCATCTTCATGAATCCCTTGACGATTCGATTCACTAGAAAGCAAATAGTGTTTTGGCATCAATTCAAATAGCTGCATAACAGCAAACAGAAAATTTCTCATTACAAACTATCTGGAAAGAGATAGCATATGCTAGGCTGTTTAGTACCGTAGACAACTAAACTGGATTGGGGGAGGGGGAAGTATGTAGAATCGATAAGCAAAACTGACGATGTAATTAATTATTTACTTGGTTACAATGCCCACTTTCCCCACTGACTGCAGGCCTGCTATTCAATCAAACATACAAATGCACCCATAAGGCAACGTATGCATGTTATGTACTTTATGAAAATCTAATGACAAAAGACCACAAAAAAGCAAGTTTCAATAGTTAAAGACCTCTACACTCCTCTAAATACGTTCTACTTTTACGACTACGGCAGTGTCTTGATATAAATGAAAGTTATTGTACAAAAAACTTCAATGTTCCGATCAGGGCCACCACGAGAATTTAGAGGCCCCGAAGCAAAAGAGAAAGACATGGCCCCTGCGAACGAAGCGAGCAAAAAATTTCCAGGGTCTAGAAATTAGCTCTGGAAAATAACTGCTGCTTTATGAGGCCCCACAGACCTTAAGGCATTGTGTACTATGAGGCCGCTTGGATCTTTAGGCCCTGGGGCAGTTTGCCCCCTGCCCTCTCTCGACAGCCCTGGTTCCGATAAAGTAGCAACATCATACCTTGTATACTCTGACGTCAGTCTCATAATCTGCAACGCCATTGGGTTTATACATTTAGGCAATTTTTCTTCGGCAAGACTCAAGGGCACTGTTTCACCAGTATCCAGATTCTTAACTGTTACTTGCTCTAAGATCTCCTACAAAACAAAACCAAATTCGCCAAAAGTAATCCAAGTTTAATCCTAATTCATAAATGTTAATTAGTGACAGCAATAAGCAAAGTGTCTACAAAATATCCAGCCATAAGAGCGAAATAGCAAACTGTGTTGGAGTAATAGTGTCTATTTCTATCATTTGTTCAAAAAGCAAGAATGAAAGAAAAGTATCCTTGTTTATCAAAGCACCCCATAGGCAAGGCAAATATCTGCAGGTTGAAACTATGAGATAAATTGTTGGGTACGCGATAAACCTTTTTTCTCTACGCCTCAAATGCTTATACAAGAACCATTATGTTGATATCCGAATACCCTATGAGTTTTCAGCAATGCTTGATTTAAAGCGGCAAATTCTCAAATTAAGTCAATAGATGGCAAGGATAAAAACCCTCCTCAGTGAATAGGCCATCCTTACTTCCAAATGACTGCTCATTATTTACAAAGAGGTTGGTACTGCAGAGATATAATTTCTTGTTCGAAGAATCATCCTACCTAACCTTGAGTTAAAGTGAATTTACACTGCCTTATTCCATCAGAAAATTTCTTTCATTCAACCAATGTCTCCTCGGTACCAGTCCTTCTGTAAATAATCAATGATCCCTAAAGGCAGTTACATCAGCTTAACTGAAATTAAACATGGCTGTGTATGGTCAGAAACTAGATTGGCGGCCTTCCAGATGAACGACCAAAACAACTCATTCCACCGTCCTTCGGAAGGAACGTTAAACAAGGGGTCCCATGCCTAGATGTGGCAGGCATAGCAGGCCTAAACTAACTGAAAACACTAGGTATAACAGCCTACTCAAAATACAGTAAACAACAACAACAATAATAATAACAACAACAACAAATTGCTTTGTAAATCGCATGCACGGTTTGGAAGTCCCATCGATGTGGATAATACCTGTTTTTAGAGAAAGTGAAAGAGCTGTAAGTTGTGTTTGTTACTTCATATAAAGCACTGTCTTACCGTATCGGACAGAGGTCTCCCAGAAGACGAAATATTTCTAACTATATCTTGATGAAGTTGTGAGTCCTGCGAAGGAGCTCGGACTGGCGTAGATGAGCCTGCTTTAAGAAACCAAAATTGAAAGATGAAAACATACAAAATTGCCTGCAAATTTCATAATTTAAAAACACAATCCCATCACAAAAGGATTGGAAAAAATCACGCTAGAATCTTGCAGAAATAAAACGAAACTGACTGCCAAAATATTTGGATGGTAACATTTTGGACGTTAAATATTAGAACGTAAATTTCTCGCACATTTTAATAAACTCTATTGGAATGTTAAGGGCCGTGTAAATATCCCTACAAGTCTTGGACACATAAATATTCGTTTTACAAATCTAACAAGTTTCCTCAACTATTTCTCATACCCTCCTAGCTTATCATAACCATGCTCAAAATTCATTCCAATCCCGTGTTGTAAGTCTTACAACATGATCCAGTCAAACGATATGAGCAGGTCTTTGGGAATTTTACATGATCTGCCTCGCTTTACTATCAAGGATTCCCAGCAGACATGGGTTAGTCACATGCTATGCAGCAGTAAAAAATGCAAGTCCTTAACGAAGATATAGTTGTTTTTATGCTTAAGGCTGGACAAAATGATTATCCTTTATTCTGTGGCTGAGCTTTAGGGGGGCCATCTGATTCCTTCCATTGTCTTCTTCATATGGGAAGTTTCTGAATAGAATTGTGTGCTATAAGAAATACTATCATCAGGGGGAGCTATGGCTCCGTGCCGCCCCCCAGGATCCTTGACCAGCCAGTGTCCTCAAATTCATACAGGACAAAGCCGCCAGAAGTTATAAGATGAACCGTCTTAAAATCTTCAAAAGCAAACGACTTTCTAAAGAGAATATCTCCCAACAATATAATTTTCCTACCTTTATCAATCGCATCCACGTTTACTTTACTTCCCATTGGGCTTTTACACTCATCAAGGTCTTGATTCTTCACGACTTCGTTAACACTTCCCTTCAGTAACACTTTATTCATATCAGTTGTATCTGAATTCACCGTAATACGTGGTTGATTATCCAACTGAGATGAGGTCTCCTGCAACGACTCATCTTTGCTAGCGATGTCTTTCACAATTACTGGGGGGTTTTTTGGTCGAGGGGGCGGAGGCTTCGGTGGGGCAGATGACTCTTTTGCAAGGGCCTCTTTTTTCTGCTTTCTTTTTGTTCGGGGTGGAGCAACTGGAGCAGGGCTCTCTTTAATGTTTCCTTCTTGTTGCTGACACGTGCTGGATTCCTGTTGACTTTCAGTTAAGGGTTTTTCATGAACTGGGACCTGACTGTCACCCTGAGTCTTTTCACTAGTATTATCTTGTGATTCTACTGGTTCCTCAACAGTGTGTCCAACTGCAGGCTCTCCTACTTTATCGTCTTTTGTAGTCTCCATACCAACCTTGGCCTATAGCACAAAAAAGGCAACGCATAGAAATATCAAGGGAATAACAAACCAAAAGGCATTTAACATACAGTCCTACACAAATAACTCTGCTCACAAGACAAAGTCATGCGTTACACATACATAGGAAATAATGTTGAATAATGACGACAGCAAAAAACAAAACAACTTGCACCAAGTCAGCTGATACACACAAGCTAATGTACATAGATCGTCAAGGCCATGTGACTTGTAGCCAAATAGGTATGAGGGTGCAAGTGATGAGAAGTCCAGGTCTTCTTGAGGTCAGGTAGGGTTAAAAAAATACCAGAACACTGCTGAGAGAAATAGTCAGCAAGGAGATCCGTGAATAAATTAGAAGATCAATGAATTCAATGGTTGAGCATAAATTTTACGCAAAAAATATTGAAAATGAAGACACTTTGATATTAAGATTTCCATATAACCAAGAACACTTTAATAAAGGACAAAAGGTCAGTTACACAAGGCATTATCTCCGGAAGCAATACATGATTTCTAATGGTAATATCCCATTCCATCCTGAACAGGGTACTACATCATTGCCTTTACCCAGTCCATGCCCGGAGATACGTGCAATCGCACGTGAGCGTGTCCACACACGTGAAAAATTCCCAGCAAGAGCGAAAAATCGCCCGTGCAGACATCATTTTCAACCGTGTAATCGCATATGTCAAATAGGAACTTTGTTGTCGCAACTGCAACACTAGTGACTGCCAAGTTTTACTTTCATAACTCTGCTTTATCCTGCATTATCCTAAATGAGATATTTGACATGCTTCAGCAAAAAGAAACTCTGTATTGCAGATAGACAAATCTTGGGTCACAAATGCAATTCCAAATAAGTAAGATCAATCGTTCGTGCAAACGAAGTCCTTCCAGGGTATGGACTGTACTACTTCAACTCAACTTCAACGCCAAGACTTAACAGTGAAATCAGCGGTATAAAAGTGCATTGATAGCTAGGTGGTCGTTTTCATGCACGCATTTTCAAGAGAAACTAAAACTTTGCCGACCTAGCTACACAAGAAACTAAGAAAGAGGTTCTTTTCTAATGTTTCAAATCTCGTGATGCAACCATTTCTCAAAAGTCTTTTCTAAGCAATTTTGTTTTCAAAAGAAAAACTTCGTCTAGAATGGCCTTTTACCTCCATGGAGGAGGGATGGGTCCCCACATCCCTCTTCAACACCTCTGAGTGAAATGTAAGAAGCTTTCCCACAGATTCTTAGATGCAGAGAGCTCTAGGGTATTGGAAAGGTTGTATTGTAACTATGAAGGCAATTCTACTACATCTTGCTATGTTGTTGGACTTATGCAAAAATGTGAAGATTACTTCACTATACAAGTTGTAAGTTGGAAAAAGCCTATCCTATATGCTAATTGGTCACCCAGACCTTTACAACTTTTGCTAATTCAAAATGAATAATTTGTAAAAGGTCAAGACTTTCTTAAGGGTAACTACAGTCATTTTATGGAATTTGAATTTGGCTTGCTCTGTAATGGCCATTGTCTGACATACCATAATTCCATTACAATTCAAATAAAAACTAGAACTTATGACACCAGCAAATGCAGCTGCTCTCTTTATATCTAGTCTCCTGATTTTATGCAATCAGTGTGCATTGCAATAAAAACTAGCAGCAAGGAACAATACAATGATCATAGATGCTCTTATCAATCCCATTTATGCCTGTCTTTTCCACAAATATTGCAACAAGATTCAAAGGTGCAATATCATAGATAAAAGGAAATGTCCTGCTGTAGCTCAAAACAGAACACAATTCTCAAATGATATTATTCATAGAATTAAAAAGGAGAAAAGCAAGCCTGTGAAACTTTTTAATTCTTTGTTACTAGAACTTAAAGAGGCAATCCTATTAGGGGTATACTTGCATCAAAGATCATCATTGTTGAGGGAAGTACTCTATTACGACAGGATATTGAGCATGATGATATCGATCAACTATTTCCATGTGTGGGAGTTGCACAAATGTAAAGGGTTTCAATATTAAAATCTATAAATTATCATGAAACAAGAAGTATAAAGAGCAAAATACCTCTTCCTCCACAGAAAGGTTGCCATGCTTTGTTGATTCTCTATGTGAAAAGAAATTTCCATACATTATTGACAGCTATAAAGATTTAAAACATTTGTTATGAGTGATCTATCAATGCTATATTTATGTCTTAGAAGCAGCTATGTGATAGCAAAAGAACCACAAACTTTACTTATTTTCTGTTCAGTGATATATCATTAAGAAGATACACATCATAATATTATCACAGTAAATGTAACACTGGCTCAACAAAACTGAAGCTCCATTTATATTTAAAAGCTTATTTATTCCAAATTTCTTGACAATTCTGGGAACCTAAAAGCTCCAACTCCCTGTTTGGTTCATTTAGAGTGCAAATGCTTTATGAACAGAGACAGAACCCTTGGATAAGAATGGTCAGCATCTTTAGGCAGAATACTACAGTTATTCATGGCACACTATGCAATGCAAATAAATATTCAAACTGTCTGTTGGATAAAAGCTACTCTGAAGCGCCAAATAAATGGGGGTCCTAATAAACAGGAGGGGTCAGAAAAAACTCGAACTTTAAGTAATGGGTGGGTCAGAATTTCAGTAACGAATTAAATGATTATACAAGGACAGAAAGAACAAAAACAGGCTGTCATAAGGCATAAAACTAAAATATAGACAAAAGTACGCTATTTTGCCATGAAAATTGGGCATCAATAATACAAACAAAGAATGGCAATGAAATGACAAGTTTGTAAAAAGAAGTCAATTTCCTTAAAATCAATAAACAGGGGGTCCTAATAAGGTCTGGGAGTTGGAAAAAACAAAAAATAAATAAGCACGGGGGAAATTTATTTGGTACCTGAGAGTAAGATAGAATGTTACCAGTCTATGGGGCCACTGAATCTTGTAACCTGTATCAGTGACAGACAGTTCAAAATTTGCCAGGAAAGGCAAAGTATTCTGAAAGTTGCATATGAAGTCTTGATGCAGTAAGCATGCTTGCTTGCAAAGACAGTACCACTGACTTGGGTTCCCAGGATCCAATTTTAAGATTATATGCCTTTCACAGTAAAAGAATGGACAAAGACAGACAAATACAATAACTTTCAAAGTAGGATATCACTATCAAAATTGACATAATTCAGGAAATCCTTACTTATCCAAAATAATTATGCCTGCTAAGACATTGTTCTGCAGTGGGAAATTTTGAACACTGCTTCACACAAACAGCTATCTTCAAAATACATTTTAGAAATATTAAAATACACACATTGGAATAAACTCAATAAGTGCATATGATAGAACTACCCAACATACATTTTCTGTTGACAACTACTCAACATAATGTAAAATCCTGAACATAAGCCCTGAGCTTAAAGAGGTTTGTAAGCACTTTTTGGCTGGCTTATATTCAGGTGGGCTTATATTTGGGAGGGCTTATATTCAGGGGGGCTTATATTTGGAGGGTGTTTTGGGTTAACAGATGACTTGTGTATACCAAAAGATACACCATTCAGTGTCCAACCAGAGAGACTATTAACAACATTCAATACATAACACTTCAGAAAAGGACACAAGTAAAAACAGAGGCTTTATATATGCTCTGTCCATGGTCATTCATTGTCCTAACTAAACACACAGAATCATGAATGTAAGCCCTGGGATTATTTGGGGGGCTTATACTTGGAAGGGTATTTGAGTTAGTTTACAGGGGGCTTATATTCAGGAGAGCTTACATTTGAGACTTTATGGTAGATACTAAATAGCATATATGTTAATTCATCCAATAGAACAAGAGGTAAGATTATTGTAAAGAAAATGAGCTATTTAGCAAGCATAACAGCTACCAATAGGCTCAGAACATCAGCTAGAACCCAAATATGACACTTAGCTTCCATCCACATTAAATTAATAAATTTTCTATATCATATATGTTAACTCAAATTACAGATGCCAGAAACAGGATGTTGTTGCCATTAAATACTTATAAAAGGGGTTTTCAACACTGATATTTAACTTTGTGAACTTAAATAATGATATATGGCCCAATTTAATGGAGTGAATTTATGACACTGAAGACAACAAAAGGAATCCTTCCTATACATGAGAAAGTGATCAAAATCTCTCCCATGCGAAATTGTTTGATCTAAAGGACTATCAAAGGGTTTTTACAGCTTTTGTGGCAAAAAGCTCCCTGATTTGTTGCAAAATTTGTGCAGCTTTCCCTGACTAATGGGATGAATTGATCATATATAGATTTTCCCCTGATTTCTTCTAAAATGCTATGTTTTCCCTGACTAAGTATCAAAAAGATTTTGGATCTACAAACCCAATATAACACTTTGTCAGGAAATTTTTTCAAAACATGTTCAAAATAAAATTATTTTACTGGACTTTTAGTTTATCTTTCTATGTCTTTACCTCCTACTCAACTAAATTATCAATACTACCATGTATCATGTACAGTCATTAGTTGGGGTTACACAAATATTCAAGAGAAATAAAAGTTCCCTGATTCTATCAGGAAAACATAAATTTTCCATAGTATAGGAAAAATTCCTTGATTTTCCCTGATTCTCAATGACTTTCCTCAACACTTTAAATTTTCCCTGCTCTTCCCTTCAGTTCAGTTCTCTCATTTTAAAATTCCCCAATGGTAGAAACCCTTTATCAGTATGCATTCCTTCATTCCATTAAAGTATCTCATTTCCCCAATTGGCGATTAGCAAGATAAAGCTCTCTCTCCTTCATTCTTCTGATTATGTATTTTGGTATCAGTATACAGCATTTTCTATATAGGCTGCAAGAATATTTACTGAGTAGAATTCTAGAACTAAAAAACACCTCTCAACTTTTTGGGCACAAAGATCAAGTGAAAACATTAGGGTAAGATCAGAGTTGAAATCAAGTCTGGGATAAACATTCCAAAATCACACTGCATAAAATCAAGGCCCTGATGTCTACATAGCTGTCAGGTGGAAATATGTACTTGGGTACACATTTAATAAAAATGTTGTCTATTCTTTTAAATTTATCTACAACACACATTAAACTTGATAATGATACTGGCATGATATCTGTATCGGTATTTACTGTCAAATTGCTGAGAAACTACTATTTAGGTAGAATCAAGTACATATATGTTGATCAGTTACAACTCAGTTCAATGTGACTTTCACAGGGTTCCA
>OLMO02000231.1:22782525-22811802 GCA_900291935.2 Cassiopea xamachana
AACTCTCTTTTCATGACATTTGTTAAGGATAGTAAGGAGATTTCTTTGCCCATATTTTGGAGGTTTTGCAGATTTCAGATAAATTCAGTAGGCTTTGAGGTTTTGGTATGGCAGAAAAAGTCATCATACCTATTCAAAAAATGACATATCCATGGTAGAATTTGAGAGAATCGATGATTTGACCATTTTTATTACAATAAGCTATCACAGAATAATTTATTAAGCACCATAACTGCTGAAAAGAAATTCAACTTGTGAAAAATTTAGGAGAAACTTAGAAGAACAGCAAAATATTCCTGAAATTTTTGGATTTTTATGGACTTTTTAGAATAGTTCTCTTCTTCTATGATATTTTAGGATTTTTTGGAGGCGTGGGAACCCTGATGTCAAAAATTGAAACAATGCAAAAGCTCCTTGATCCTAAATGATTTGCCATCCTTTCTTGATGATAAGTCTCTAGCCATTTTGTGATAAGTCTTTAGCCATTTTATGTGGCTATAGCTCATTGGTCCAAGGAGGCTAGCAATATTATCTGTTCCTTAGTCAATATCATTCTCTAGTCGTTTTATTTCAGAAAATATCCAAACAAAGAATGAGTCATTTTTGTCCCCAATAGCGACTACCAGAAGAGCCTGACAACGCAAGAATGCAACAATTTATGATATTCATTAGGCCTTGGGTGATGGGTACATGCTTTGGGTGATGTTACAAACTAACATAAAGACATATATGAAGCAAGTGCCTATCCTGGATCATGGGAAAAAAATTCGTGACAGCTTCTAATCACAGCATGACTCCAATTCCCGCCCCTGGTACGATTCGTAGTGTAAGGTCTGAGAAGGAAGCGCCCCCATTCTACTACACTCTATTTCAGTTTTGCTTTTGATATCAAATATCCAAGAAATCACAAAACAAATACTGTTTTTAAAATATAAATAAAATCGTTGGTACAAAAACTAAGTAAACTGTTCAAAACAAATTCTGTTGACAGCGGGTGACTCCTTCAAAACAAGACCGTATGTCTTACAATTAAAACAGACTTACTTCACGGGAGATAACTCTTCTGCTGCATCGAAGAATTCCTCAACTTCGCTGTCGCTTGCCATGTCTTCAAGCTCTTTTGCTTGAGGTAGCTTCAATATAAACTAAGCGCTCTTTTTCTACTGCAGCTTACCACAAACTCAACTTCCATGTTCGTAATATCATACAATCACAGGGATACAAGACAAACTATCAAGTATCCTCCTGGTAGTGAGTAGGGGGCATGGTTTACTGCAAATGGTACCCCCAATATAGGAGTGGCACCAGGAATTTCCGATGAGGGATGATTCTTCGAATGAGGGTACCTAAATGCAATTATCAGGGCATTATAACAGCTAAAAAGCCTTCGTAAAAAGAGTTCTTCACCTTCCAACGGGGTGCTAGCATATTCCGATGAGGGGGGCTTAATCCCCTAGCCCTCCCTTAAAGCCACCCCTGCCCCTATAAAAAGGATGTATTTATCAAATACCTGGAGAATATTCGCTGCTTGGTGACATGCTCATCTCAAGCAATTTCATTTCTGTACATATATAGGGACAAGCTTGGTTGTAGGAGGACTTCAAATTTAAGGGGGCTGTAAATTTTCTGCCCGAAGGGTGAATGAGATCTAGAGATCAGTCAGAAAATTTGCCGGACTTTTCTATTGTTCTTTTAGAAAAGTTGCTCGAATGAAACGGATTTATCTTTGCCGCCCCCTTTCCTACGCCTATGGGGACAAGCAACTACAGAAATAAATGCACCTCTATCTATAATACATGGTTATGTGAGAAATACCATAGGAGTGAAGCTTTCATCAAATAATAGCAACTACGTATCGTTGTAACTAAAAAATTATATAGTGCATCCGGAAGATATCATTACTTTTCTGAGTTCCTCCTATGTTTTCTCTTACTGTTGTGTGATTACTGAAAATTTTACTAAGACTAGCAATAATTAAGCAACTTAAGATCCAAATTTTAGCAAGCAAAACTTCCAAGTTGCTTATAAAAAGATTGAATAGAATGCTCGATGTTAGGATCTCTCGATTTCGTAACACCAATCCGTTCTTCCGATCAATCCGTTGAACTTCATGACGAAGTTCAAGTGCAAAGAAAGCATTGCAAGGTGATGCAACAGTCACAGATGGGGATCATGGCAGATATGTGGGAATAAAAGATCTACGCGAAAAAGGCCAAGACGGAAGTCACCAAAGTTTGCTAAAGTGTATGAAATATACGTGAACTACTTCTGAAGTTATCACCCCCAGGGGCGAATGGAAGGGGGAAATGGCCTCCCAAACGGCAATAATTCATGTAGCAAGCAATTGTAAAGAAACTTCTCACATGAAAGACACTAAAATGAATCAGATGCCCCCCAAAGCCCAGTTCAGGATCCGTCCCTGATCACCCTACTTCTGCAAAGTTGAGTGAGAAGTCGAGGTCACTTTGCCACGTCATTTCCACATAACTTGAAATTACTCGACTTACTTTACCTTTGCATAATGAATAGCTAGGAGCGGTTAGCCAGAGATTAATTAGGGTTGTAGCATGTCAAGGGCTTTTGTCAAAGTGAGCATTTGTAAATTGTCAACGCACCTCGGTCCATAGCTTGCATAAATAGAGAGGAAACGAGCAATCTTGTGAAGAAAAAACTACAAAATGCCAATTATTAATAAAATTTGATTCAAGAAAGTGTGAAATAAATCTCTATAATGATACAGTTCTTTTGGTTACACAAACTTCATACCTCAGATTTCTTGATTTATGACACTCATGAAAAACAAATATGGCTACTACAAACAGAAACAAAAGATAAATACGTGAAAAGAATGACTGTCCGGGGATAAAAATCCTATATAAACAATGCAAGTCACTCAAGCATGTAGTTCTGAGCACGATGCCCTACTCAAATGAAAGGTACGTTAAAATTACAGTTATACAACTTTAAAATTACATGCATGGTATAAGCAATTTGCAGCTTAATATCTTCGATAATTTCTTCAAAAACAGCTAGGCTCTCTATGGACTCAGTTTGTTATACTGCCAGTTCATTTATTTAAATGCAAATTGGAAAGCCCCAACCAAAAACAGAAATAATGAAAGTAAAATTGAAAAACTTGCAAATTAGTACCAATTACAATGATCCGAGGAAAAACCATATATAGGCTGCGTTTACACTTGCACCGGATCAATTTTGCTCAGATCCTACAGTCTACTGGATTATCATTGAGTTCAAACTAGCAAAGAGGTCTGACACAATTTTGTGTCTGCTATCCGACCTCATTTTGCATTTGCTAGAAGAGAGGTAAATATTTTAATAGCCCATTTGATAGCCTAACTGGGGAGATTTCGAGCAAAAGCTGCAAATTTCCCTCCTTATCCACTTGATAAGCAACACCAAAAAGTACCAGCTATGCATTTTATTAGGGAAATACGGCATTCAAATGTCATTTTGAGATAGCTCTCTTTTGCTCCATTTCTTCCTCTTCTTTCCTGATTACTTCATGGTACTTTTCTCGTAGTGACTTTATTTTCGCCATTGGAAGGGTTCCAGGTACCTTGAAGCATTCCTTAAAGATACCAAAAGTAGAGAAAATGAATCCCAATTTGACCCCATGTTTGAAAACTAAGATTCACAGTAACTTGGTAGTGAAGGCAGGGTCGACGAGAGAAGTCTGATGCACCGGGAGAAAAGAGAAGGAAAATTTTCAGGGTCTACAAATTAACTTTGGAAAATTACTGCTGGTTTACTTTATGAAGCCCCCCAGACCTTGAAGCATTGGGTGTTATGAGGCCCCTTGGAGATTGTGGCCCAGGGGAAATTTGCCCCTGCCCCCTCTCGGCGGTTCTGAGCGAGTGAATGAGTGAACTAGTGAGAAAGTGAATGAGGAAATGAGGGAGTGAGTAAGTGAGTGTTTCTGTGCGTGTGTTCTGTGCCTGGGTTCTGTGCCTGGGTGTGCCAGTCTGTGTGTTTGCACACGTGTTAGAATAATGTTGAAATCATAAAATAAAGAAATTGATTATAAAATAGCTTAAAAGCAAGAATGGATGAATGAACAAACGAATGGAAAAATGTATGAATGAACAGATGCATAAATGAACAAATGATTGAATAAATTATGAGAAAACATGGAAAATATCTGCAATAATATCAAGATGACAATAAACAAATGAAAGGATTACAGGAAGTAGAAGAGAATATAGAAATCGAACAGAAAAAGACAAGGAATAAATCAAAGATAGGATATTCACCTGCATGAATTGATGGCATTGCAAAACAACTCCGTCATTTGTTATTTTCTAACAGAGAAAATGAAATAAGTGAACAGAGTGGTTCAGGGCTATATGTTTTGCAAATTCATCCAAACCAAACTCCAATAAACTGAGAACAGTGCAATTTAAAATTGGATCCAAACGAGAAAACAGTTGATTGTGATTAGGAAAGAGGATCATTATGTTTTACACGGCTACTACTGCGGTTGGGAACTATGAAAAGTCCTAACAGAAAAGAATCAGCTTAAATCTCCATGTAAAACCTAGTATACAATCCATATAAACACTGTAAATAAATAGAGAATCCCCCATAAAAAGACTCTCTCGATTGTAAAGATCGGTTTTATTATTATCATTTCATATCATAGTCAGTCCTTTGCTAAAGAAGCAATTCGTTGCCACAAGGGTTGAAACTACAGCGCATTTTAAGTGAATAATATCACGTGCTTGATTCAACTGCCTTCCGTGCGTCACGAATTTCTATCCTGTCTTAGGTTCTCAAAGGATTCTCAACCAACGAAATAAGACATCTTTGAACATTTTCAACCCGTCGTGTCAACACGCAAAAAATGATGGGTTCGCACTACAACACGCAAAATTGACGAACTCGTATGAGCTAAAACACAGTAATATTCTAAAAGATGAACTCAATACTATCTGCGCATACAATTATCTGCAAAAAGATGAAAGTGTGTGTGGGGGCCCGTGGCTTCATTACAAACTATAAAAAACAAGAAGAGCAACGACAAAGCATAGCTGATGTTTTGGTGTAATTTGATGACGCAAACTCCGATAAAAAACAAAAATTAAAAAGTAAACGATATCAAGCTACAACACAAAGCAAACTTCTTACCTTGAAAACAGCACATATTGCAGTAAAGTCTTTGGCTTCCAGAAACTTGTCTTTATTCAAGATAAGCAAAGTCAATGCCACTCGTATGAGAATTTTTGAGCCTTCATAAAAAAGGCAATCCCAGATTCGTAATGCAGTCTGCAAGAGAAAAACCTAGTTAACAGGATATTGTCAAAGTAGAAAGAGGAAAGGGTGCTTCAGATACATGAGGTATAAACATATTTCATTGTATATATATATATATATATATATATATATATATATATATATATATATATATATATATATATATATATATATATATATATATATATATATATATATATATATATATATATATATATATATATATATATATATATATATATATATATATATATATATATATATATATATTCATTCATATATTCATCAACCCATTGAATAAGTGCCTGTTAATGAAACAAATTGGAGTTACAAAATATAGAATTAAGAAATTACTAATGAAACCAATTTTCAAAACATCAGAGATCTCTTCATCTGCAGAGACGCCACTTTAATATAATTCATTACAACTTACTACAGTTGACACAATTACATATCTACATGTACCAAAATAATGGATCCCAATTATTCTATGAGAAAATTCTGCAGTATATGATAATAAATAAAAAGCATCTCCGTGTCTCAAGCTTAACATACAATGAGTTACATACGAAGACAAGTAACCTTCAGTACCTCAAACGTAATTTCAGCCGAGTACTCTTTGGCATCGAATAGTAAGGGAGGTATAATAACGGGGGGAGTTGACATTTTGCTAAAAAAGGATAAATAGGGGGTGTTAATAAATGAAAGTGGGTACAGTTTTTCATAATCACTGTAACAGGGGATTGTTAATAGTCGGGGGGATCAATGTTCAATAGAAAGTATGGGGATCCAAATATTTCAAAATTATTGCAATTAGTTAATGCCAAAAGATGTTGATGCCAGGTAGTTATTACTTACTTTTAGGAAGTCTCCTCCACAAGTGTTTACTTTTACTTATTTCTATCTTGTATAGTATTTTTTTGAATTCTTAACTTGTTAATATTGATTTACGTTCACAAAGCCAATGTACTGTATTTCCTTATCCTTTTCAAAACTTTGAGATCTTTAGGTTGGGTGAGGTGTAAATAAAAGGGGGAGGAGGAATTGGATTTTCTTCAAAATTGCTTAGTTAGGGGGTTTTAATAAATGGAAATGCACGTTGAAAATTTCAAAAACTTGCAATCGCAATCGGGGGCACCCCTATAATTCGGTACCATAGAGCAACATACAAAGATGAGCAACTCTTCGTACATCAACCATAACATAAGACGAGTAACACGAAGACAAGCAAATTTTCGCAACTGTAACCATAAAATAAGACGACTAACATACGAAGATAAGTAAGGACTCGTACCTCAACAGGTAAAACGTCTACAAACAAGCAAATAAACCATTTTGATGCAGTCAAATTCAGCTCGATGCCATTCGTTTTGAAGTGTGCATGCAAATCCGGATGCTTTTGGCTGTAAGCAAAATACACAACAATGCATCCATATGGGCTAATTTTGAAGAGCACTTAAGTAGGGCTGCAAAAAAAGCATATCTAAAGAGATTCCAAATAAGCAGCGTGTAACTTGTAAGGCCCTAGTAATATCACCTAAGAGGAACTCTGCAGGTGTGGGAAAATTCTTCTGTCTTGATAAGCTTCTACACTTAGACACTAATAAACATGCTGTCATGAAACTAATTTACTGCATTTGATATAGAATACTACCTTTTATCTTTATTACAGTCACAATTTCTGACAACAAAATACAATTCAAACTAAGACGACAAGAAAGACCCACCTGAGAAGATCCATTATGACAAGGTTGTCAACTCGAACGCCAACTAATGATGACGAATAATAGTCTGAAATAGGACAAAATATTTGGGATTAGAAAGGATACCAAAAATCAATAGAAATAGGAGATAGGGTCCAAAAGAAATCCCAAAAGGTTTTTGAAGCTCCCAAAGTTACTAATGCTATGTTACATAATAGATTTTTTACCAAAATACTGAGGATCTATTAGGGGGGTCAATACATAAATAATGGCGGGATATTGCAGGGAAGGACAGAGCCCTAAAATTGCCCTACAGCTGCACTGACATGTTTACATGTCCATGAAGTGTCAATTTTCATATCACTATTGGTGCAAAATGATTTATCAGTTAGAAACAAAGTTCTTCAATGTGGATATATAGTAAGGAATCTCTAGAGCTGAAGTTGGGAACCTTTTTGACTGAGAGAACCATAAATTGTCATATTTTAAATTTGCTTTCACGAGGGCCATATAATTGGATATTGGTGTCACATGGAGCTGTAAAATAGTCTGCTTCCGCACTGATTTGCTGACCAATGTTCTTGAACTACATGAAGCCTGAAGATGATATCAGTAGTAACTTTGCAAAGCCATTCTAGAGGCATTAGCTGGTTTGCAATGCTGTAAAGGCATGTCTGCTAAGAAGCATGTGCGAGCCAGAACCTGAAGTCTTGAAAAAACCATATCTGTTTCGCTAGCCATAGGTTTCCGACCACAACACAGAGACTATAGAATAATAACGCACTCTAAAAGGGCACTGTTCAAGCTATTGAAAACAACACACAAAGGCTGGGTACCTGGAACAAGTCGTTGTAGCATTTCAACCAGCAACCAAAAGGAAACTTTTTCATCTTTGGTAATCAAAAGTAACATTCCAGCAACATAGTTAAGTCCCTGCAGATAAAATACACAAATCAATAGGACTTAGGATAAATATAACATATTTGAGGGTAACGCCTTCATCAAAATTTTGGTTTCATTACGGGAAGCAAGGCTGTCTGCTGAAGATGGTACTTTAAGTGCAGAAAATTTCACGGGCAAAACGTTTCATGATTTTCGCGATTTTTTACCTTTTTCGCGAAAGCTTCTGCCTTTGAAACTCCGAACTCAAAACTTGCGAAAGTCTTTGTTGCGAAATTACTGACAATTTCCAACTCGCAAAAGTTCTTTCTTAAAAATTTTCCCGGTCTATCAAACCCAGTTGTTGTGGGGGGGGGCCTAAAACGTTATAAATTAAGAATCCCCCCTGCAAATAAACGAAGACAACTATGGTATAATCTCTAACAGAAATTTTTTATTGCAAGTAGCGATTTAATCGAATTGAAAACAGTATTGTAGTTTGATTCTGACAGAAAATGCATATAAAGATTTATCACACACAAAATTAATGTTGTCTTTTGGTCATGAAAGTTTCCACCAATATATTTGCAAAACATATCGAAATTCGCGAAAGTTTAGTCCAAGATTTCGTGAATGCTGAGAAAGTTTCTGCCCTGAAAGCAGTTGAGACTGCTAAAAACGAGGAGCCATAACCAAGAAAACAAAGACCAATTGAAAAAATAGAAGGATTAAAAGCATGATGGTTGCAAGAACAGGAGAAGACAATACCAAGAAGGTTGACCCAGAGTGCAAAAGTCATAATTAACAATAATTTGTGGAATAATAGAGAGCATTAGCATACATCAAAAAATATGCTGATAGACTCAAAACTTCAATCAATTACACTGCTATTTTGGATTATGTCTGTGTAACCAACATACAATTACAACTTATAATTGCAAACCTGACAATAACCAACAGACTTGTTGTGATGAGCAAATGCAACTAAAACATTCTTTAGTGATAGCAATTGGCTATTTTTAACATCTCGAAAATAAATGTTCTCTGGGTAAGTTCTTTTTATATCTGTCAAAAATAAACAACAAACGCATAAAAGAGCTCAAAAATAATATGAAAAGGACCAACTGGAAACACGTACAATAATAACGATAATTTTAAGTACTTTATCAAAAATGCTTTTCAGAAAATGTTAGCCTTTATCCTTTATCCTTGCTACCATAGTTTTTTGACTTACTCATCCAAGAAAAACAACACCTTTAATGCTTTGAGAAGAAAAACCTCAAATTTAATGCACTCCTGAAGCTACACTTTTTAAAAGCATTGTGGAAAAAATCATGAGAGCTGCAACTAAAACTTCACTTTGAAATTAAAAGCAAAAAGGCCTCCCTCAGTCTTGGACTGCACATCAAGTAGAAATTGCTCACAAAATTACTCAAGTACAAAATAGGACAATCCTAGAAGTGAAATACAATTACATTTCTTACCTCTGTCAATAATATCAACAATTTTTTCATCCTTATCACCTTGGACAAGCTCTTCATACTTCAAAGGAGATTCAATCAGTTTTTGCTTTGCTCTGCTTATCATGAGCCAAACCTACATGAAATCTTTTAAGTTACCATTGTTGAACAACAGAGGTCAATGCTTTAAAAACAAAAGATAATGCATTCAACTGTGATAAACCACAAGCCTTCTAATACTTAAAGTGATACCTGTCATCCTCAATTTGGTCAGTTTGAAAATCAGTTGAGTGAAATTTAGTAAACTTGATACAAAAAGGCAGAGAAGGGACCTATGGACTTTTCATATTTACTAAACAATTAATATTCCCTAGATGCACTCAATTCAAACATCAAAGCTAGAATCCAAGAAATTGTGAAATTCAAAATGAATAGATAAAACTAACTCATATATGGAATAACTGCCTTACCTCACCTCTGCTCTCAGATGGGATACCTTTCCTGACATACCGCTTGACTAAAAAGTTAATGCAAATGACAATAAAAACAATGACACTTCCTAATATATTAAGCACAACTCTTAAAAACTAGATAAAGTAGGTAAATGATGCTTCATCTTATATCAATATTCTGAAAAAGTCTAGTTTACTTATAGGAACATGTGTGAAAAACTAAACAAGATCCAATGCCAAAACTTATCACTCCTCTACATCTATTTGATCAACTCTTGATCCCTCTACAGTCCAAAAATTTTCTTGTGTTTGATTGTGCATTCAGACATGCTTTCCTTTATCATGAAGATATGACAATAATACAATATTATTTACACCATGTGAGCTTTTTTGATACAAATATGGAACTAAAAACTCAGTTTTTCATAAGCCTACCTTTACTAGAATGACGAAGAACTGGCTTGGCTTCTAACAGTTTTTCCCATTTTTTAGCTCTTCTTGCAAGAACTCTCAGATAGGCTGCCATGAAGGTCTCATAACTTTCATAATCAAAGTCCTCTGGCCGTTCAAAGCCATATTGGTCAATTTCACTGCAAAAGGTAATTTTAATACAGCTTTACATGTTTCCACTTAGAATACCATGATGGGTGGCATAAGATACTACAAGCCTGAACTTGTCCATCCAGGTAATGATGATAAAAAATAAGCTAAAATATTTCAAGCTACTTTCAAAATAATTCCATTCTTTCTACCTTAAGAAATCTGAAAAGGGGAAATCAAAACAAGTGGCTAGTCACAAAAAAATTCATTGACTTTTTTCATAAACTAGAGTTCATGAAAAAAATGACATAGGCCTACAGCAAGAATTTCAAACAACCCTCTAGGAATTAAAGCTCCTACAATCCACAATCTCCTGCTATCCCACCGTCTCTACCAAAAATTATTTTGATAGAACCAGTCTATTTACAGATTGATGTCCAGATTATTTGGCAAATGTCACTATGAAAATAAAATTGCACAATTAATTTTTTGTTTGACAGTTATTGAAAAAATTTAACCCTAGCTGCTTAAATGGTAAGAAATATCTGTCAGAATAAACCACATAGAATCTAAACAGGGCCTTACAATTTGCATTTCATTAGAACTAAACTTTTCTCCTCCCTAGGCTAGTTCAACAGTTCGAATTTTACAATAGTTCAAATAAACTGGGGTGCAAAACTAGACCATTTTAGGCAAAAACACATACATACGAAATGTGAAAAGGTGGCGCTGCCGTAGTTATTCTTGATGACAACTCATATCTGTTGCAAAACTTTTTTATCTAATGACTACTTAGCATGCCAAAGAGCTATTTTTATGTTATGAACATTCCATCACAAACGAAAACAAGAAGCATAATGAAATATTGCGGAACTGTTACTTACCCATTTATACCTGCCATTATCTAACGGTGTACGTCATTTTCCACCCACGAAATGCTCACTCATTCTGTGAATACAACAAAAATAAAGCCAGTCCTTCTTGGCAATCAAAAAACAATTATATTGCATAGCGATCAACAGCATGCTTGCCAGAGTGCCTACTCCTACTAAGATCAAACCACTACACAAATTTCTTGCACATTACTATAAACATCGTTAACGCAGAAGACCTGCCATCACAACAGATCGCTTTAGGACTTACATTGATCATTCCACCACATGACGGAGAATGTCTTCCTAATGGCAAAAGTCCAATATCTGACGATCACCTTAACTGACTACACAACATAGTTGCACATAACTGAATACAATAGTTGCTCAACTTCGAGTAGCATAATTCCAAGTATTATTGAAAATGGAAGTAAAATAATCACAAATCACAAACCAGCTTTGTGTTCTTCTTCCAAATCATGCCCAATGTGAACTGTTTCCGCATGCAAGCTAGCGCATACAATTTCTTGACAACAACAGCAACGCCCCAACAGCAAAACAGACTTGAAGAGGTGCAGGTTAATTCACCAACAGGGATGTGCCTAGATCAGTTCAACTGGGGTTTCCCGGAACCCCAGAGTTCTGCCAGCACAGTCTAGGGGTTCCGCTAAAAGTTATAAAAATACTACGGTCGACAGTTTTTTTTTTACTCTCCTGTACAGATATGTAAATTGGGTCCCTCGAGCCACCGGACTGTTGCCTTGGAGGTTGAAAATCAAGGGAAAAACTATTATCAATGGGATGCTAAATCTCTTGCAGCATGGCCAACGTTCTTAGAGGTTCGTACAAGTTGAGCGCGGGGCGTCACTTTCCCTAATAAGCACATCCACTACCCACATGTTGAATAAATTAAAAAAAAAGGTAGCTTTGCATCTTAAGTTATCATAGAACTAATGAAACAACTTTGAATTGCTATAAGGACTCCTCCAGCAACCATAGTGTTTCATGCAAAGAAAAACATTTGTCTCATTGGCCTAGTACTGAAGTTCTCTAAACTTTTTCATTATTCAAGTATCAAAACTTTCTTACGGCTTTCTAGGCAAAATTCTTTGAGTTCCAATGTTTTGCGCATGCACATTAATGGAAAGTGAAAAAGATCCATGTACACTTGAAATGACAATAAGTCTTAGCAAATAACATAAGTTAAACTGTTAGAGGGTAGCTAACATCACATACATCACACAGATAAGTCGAGTTTTAGATACACAAACACTAAAAAACTTTCCTAAATCTCAAAAATCCAGTACTGAACTTTCTTAACCTTTTGAGCAGCTGAGTACTACTTTCTTACAACAAACATGTCTCTAAAGCTAGTAAATGTGAGTTGGCTTGCCTTGGTACTGACCCCCACATTTATTCCATACGCTTTCAAAGATTTCTTACTGCTGTATAGGCTCTTGAAGCAACAGCTGTTGGCTAGAGTTTTTTGCCTCCTAGCTTGGTGTCGCCCACAGCATTAGCAGTTTCAAACTAGCAGTTAGATTCGTCGCCTGGGCTTGTCACATGAATGAATTCAATAAAATATATACTACAATTCTCTAAATAAAATTGCACCCACCCCTGAAAATAAACTACACAATTGCAACAAACAGGTGCTTGAGACGAATGATATTTCAGCCTTTTCACGTAGCGGATATTCATATATTTACATTTAAAATTCAAAGCGTTTGAATATATAGCAAATAAAGCTTTGATACGTTGGATTTTTCCAAAAAAATGAGAATAAACGAGTACAACTGGCTTCAAATATGATGCACCATGCAGCCGTTCGATTGGCTAACACATCTTCTAAATCTTTCAAAATCCAATATCACTGATTTAAAAACAACTAAATCATCATTACCATCTCATCTTTCAGAGTATTTTTAAGGTACTGACTGGTGGGCCATTTACCCCAGTTGGCCACTTGCCCCTGTGGGCTATTTGCCCCATGGGCCCTGTTACTTCCCCCAGCAGTAAAAGAAAAATATATACTTTTACACCAGTGGTCTAAGTCAAAATGGCGCCCTTTTTCATTTTCCTGTGTAAAAATTATTGATGATGCTAGCTAATAAGGCTTTCTTGATATTCATACTTGATAATTGTGAGTATAAACCAGCACAAAGGCCGAGCTCTGTTACGAATGTAACGGGGGCCCTATTACAGACTTGGGGCAATAGTTAAATTTCTTTAGAAAATACCCTGCTGTCTTTGAAAAATCCATACATCTACAACGAGTTAACGAGCGCCCGAATCTCGTCTTGTATTGAGATAAGTTCAACAGGGCCGATGAGCCCTGTTGAATTTCTCTCATTGTTAGGACGAGATCTCATTTACTGCTAGGACGAGATCTGAATTTATCTCATTGCTAGGACGACCTTCGCTACTACTCAATTGATTTGCACCTAACCTTTTGAGATGATAAATTGATCTCCTTCCTAAAACCTCTGCTGCACGATGCCAATGCACAATTTTCCTGTCCACGCTCCCCCCTCCCCCATTTCACTTTCCATAAAAGAATATTTCAACCGGCTCTCAAGTATAACTTCACTTTTACTTAAATATTTATCAGTTTTTATCTTCATATGTTCTCTCGTCTTAAACATATTATTTTCAGTTCAGTTCAAGTCAATATTTCCTTGTCTAATGTTGCAACGTCACTATGTTCAACGTAGTAAACACTTAGGTTAGAACCACCTTAGGAGAAAATTAGTGGCTTGATCAGTTTCCTTTCGTAGAAATTAAGCACTTCCTTTTAGAGAAATGTTAAATGCATGACATTAATCACCCATACGTTCATCTATTCAATAGCTCTTGGATTCCCATAAATCTGTCTTCAGCATTTATAATTGCAAATTTATGTACGATTAAGTATCTAATTGAATTTTAAATGGGTATATTCTCAAGATGATACTGTATAAATGCTCCTTCCAGACACAAACAGACAATTCATTTGGCGAAGCAGTGAAAAGAGGCTCATTTCCACGCAGCGGATGGAGGTTTAACAGTAGGATGTGCCTTTTTCTGATCTTTAAGTCTGGTTTGTTTTGATGAATGAGAACTTGATGCTCTTGATGTGTGAACTTGTTTTGGCACGTGCTACAAAAAATAGTAAGAACAAGCTTGGCTCAATTAGATCTTGGAGAAGCTCAAATTTCACGACAAACAACGTCAAAACAGTCATCTTCACCCTTGCACTTTATGTGCTACATTTAGACAAATTCTGTTCAGGTGAGTTAAATAGCTTTGACATTAGTGGTTGACACGCTAAGAAGTAGATAAACATTGTCACTCAAACTTGCAGAAGCACTGCAGAAATAAATCAAAGACATAGCTCCTAGTTTCTCCTGAAACTAATGAGATGATGATCAATACGCTGTGTTAAAAGAATACACCAAAAAATATCACATAAGACTCCTAAATCTCTTAATGAGAAAGTGAAAATAAAAAAATAAATCCCCATTGGTAAATTCAAATACAAACTACAAACTCACAGCTTTGCTCTGGTGATCATATGCATGAAGAGTAAGGGCTTGTTTATCTGGATTGCCATATATCTTGTGCAGACGAGTGAAAATATCATCTTGCATTCTTTGTTTCGGTTTTGGGTGTGGCTGGGGCTTACTTGCCATGCCGGATCCCGAAGATCGCTGCGGCTTCTTTCCATTCTGCTGAATTGTGCCGCGCGGCCTTCGTTTCTCATGACTCTGGCTATTGAGGAATGTGAACAATAAAACATCTCAACTTCATAACACTGTTGCAAAAGATAAGTCTTAGATAAATGAGGCAGGCATTGGATAAAGGTAGAGAGCTTTGATGCATAGAAAATGCTTAAAAGGAAACTCGTTGGGAATTATCGGCAATAACAACGATTTCCAAAACAAATCTCGGCTCTTCTGCCACTAAACGGTGCAAATCCGATGAAAATGAAACTGAAATCTAAAAATTCTTAGAAATTACTATCAGTTTAAGAATCGGAAATGAAAAAATTCAATTGCTAGAAACTAATGAAAAATTTTATAAAGGCTATTTCTTAATAAGTGAGCTTTAAAAAATTCAACCATTCCGTTGATATTTTTCAAAAATATTTGAAGAGTCTGTTGGTATTACAGAACTTTAGGTCACTATCTGACGTTTTCATATTCTGATGATTGTCGGACGAAACAAAAAGCTTTTAAGTATGTCAAAAGAATGTTGCCGCTTTTTCGTGCTGTGAAAAAATATTTGAAATGCTGAAACTTTGTTCAAATCACAAGCATTTATGTAAACCGAAAGCAACGCGATAGCGTAATAACTAAAAATAAGTAAAAGAGCGATTTTTTTCCACCGTTATACAATTACTGGTTCGAATTTTAAGACAATATTTAGTAGAAAATTTATTGCTTGTCACACATGTTCCTTCTAAACAGATTTCAGCTTCGGATTTCTCACTATAATCATTTCAAAAGACTAATTATAAGCCACACAGCTCAGGATATTCCAAACTGCTTTAGTCCATTTGAAACATACTAAGCAGTGACGCAAAATATGTTTTTGATTCAGCTAATTTTAAGATATTCAACCACAGAGGCCTGTAGAGCAAAAAGAGAGTGCAAACATTCTGTCAATCTGTAGCACAATGTAAAATCACAAAGCCATGGACACAGGAACAGGGGGGCGCAGGAGGGACGGTGCCCTTTTTGAGCTTATTTAGCTGCTCCCTTTTTTGATTGTGAGATTGCGCCTGAATCAGAAAATGCATGTGTCCCCATTCTTGAATATCTCCTATGTCCTTGCATAAAGTCATATTTTAATATACATTAATACATACAGTGAATCCAATATATCTCTTACTTTGATTCCTCTGCTGGTATGATACTGGCGAGCCTATTTTCCTTTGATCTATCATCTTGGACTTCCAGAGCTCTCATTAACCTTACAAGCTGCTTCCTCGCATCTTCCATACCTTCTGACGGACTGTCCGATTCCTTTTGTGGGCTTACCCTTGCAGGGCTTGCCTAAGAAGCAGAAAGTCGTAAAAATCAAAGGCATGAGCAAAATTAAGTAGCAAATCAATTCATAAAAAACTTCCCATAAGACTTCAACCTGCTTCAAATTCAATGGCAGTCTGGACTTTTGTGTGAGGACAGGAACTTGAAAGATATTCAAATTGAAGATGTAGATACAATAACAGTAGCGGATTTTTACGAAAAATCAGGGGGCAAATGGGCTGACTTTGGCAAGTATTTTAGAAGAAACATGTGTGCTCAACACATACTTAGGAATATTTGTCGATAACACGTGCTTTTCACGAGAGGTGTACGAGAAAATTTACGCTCAAGCGAAAAGTGATTTTCTTCCAAGAAATCATGAATTTGGCTTTTGGTTTTACTACTTTTGCCGAGTACCTGGGGGGCACTTTGTCACCTGGCACCTGGGGGCACTCTGCTCCCTTACCCCCTTAAAATCCGCTACTGATAATAGTGCAACTCATTTGAGGTTGAGGAAAATAACAAAATAACAAATTTCAATTCTCACCATATTCCTGTCTCCTTCAGAAACAAACTGTCCATAGGACGGTCTTATGGGTCTTTCTCGAAGAATGGACCTTTTAAATGCTGGAGCTGATGAGCCTGTGCGGGGAACTCGTGGCGGAGTCTAAAAGAACAACAGCTAAAAATTGAAATTTGGAAAACGTAAGAGCTTCAATTTCTCCCAAAGAAAAAGGTAAATAAAAACACTCCTTTACAAAAGTGTGAAAACAGTCGTGCTATTTGTGACTTGAAAAGAATAAGCGACAAAAGTAATGAGAAAATAGCTAGAAAATAAATAATTAAATGAACGAATGAATGAATGAATGAAGTATTAACTAAATAATAATAGTAAAAATATTGATTGGATGAATAAATGTATCATCGGTTTAATGAACAAACAGACAAACGAACAAAATATGAATTGCTTCAAAACATGAATTGCATAAGCAAAGTGCTTCAGAACAAATGATATCCTTGATGCAATGCCATAAAATATAGTAATGAAACGATGCACGATTGGAGATTTGATAAAGAGCAAAAATCAACCACGAAAAAGTGAATGATATGATAGGCAAATAAATGAAGAAGAGCTGTAGACAATAAGATGATAACACCTTTAAATTTCCTTCAATCGAGTCTCTTGTAACAGAATCTGATCCAACAGGCAAATATTCCAATTGCCTTGCTTTTGAAGAACCTCTGGCATCTTGAGTCAGAAAACCTCTACCTGGCATGCTAGGTGCTTCGGTAAAAAAGGGAAAGATTTATCTAAATTATGCAGCTAATCATAAGGAGTGACGTTTGTCACAAGATTTCCCCTTCTATTGCTAATTTGAGGAAAAGCCATAGACTACTTTCATCTTAAATACTGAAACATCTGATTTACACTCCTTTCATACTGGTGGCTGGGAAATGTGTGAATCATAATAATCAACCATGGGATATGCATCATTTAGAGTATGAGCTCAAGACATCACTAATGAGTTAGCCGTGATTAAATTACCTGTGTGTTGCTCTAGCAGTTCATCCTCATATTCGTTCTCATTGTCACTTGGATTTCCTGGAGATCTCTGCAGCAGCTGCGGACAAAAGGAATCATATGAGCTTTCCCTAAGGGCATAAACCTCGGAATAAATTCGCGCTCTTCGGAGAAAGCCACAACGAATCACAAAAAGAAATAACCGACCCATCACAGAAGTCACAAAAACCTTGAATAATTATTTCTGAGTAATACATCCTTCGAGCTCTGCAATCAGAGTACTTTATTTTACACGAAAATGACAAGAAAATAATAATACAGAAAGCAATAAAAGACTTAGTAATTAATAGCATTGGGCCTATGCTACCTTTTCAATTAACGATGCGAGAGCTTTGTTTTTCTCATCTGATTCTGCAATCTCTTCATCGAATTTTGCATTTTCCTCAACGTCCTCTCTACTACAAAGACATTAAAGATGTAACCAATCTGGTAACTGAATAAAAAAAATGGTATTAACAATCTCCTGAATTCAAATTACAAGGGGGTGACTGAGGTTGCATTCTTGAACAACAAAATAATGCTGGAGTCTCATGACTAAAACGGCCTTAAAGCTCCGTTGCCTTAAACCAACCATCACCAGCTACGAAGAAAGGGGCATAGAAAAGTCAAAATTCCCACTCTGCGTGGAAATCTTCATCTCTACTTTCAAGGGCCTTTTGTCTAGAGCCAAAGATCTATCAAATTTCAGAAAAAGGACGCCGTCATACCGTGTTTGTGACAATTGTTCTTGGGCAATAGCTTCATCTTCTTTCAAATGGATTCCGTAATCTGTAACCTAAAACATATGTAACTATATAGTAAAACTTTATTTCAAATATACTGTATGTAGTCATATTTTTTACAGTTTCAATTTCCTTATTAAACAAACATTCCATACCAAATGTTTGAATCAAGCGCGCATCTATCAACATTAATGTTAATCAATGCGCGGCTGAGGGCAAGAAAGAGAGCATAAAATATGAATTTAAAGAAAAGATATAACCAGGTGATAAATGAATGGATAATGAAAAAGAAATAGCTCCCGCTGTTGATTCTTTCATTTGAATCTGCGATTTACCAGCTGCTTCTCATCGGGAACAATTGACAAGAATCCAACCAACCAAACATTATTCGGAAAGTAAAGGGTAGATCGTTCAGAACTGGATATCGAGTTAGAGCTAAGTAAATAACACATGATAATTATATCTTCGTTGTAAAGAACGCTACTATTTGCAATCTCAAGTACGTTGCAAGTTTAGAAGGAATCGTGCGCGTAAGTAATTTGGCGGTCTTGTCGCAGAAGTCGTGGGGAGGAAAAAATAAACAAACATTATGATGATGAAATCGTGTGGTGAGAAGAGGAAATGTTCCCGTATGCAAGCTGAAGAAATCAGATCCATAGAACAGAAAATAATGACATGAAGGACATTCTATATCGAAATTTACATCCATTCAACAAAAAGCAAGTTCTTGCAGCAACTTCTTCACTGAGAAAGAATACAGAATACGAAGATCTACAGCACAATGCATCGTGAGGAATAATCAGAGGTATGGTAAGAGTCAAAACAAAATGTTTAACAGAGGAAAGATGTTGAAAATTAAAGAAGTTTTATGGTAAGTGGAATAAGATGGATCATAATGAAAAGGTTGTTAATCGGTGGTGGGCACTCTGCAAGGGGGGGGGGGAGGTTGAAAGCCTACTGAAGGTTGTATATGAAATAATGAAGCAGTGTATCTACTTACAGAGAAACTATTTTTGGGTAAGGAGGCCCCCTCATCCCCCAAATGTTCGCCAGTGTTCTAATGACAATCTGTTGACTAGCACAGCTTTAAAAACAATGACTATCATTCAAATAACTTCATATAAAAGAATAAACAGAAATAAATAAGTAAAAAGTGACAGAAGTTCTTTTCTTATCAAACATGTCAAGATCAATGATATTGAATTCAAAAACAAACATGCCAGATTAACTTGTAACCAAGTTCCTTACATGAAGTACTTGTCTACCGTACCTCATCAAGCTTACTCTTCAGCAGCTGTTGTATTTCATTCCACTGATTTGCTTTTAAATGTTCCTCCTCTACATGTTGCCGCGCTTCTGATCTCTTTTCATCATCTACAACAGGCCTCTCAGGACCTCTTGAGCTATGAAGATCATTATGTCGAAGTTTGTCATTCAAATCACGCAAACCTGCCTGAAAATCTTGTTCTCTTCGCAATATACTTTCATTCGGGAGCTGGGTGTTAAGATGGCGTCTCTGCGTTTCTTGTCTGCGCAGTGGTAGAGCTTCGTCGTTTGGGAGAAGCTGAGCTGGTCTTGTCCATACATCATATACTGAATCTTCACGCTGGACTGATACAAGTGAAGCTGCATTCGATTCTCGTTTCGAAGCTTCATCAGTTCTGCTCCTACTAATGCTCCATGCAGTGGATACCGATCCCGGGGCTAGGCCGATCGATCTACTGTTGGGCAGGCTACTTTTCGCAGTGCTTAAGTAATCCTGTACTTCGGTAAATGTCGAGGACAGAGGGTTAAGATCCCTATGGTAATCTCTCTGAATATCGGATATAACAGATTCGTTGTCGGTGTTCTGAACTTGGTAATCCAAAGCTTGCACAATCTACAACATAAATAAGGGCATCATGGCCACCACAACTAATTTCTATACAGTGGATAAATAACATGGACTCCTGAAGATGTTTAACTAGAACAGATGAAACATGCGCTGACAGTTGAAGCAGAGCATTTACTGATAATGGTTTTGATACCTACACAGTCCCTTTAAAATTGGGGTGCATTAACAAAAACCTGCAAGGCTTACCGAAAACAAAGCTTAATGGGTGCTTTGCCAGAATGCACTTAAAGTTCCGTACACAGTCCTCCCAGCAGAAAATAACGGATTCCTTTATAAAATAATGCTACTTTCATGTCATATTTCATGCACTATTTTTGAGATGCTCTCAAAACTTAATTATATTTTACGCTAACTAATTCTTGCACTACTAAGAGCAACACTATCATCCTTCAAACTTGCAGCCACCAAAATGTGAAATGAGATCTTAATGTGAATATGAGAATGCTAAATACTGTATAAGTACGGGTTTTGCTGTTGCTATTCTGCCACACTCCCATCAGGTAAAAAATAAAGAGAAAAATATTTCTGTGATCCATACAATTATGAACTACGTTTGCATTATGACATGAACTATATTTGGATTATTTATTGTAGGTTCATTCATCATAATTTATGAATTTCATGCTAATTTATAGCTCATTATTGCTATTATTGATAATAAATACTGCTAATTATTGCTTATCATTGCTAATTTATGAACTTTCATGCTAATTAATGAAATTTCATGCTAATGTATGACATTCCATGCTAATTTATGAAATTTCATGCTAATTTATAGCAAATCACTATATTCTATACTAATCTAGGAAATATATGCTTGATCTGGAAGTCTATGCTTAGCAAGTATTATATGCCATCTGGGGAGACCGATTACAGTTCCAAAATGAAAAGCACCGATGCTTGGTACAAATCAATAGGATTTGATAACTCCAAATGTATAGAGATAAACAATAATTGAATTGATGAGTCAAACTACACACAGAACATGTCTTTTGCGCAACATGTTTATAGCAGGGACGGCAATAGGTAGGTCAACAAAAAAGCCCGTTAAATTTATTCATATAAACATTCCTCTTGTTTTGGTACCAGGTGAAGCTTGTTAATACGTAAATGTAGCTTGTTACAATCAGGGGAAGATATATAGGGGTATGAAGACATGACACCCCAAAAAGCCAAAAGTCTGTCCTTTCTTAGACAAAAATTTAGTCCATCGTATATTGTGGTGAATGGCCCTACCGTAAATAATGCAAATATCGTTCATATCCACTGTTCTCATCTATCATTCTTACTCCCCCTCAACTACTAGGTCAATCTGCGCTCCAGGCTAGAGTATGTTGTTTAGAAAACAAATATAGCAATATAAATTGTGGATAAAATGATCATTATTTTTCATGTGGAAAGCAAATAAAATAAAATAAGGAAAATTGTTCAAATACGCATGTGTCAGTTTATTTATCGACTGCTTCAACAGTTGAATACAATTGACAGTATCATAACGTACTACATTTTAGTCCTCAAAACAGCCGAGTGTCAGAAGATTCCTATGTCGCAAATCTCTATGACGGGTGTCAGTTCCTAGTTGCCATGGAGAGGCTTTGAAGTTCATGAATATTTGGCAGTAAGAAAGCTAAAATTTTAAATCGGTCATAAAAAGTTCATCCCGGCTCTATCCCTTCATTTACGAAAGATAAAAAAGGATGAAACTTCATTGGGCTGATAGATCCGCAAAAAGATGTCAAATTACTTCCTTATGCAGTCATCTTCTGCCTATTTTGTTTCATTTTCGGTTGTTTAATTCTATTAAGATGCATCTCCTAAGGACGAAGTCATTTGCATGTCCTGTCATACAACAAACTGTAAGTACTGATGGCTCTTCATTCACTGAATTTTCTTCAAAGAAAACTTGCTTATTTTATGAGATTACTTTTGAGTTATTTACCCTTAGGGTTCATCAACTTGTAAGTAACTGGAAATTCCAGTATTCGCTCTTCAACACTCCTCGCAATTTATTTGCTAACAAAATAAGAGGTTTATGAACACTGACAAAAGATTGGAGAAGTGAGAGCAACAAACTACACAAGATACCAAAACACGGAATTTACAGAACAAACTTGACACAGAACTATTTAGATATGCAGGCTATAGGCATGCATGATGCGGCATTATGGGGCTGAAGATTCCAGCGTCTAATCCTTATCTAACCACTATTCAAATTTTATTGGTAATCAAAATCTTAGTGAAATATCATACATAGAAGAGAAGATAAATTTTGCAGGAAAATCATTTTCGGCTGCTACTAGAATGCTGCTACATAAAAGTTCCCATCCCGTAGCATTATCTTGAGATTCCCATCCTAGATAAACACACTTTCAAAGAGCTGAGAACAATACCTGACTTGGCACGACATTTGGTGTGCGTGATCCGTTTTCAGTACTAAGGAGAGACACAGCTTCTTGTATATGCTGTTGCATTAGAGATTGCAGTCTCTTCGTTAGTTCCTGTCTAAAATAGTGATATGAAAAAGATAAACCTGCATCTACTGTCCGCGAAGTAGCAATGAAATTAGATGAATGCTATCTATATTTAGACCAAGTCTTGTTTAGAAAAAAGGGTTCGTTGTCTCACTGGAACTCTTCAAGTACACAATGGCGAATAGGTCCTAACTGGTCACCTTGGGGCCAATTAGACGCATCCTATCACATGTATCCACATCTGGCTATATATTTCGGGTCACCTTTCGGTCACTATCCGACGAGTGTCTAACGAAAAAAGCTTTTAAGTATGTCTAAAAATGTAGCCACTATTCTGTGCTCTTGTCAAATGCTATCTATATTGAATAAATTTACTCAAAGACCCAGTTTAAGGATCCCTGAAACTACCAATCGGCATATCGAATAGAGAGAAACTAGAACGAACAAAACTCAGAATAAATCGTCTTTCCTTTTGCAAGTACATTAAAATGTTATAAGTTAGGCATATAAACTCTCTTTGGATCACCTTTGTAGGCTATATTGTGTTCTTCAACATAAGCGTAACAAGATAAATCCTTTGATGAAACTGAACCAATAGCCTATAAAGAAATCTAAGAGCCCAGCCCCTGTTCATAGCTACTTTATCAATATATAAAAAAGCTGCATCACCATGTTGATATCGATCAAGAAGAAGCAACTCTTGTCCTATAACTCTACTTTCCTACAAGAGCATGACTTGGAAAACCGACAGAAACCACAATTGGTACAAAATACTTAAATTTCTATCATAAAATCGCAACAGAAAATTCCTTTTTAATTGTTAGTCAAAGAGGAAATTCTCGTAAATTTGGACATGGTAGCATCGATATTCTTAATTTTACATCAAATGAGACCTGCAGTATAGAAACTTACCTTTGTGACTCCAATTTCGCCCTCGAATTTCTCAGCTCTGATATTTCATTTTGTGCATCTGACAACCTAAAAGAATCATGCTTTCCATAAACAAAGTTGTAAATTCTAGAACCGTTAATTAATATAGTTAAATATAGTTTGTAATTGGAACTAGCAAATGCGTACGGAAAAATCAACATAAAGAATGACGTAAACTCTCCTCTTTCTAGGTATGTGGCATTTTAAAATGAAAAGCCATTCTTGATAACAAATCGGGTTATAACATACATAATAAACATTCAAAATAAAAGCAATGTGAAATGGCAAAAAATTGAAAGAACATAAAAAGAACTAGAACAGTGATTTTCAACCGGGGTTCCCAAGAGCCCTAGGGTTCTACCAGCACAGACCAGGGGTTCAGACAGAAGTTATAAAACTGCTACAATTTACAGTATATTTTAATACTCCTGTGCAGATATGTGAACGGGGGTTCCTTAACTCTCCTATGCAAATATGTGAACAGTGGTTTCTTAACTTCCCTCTGCAGATATGTGAACAGGGGCTCTTTGAGCCACTGAAATTTATCCTTGGGGTTCTGCTCTACCAAAAAGGTTGAAACTACTGAACTAGAAGTATGATTATTTAGCTACTTTATTTCAAAATCTTCTTTCATCTTTCTTGTATGGTTTTCTCTTTTGTTGAGTTCCTGCAAAAAAGGAACAAGCGCTGGTGTGTAAAATGAACTTTATAATGTCACAAATACAGAAAAATTATCAGCTATCTGAGATTTGTCTCAACACCTCCGAAAACAAGCTCCAGTGAAAAAATCATCACAGCACTATACAGGAATATATTTTGCTTTTCCTCAATGAAAGAGAACTTTTTGGATGTGGCTACTTTAAACTGTATCACCTCATGAAATCTCTTCAACTGAAGTTCAAGATCTTCTTTATGACGCTGATTCAATTCTAACATCTGTAAAAGAAAGCGCATTAAGATGGAGGAGATGCAAGTAGACCGAGCTGGTTACATGCTTTACAGAGCTTTCATTTCATACTGTTTATTAAATTGTTCTATTTCGATATGTTGCGAGCCTTTAAACGTCACTAAAATTGATAAACAACTTGGAATAACGGCCTTTCAATAGAGGACTGGGCATCAAAAGAATGTTGCCGCTTTTTCGTACTGTAGTAAAACCCTTAGGTTCGTGGAAAGGAAAGAAATTCTCTACATGAAACAGTCGAGAAGCCAGAACAAAAATACAAATAGTTCGTTTTTAATCGCGTTGCAAAACAGCTTTACCGGAGAAAACAATACGAAGTTACCTAATATAAAGAAAATTTACAGGAGCAGACAAAACTCTAATGAATGTAAAGAGACTTTTCAGTGCAATATTCTGATAGAATGAGCTCATTGCTTGTTTGTTGATGATCATAACACCCAAAACTCACACACCTGCTCTTTATGTGCCTCCTTTAATTGGCCTTCAGTTCTCATTATTTCATCTTGAATAATATTAATTTTTTTGTTGAACTAGGGACAAGAAACATACAATATTTACAGATATATCTACTCACTTATGATCAATAAGAAAATGGCAAGTGAGACAGGTTGATTGAGAGGCTACAGCAGGTGGCGGTAAAGATTGTTAGCTTCAAGTTTTGAAGTGACAGCTCGCATAGGCCATTGCCAAAAATGCACTCATTAAAAAGGCGAGTAAACGGCGGTGAAGGAGTGGAAATACCCCCTATTTCAGCTGTAATCTCCGAAAGGTCTCTAACATGAGTTCCAGCTTATGGTCCACAAAGTACTGGTTTTCCTTTTACGTGACCCAATCCCTCCCCTCCATGGAATGTTTGACTTCGTAGCATAAAAGCTAGTGATGAAACCCTGATGAAACTCTATTGATCCACAACTGGTACTTCATGTGTCTGACGACAAAGCGTTATGTGAGGATAGCCAGCTATATTATTCGCATATGAATGACTGTAGCTGTCAGAAAAGGAGGACAATGAACAAGTATTTTGTATTGAAATAATGAAACATTGCTACAAAAAGATGAATAAAGACAACATTAAAATAATACAAGCATTATTTAGTATCTCTTGCTTTTACAAATAGGAAGTGCTGGCTCTATACATTCTGAATCATGCCCAAGGAATGCGTCAACATTTCCTCCTCATATAATACTTGATGTAGAGATGCTCCTGCTTCGGCCCCAGATCTTTAAATCAATCGTTGCCACTAACACAATGCAAAGAAATCTGCAATACACAAAACGTAGACAAAGATATAGCTTATGAAAGTAATGATAGAAGCAAGTTATGTATGATCTTACCTCTTCTTCCAATAAGGCTCTTGTTTCAGACTCCTGTTTCGCTTTCAATGCTTCAATCTTTGCTTCAAGCAATGCACTCTCCGTTTTCAAAGTCTCCTGAAAAAGTTAGAAAGCAATCCTAGAAAAGTAATACTTTCTCAGCAGTTTTCCAAATAAACGGTAGCTGATTAAAACTATCTACTAACTACTATGGATGGCTTTCAAAAATGGGAAGAAACGTTTTTTTCATAAGAAAACCGTCATTTTGCTTGAGCCTCAATTTCCTTAACTTTTCCCGAGATTGAACTGAGATTTTCTTAAAATTTTCTTAACCTTCACTGAAATGAACTGGCTAAAATGTGCTACACTTTCTTTACTTATCTTGTACGTTCAAATCTGAATTCCATCTTTAACATTTTGAATGTAATAATGACGTAATATCGATTTTTGGCCAAACAGCTTTTAATTTTGGAAACTGAGCCTTGTAATTTTCTTAGGATTTTCTTACGATTTTGGTCATCTGAACCTCATTTTCTTACAACCTTTTTTCTTACAAAAAACCGTGTAAGCAATGAGAGGCTATTGGTGTCAAATGATCAGAGGCAGTGTGTTAAACAATTTGATAGAGCTTTTATAAACGACAACCAAAATCAAACATTGTGGTGCTTTGGAAAAACTTGAAAAATGAAGAACATGAGACAAAATGAAGAATCAGCAGATCAATATGAAAATATGAAGAACATATGAGGGATGCATGGAGAACACACGATGGGTACACGATGAGCACACGATGGGTACACGATGAGCACACGATGGATACACGATGAGCACACGATGGATACTTGATGAGCACACGATGGGTACACGATGAGCACACGATGGGTACACGATGAGTACACGATGGGTACACGATGGGCACACGATAGATACACGATGAGCACACGATGGGTACACGATGAGCACACGATGGGCATATAACTAAAACATAATTAATACAATAATGTTGAGTAGCAGTAGAAAACATTGAGAAAAAGGTCGCCATTACATGAGCAGTTTAGTTGTCTGAAGCATTCGCTGAAAATAGCGCGGGACAACCCGCAAATCATAGTTTATCATTGTGCATAGGTCTTTGTTGCAAAAAGTAAAAAATTATATGCAGAAGAACTGAGATACGTATAATATATCTTATCAGAACGCATTAACTTTTTGTACAAGAAACCCAGCATATTGAATCTGAGGTGACTTTCCATAGCAAATACTAGTTTTTGTACCAAAACAAAGTGCAGCTGCGCAAACGAAGGAGGTAAAAAACTTAAATATCAACGAAATGACCATTAAATTCAATGATTTATTGTAATGAAGCGCCGTCTTCCTATACCAGTATTGTTTAGTGGCTAGAAATTGATTATCTCGGCAGAGTGAAACGACAGTTCAAGGTAATGATGAGTGCTGCAACATGAAAATACTGAGATTGAAAATTTCAAGAGCAAGATCTGACGTGGTGCCATTGTAAAATGTTGCAGTGCAAATGAAGATAGGAGGAACTAGAGCGAAGAATATTCACTGTTGCGTTTGAGATCGCCAAATCAAGGCTACAATGCTGAAAGAGTGAAAGTATATGTTCAACTGGAAACATAGAGGAAAGCACGCAAGAAACCAGAAAATCTCAAGTTTTGAATCAAAACTTCGGAAGGTTTGAAGTTGCACACGGTCAAAGGAACAGAGATAAAACTCTTCATTAATATTACAATAGTTTTTCATTTGTCGGCCAACAATAAAACATCGGAAAGTTTAGTCAAAGAAATTGAAGGGAAAACAGATTAAGAAGCCTACAAAACAACCAACAAAATGAAACACTCTTGCGAATATTTTGGCTTATATTTCGAGGATACATTGTCTATGAAGATCAATATCATGTCATGCATTGTAATAAGTGTGCTGAAGGTACTTCCAACAGTTCTATTGAACTTCTTGATTATTGTAGTTACCTTTCGAAGCAAATCCGACAGCACTACGACAAGGAGCTTGCTAATAAATCTCGTCATCGTTGATCTGTCTATAGGCAGCTTTACAAGCCCCTTCGCAGCCGCAGAATTTGCGATGATATACCAAGGAAAAGATCCTTGCTTTTTAACAAGAATTACGGCAACTATTTCATTCATCCTCGGCGCAGTATCATTCCTAACCTTAGCTGCACTAGCTATTGACAGCTTCCTGCTGTTCTGCTACCCGTTCTGGCATGAAAAACTGCAGAAAAAGGCAGTCATTGGGTTAACGCTATCAACTATATGGACAATCCCGTTGTATCCAATGATTCACTCAGCTGTAGTCAAATCCATGAGGGAAATAGATATATTTATAATGATCACTGGGACTGTGATCCTGGTAATAAATTTATTCTGTTACAGCATGATATACCGTTTAATACGAAGGCATCGAAGACAAATACGAATTAGCGAGATGAGACTGGGTGATAGTAGGCAGTCGAGCAGGAACAAGAGCGTGGTTACATGTGCAATAACGCTACTTATCGCGACCATGCTATGCTACTTTCCTATCACAGCTCTGTCAAGCCTTAGTTTAATAACAAACCGCAGCAATAAACGACTCATCGGCTATTTCACATACTGGGCATGGACATCCGCATCTCTTAACTCTCTGCTAAACCCAATCCTTAAGTTCTACCGACTGGCTAGCATAAGAAGAGCCATAAAACATTTCTGGACAAAACGGCCTTTCAGTAGCAATGACGACGGAGAGAATCATATCCACCCTTGTAGTATACAAGGCATACACAATTGATGGTTTAAATTTCTTCAGTACAAATATAACCATCTTATTCATCTGTGAGGATGAGCAAAAATAAAAACAATCAGGAATCAATTTTCTATCGACTAGTTAAAACTTATAGTCATCATTAGCAGAATAGTTAAATTGTTCTAATGTTGCCATACTCATAGAAGATTTCATTCATTCATATAATTACCAATATGTATATATAAAGATACAAATATAAAAATATGACTATATATATAAATATATATATATATATATATATATGTAAATAGTAAATATATAAATAGTAAATATATACTTATAAATTAATATATATATATATATATATTTGTACATTCAAATATAAATAAATAAATATATATGCATATATATATACATATATATGTATCTATATATATCTATATATATATATATATAT
>OLMO02000231.1:22811884-22840083 GCA_900291935.2 Cassiopea xamachana
ATATATATATATATATATATATATATATATATATATATATATATATATATATAAATATATAAACTTGAATTGGGTATGTTAAAAGGGTTGAAGTGGATTTACATGAATTACGAATTCACTGCATGTCATATCCCTCATACAAGTATAATTAAACCTAGGACTAGCAAATCTTCTACTTAAGCTTATGAACGAAAATGTATCTTTTTAGAGCACTTATTGAGAAACGGATCGTCAAAATTTTTTAAAGCATACTCCAGGCTGAGCCAAATTTACTTAATGCTTTAAAAAGGTGTAGCTCATAATGCTCATTTTTATAACAAACACATATTCTATCTAAAACATCTGTGATTATGGTAACGTTTTCTTACTTTCTCATATTTTGTAAATTGACAGGTTTCCTTGGAAACTATTCCACCTGGAAGTAAACGGAATTTTATCCTTAGCAAACTATCAGAATTACGGCTTCTGCCTAGATGTTTGCGTTCAATAACTTGCACAATCATTCCGAAGGAAAGTTGCTCTGCACCTGTTTGTATCGGACACGCTCTAGACATCTGGTCCTTGGCGACATACAAGAAACTTCTATGCGGTCTGTTTGCTTAAATTGATTCCATGAATCAGTACTTCTAATATCCACAATTAATTAGAGCCACTAATTATGATTCTACAGATACCGTAAACCATCAATCAATCAACATTGATCATCGAAGCATGTTGCAAATGGTATGCACTATACTATTACGAAATCCCACATTTTTTCTTACAAAACAAATTCAAGCTATAAATCCACCCCCCCCCCTCCTTTTTCCCAAACACTCAACATTTTGACAAATGTAACCTTCTCTGAGTACGTGTCCGACAAAAGCTATATTTAAGCGAAAAGTGCTGTCATCTGACACTCATTCAGAAAAAGTGACACTTTTAAAGACGTATTAATTTGGGCCGCATGTGGAAAGAGAAAGAGGAAGATCAAAGACCAGGTATAGCGATAACATTCGAGAATTTGATGGAAGTCAGAGCTTTGTTGATTTATATCGACTGGCACAGAATAGACAAGCATGGAGAGCCACAGCTGTTCAGCTTAATGAAGATCCCGTCAATTAATGATGAAAATGAATTTGATTTTATTTGTATATTTGACAATAAATCTGGGCTAAAAATTGCTACATATCATAGAAAAACAAGAGAAAGCTCTAGCACGAAAACGGAACCCATCTCTTCCCACTTCCCACAAACAATGTCGGTAAATGGTCGAATTCCTTAGCGCAGAGGGGACTTGCTAAATTGACATACATTTATGTCGGTCAAAGTCCATTGTCATTTTCGGTTCACTTCGGTGGCATTCCGACAGAGGCGAAGCTTTTTCTAAGTTTACAAAACGAACATCAAGGCATGTTAGACTTTGTCGACGGAGGTTAAATCTACATCAGACCTAATTCTAACGTGCACTGAATCTTCTTTTCCGGACCAAAAAGGCATCAACATATAACTTGAGGAACATACCTTAGTTTCCGCAGCATTCGGAATACCACCCAAGTATCAGAAACGTGAACCGAAAATGGCAGCGGACATTGACCGACATTAATGCATGACAATTTAGCAAATCCTAGCAAAGAGTTGTCTTACTATGATTAGGAACGCTTCAATGAGCTAACAATGAACCAGAGAGAATGTAAATAGTTTGAGGAAGCAGTACAACCAAGAGGAGCCCCATGATACAAGGATAGACGGCGCTGGACAATATGGCTAGAACTTTTGTTCTTAGAAACATTTGCTGGGAGCCTTAAGTGTCACTCTTGCCCCTGAAAATGTCCTTGTCCGACAAAAGCCATATGTCTACGAAGTCTCCTGGCGGCCTTGGATACAGGGTGTAGTGACTGAATTTGTAACATCACCCCGAAATATGTATTGTACAAAAGAATATCTCTTCCAGTGATAAAATCAGGTAACTTCTTTCTTTGAAAAAGCATGAAATGCAGAGCGAGCAGAGAAATTGGAGGATCTAGAAATTAGCTTTAGAGAATTACTGCTCGTTTTACTCTATAAGGCTCCCATACCTTGAAGCATTGGGTGTTATGAGGTTCTTTTGACCTTGAGGTCCTGGGGAAATTCCCCCCTGTTCCCTTCTCGACGCTCTGGAAAAGGGAACCAGGTGAATGGGAATGGTTATATAAATGATTCCAGTAGTCACTAACTTTCTTCAGAGGATTTTTTTTAGTAAGTAATGTCGGGGAAAGGCCGTAGGGCCTATAACAATGCCCCGACAAAGAAAAAACTGAGAGAATGGGGAAGTTTAAGTAAAGAGGGAGATAAGATCAAGTTTGTTGATGAGGTGTGCTAAAGTAGCGGTGTCAAGCCACCGCTTTTTGCCGAGACCGTGGGCAATGTCTTGACTTGTCAGAAACAGCTGGCACAATGATCATTGTAGATCATTCTGGGAAATTTAACGCCCTATTGGTAAAATTCTTTTTCTACGTCCCCCCCCCCCACAACTCAAAAGTTCTTGGCCACACGCAAAGAGATTTCATACAATAATTCATCTTTTGCTTTTTGAGTGAATACAAATTCTGATATAACAAGTAGGATACATTACTCGAGTTTACAAGAGATTTTATCACCTAGTCAACGGACACGTGGAAATGAATATTCAATGGAGTCTCTAGCAATTCACCTTTTTGAGTGCAATAGAAAGTTAGCTCTAATATAAGTAAGTTTTAACTTTCTAATGCACTCAAAAAGTTGCAACACTAGAGGATTCATTGAATATTCATTTCCAAGTGTTGATGAACTGAGTGATAAGATCTCCAATATACTCGAGCGGTGTATCTGATTCATTATACAACAAAATGCATTCACTTAGATAACAAAGCATTAATTATCGTATGAAATCTCTTTGAGTACTTTGTAGATTAAAAATCTCAATATTCTGGTTTACAAGGAATAAACAAAGATCATCCCTTCGTCTCCATCTGTAAGTGTTGCAAATCTCTGGCTTTGCAAATTGGATTTGATATACTTACGAACACAATTTTGAATGGTCAAATGTAGAGTTCAAATAACGATACTTATGTAAAGTTCAGGAGTCTGTGAGTTCAAATTAGAAGTTTTAATTAATAAAATAATCAACGAACGAATGGTTGAACCAACGAATGAATGACATCCTTTAGTCTAAGTTGATACTAGCAATCAACCTATCAACGATAAAAGATGGGGGAATAAATACGATACGACAAGAAGAGCTTCAGTACCCCCCCCACCATTGGCACACTGGATGACGTACTGGATGGTGCATGAGATGGCACCTTAATCAGATCTATTTCTAGCCTGAACAACTGTACATGATGATGTCACATAACCTAGCAACCTTAAAATGATGCCGGGTAGCAGACTCAAACGGTGCCCCGCAGTACTTATGCTACCGTTGTTATCTTATTCTGTACCCTGTGGTAAATTACAAGAAGAAAGGAAAAGTGCGTATGTGTGTGACAAGGTTCCTCCAATAGCCTTCCTCGACTCATTTCGTGCATTGATTTTAAAACATTGGAATAGTAGAGCTGAATGGAGGAACGACGGATCTTTTGACAGTGGGTTCGGATCGCTTCCAACTCTATTAACAAGAAAAATGATTTTTCACTCTATATCGAATGTGAGGTATTTCATTCTAGTTCTCGTTGTGTCATACTTTGACTACCATTAATTACAACAAGTGCGATTCGATTAACTTTTAAGGAGTTACTTCTAGGCGACAGAACACAGAGGGTGGATCCCATCCACTCCTTTCGCAACCTCAATATTTCGAATTACCGGCTACGTAAGGAGAATTTAATAACACACATCAGTACCATTCGATCCGATGATCTTAATCGTGATGGATACCAGATTAACCCATCGATTAAAGGACACTTAACGAAACAAATTTTACTTGGTCAATGGCAATAATTCCAACCAAAAACAAATACGTAGTCAATTCGGTGTCTCTCAGGGATCATATCTAGGTCCATTTCTACTTATACTGAATGTAAATGACTTCGATGGTACTTCAGTAGATGCATTTGCATAAAAGTGATTCCTCTCGAAAATGATATGGAAAAATTGTAAAATGATTTACGAAATGAGCCTCGAATGCTGCTTAATCGAAGATTCAGTGTAGCTTGAGGTGTCTTGAAGCATCAAACTTCCTCACAGTGAAGTAGAAGATCAACTTAACCCTCAGGGGATTAACTAAGTCTCATTTTGGACAGGGATGTGCCATTTTGTCTCAAATTTGCGACCCATAATTCCGTGCATATCTAAAAAATGCAACCCATAATTCTGCAAAAATGATGAAAGGTAAATCCATATTATAAAAATGCAAAGAAATTTCTTCAAAACGCAAACAAAATCATCAAGCAAATTTTCCATATCCGTTGCCCTTCTTGGCAATTTTTACCACACTTTTCCAAAAATTGCCCATTAATCTACGTCTTTCTTCACTTCGTACCCATATTTCCGTACGTATTCTAAAAAGCGATACCTATAATTTCGTTCCTTTTAAGGAAACAGTGCCCTAAATAATGGCACATCTATAGTAAACAATGCTAAGCACTCTTCACTCGAGAGTATTTCCACCAATGAAAGACCCTACGTTTCTTTCTTATCAATATGCAAAATCAATAATTTTCATGAATAAACCAAATCAATAATTCTCATCAATAAGCCAAAAAACATTCTCATAACACTGTAACATCAAAACCTCGTGCTCCTTACTCCTCCGCAGTCCCAGTGTTCACTACACATCCACGTACCCCCACATCGAATAAGATACCACCCCCCGAGACTTAACCCCTACACTACTCTCTCAAAAGTCTATAGCCCTGTTTACACTACACAAACTAACCTGGGTTCGTCCCAGGTTAAAACTAAGCCAGGTTAGTTGTACTCGCGTTTACAATTGTGCATTCCAAATTTGTAGTGTAAACGAAAAGGTTAGTTTAGTATCAACACGTGCGCAGTAGGGAAAAACATAGTAAGAGAATCCTTTTGCTAATTGATATGTTCTTTTCAAGCCATTCTCAGCCTTCAATCCCTCTGCAAACTTCCCAAATATCTGCCTCTTACTTGTCGACAAGTTAAGTTGAAGCTAAATTGCTTCTTCGGCCCGAATCCTAATACGACCTGTAAAAACTTAAGTATCTTTCAAGCAGCGGTTCTAACAATGTTTAAATGCACCGCACATATCTTATTCATTGATCGAAAGCAGGAATTCTCTAAATATTGCTCTCTGCTGTTCTGTTGAAATGTACACAGCGCTTTGTTAATTGAGCATGCGTAGAGGAAAAACTAACCCAGGTTCGCCCCAGGTTTGCGTTTACACTACATTTTTACAAAACTAACCTAGGTTCGACCTAGGGCGAACCCACTTCCAAAAGTGGATTGAATCAACCTGGGTAGTTCGCGTTTACACTACGAAAAACTAACCTAGGTTAGTTTTAATCTGGGGTGAACTAGGTTAGTTTGTGTAGTGTAAACTGGGTTTATGAGGTGCCTTTATAGGATACGATATCCTATTGCTTCGTTAGGATACGATAAGATACGCTATTGCTTCGGTAGGATACGATAAGATACCATATTGCTTCGATCAATCAACCCTATTACTATAAGTTACTGTGCTACAATGGAGCAAGCCATCAGGCACTAAATATGATCTGACTACCTTAAGAATACACAAAAACCTAAGAAAAGTATGGTTAAATAAGCAACTGGCAGTCTATTTCCAACTTAGGAGCATAAATGATAAATCTGTAATAGAAAAGTTCTCACTATTAAAGTTTATTATCAAGCTACGCTTATAAACATTGTTTCAACAACAATGACTATCAAGATAATTAACGATCTTTGTCCGGATCGCTTGAAAGGTAGATTTTCGACAAGGCTCCAGCTTTCCAACTCTACATTACGACATTTGCATGGCTCTAACGAAAGCAAACTGTGATCGGATTGTTCACAATGAATAGAAAGTATGATCATATACTGATATGAAAGGACAACTATATTTTTTACCAGCATAAGAAATTATGCATAGCAAGGAAATCAAATATTTGACAACAGGGAAATGAATTCACTGCTTGCGCATTAGCTACCGTTTGATCAGTTGGGAAAACAAAATTGCCAGAACCTCATAGAAAATGGATTCTCCATGAGTTTCCCCACGTCAAGCAGACGAAAAATGCAAAAAATTAAAGCCAATTGCTATCACTACTTTATGTTAAATAGTAAAATTACAGCCAATTATGGACAACTCTACAACCTCCAAGACTGAAGGTTTGGTGATGATTCTTGGCATAAGGAATGAAGCTACAAATTCTACAATGAGTCATCTTTAAAATTTAGACACTCAGCAATTAGCAATGCCAAATACAGTAGGAGATACCAATGCTCTTTATAAATGCTCTCAGGGGGGCACATTAGGGGGTGCGGGAGTGCTTCAATGTGGGCCCCTGGAAATACTTAAATGTAGAATCAATGCCTGGGCTGAACTGAATTTCATAAAAACCCCTAGAGGCTAGTGGCTTCCACAGTTACGAGAATCTAATTCAAATAATGAAAAATGCTATTAACCTGCTGTGGTTTTGAGGTGTGGTCAACCTGTTTCTCTACGCAATGTGAAGTATTATCTTTAGGTAGGACTTCAGATAACAATATCAAATACTCCCTACCGTTTCAAATATTAATTATATTCTATGGTAGAATGAAGCATCATTCGGCTACCAGCGCGAAAGACAAACCCACGGCAACCCACCCCACACGCAAAACAGCTGCAAAAACAAACGATCGGAAAACTTTGCTTAGGCATTCCCTGACTTTGCGCAATATATGAACTTCATCAATTAGCGAAAAACCCAATAAACAAATAAGTCTCTCTGACAATATCATAGATAAAATTCTGAACCATAGCCCATGTTTTCACCACCTCGTCAAAACCACTCTCTGCTCAAACCATTTCTTGCTTCAGCGCTTGTCATGCATTCACTGAGGCATGACACAGGACGTAGTCTATAGTCTACCCAAGAGGGGCAGACATACTTGCATTTATTTTCATCAAATTTTAAAACCATAATAGGAAAATTTCAAACTGGCCTTGTTTCAAATGAAATGCCCCAAAAGCTCGGTGAGTCACGAAAATAACAAGTTGTATTGCCTCATCCTAACAAGCTGATGTCACACTTCAGAAAAACTGTTGCATCAGATTCACACAAACAGTTTGGGTGTATCATCAAATGGTTCTGCATAATTTGCTTTGGATTCAACTTTTTGGCTATTTGATACATTTATCAGCAGCTAGCTTCAAATAACTTTCTGAACCAAAACCCAATCTAAAATTATCTCACAGCTAAGTTCGGAGGATGGATGAAAAAACTTTTTCAAAAAATATATGCTTCTACTTAAGAAAGCATTTGGTACAAGTAATTTTTACTTCAAAAAATTTTCACCGATAGCATTGAAATTTATAAATTATCTACCTGCACAAGGCGCAAAATATTTGAAATACTGTTCAAATCGATTGATGAAATATAAATAAAGTTAAAGTAATGTTTACTGTCGGGAATAAACAGAAATTTTTGACAAAGAAGCTTAAGATTTAACAAGACAGTTATCAGTTATGTATTGTAAATTTGCGCAAAAAGACTGGTTGCAGGTTTTCTTCACAGAACAAAAATGGTACTGCGGGGAGTGATAAAATTATGGTATAGCATGGTACGGAATGGTATGTTAATGCGTGGTTAAGCATACCATAACGTTGCTAGGTATTCTAAGGCATAGTATGGCATGGTATGGTAAGGGAGAGTGTGGCATGCTATGCTAAGGTAGGGTATGGCAAGTAAGTCATTGGAAGGTATGGTAAAGTACAGGGACACAACTTCAATATATATTTGGAGGTTGACAGAGGTGTCCTGCGAACATTTTCTGTGACCTCCTTTTTACAGCAACAGTAGATGATTCAATGGTCCTGCGTCCAGTAAGTTGCCCTGCAAAAAATACATTGTGCTACCGTTTTTGCAGTGCGAAATGGTAAAATTTCAAAGATGGGGGTGGGGTGGCTTATTTCCCATACTCCCTTACGTTTCGTTCCTGGTAAGGTATGGTATGGAATAGCATGGTATGGTAAGCAGTCTCATGACATAGTGAGGCTAGCTGGGCAAGACATAGTAAGGCAATGTTGGCACTACTGGGGACTGAAGGAAATTCCCCCCCCCCCAAGTTCCCTCCAGGATCAATATCCTATATCGTCCAAATTCAACAAGAGAATGAAGTCGGTGGGGCTAGAGACTTCTAACAAGATTTTATTCTATTTTATTTCATACCATTGCTCTTTAGCAAGCTTTCTCCTCGTCTTCTATTGCAAACAATTACACTAACATGGGTGTGGACATCAAACGATGTGATTCGTAAAAGGAGTAGCTCGCTGAGATTTTCCAGTCTGTGATGGCCGGTACCATCTCTGGAATTTATGGTAAACAATTGAAAGGTATTGTATGGTATGAATTGTGGTGTCATTGTATGGTTGTAGAAATTTCTGTTCTTTTATGGTTTGATATAGAAGCAGCATTTGTACAAACTCCTTTAAAACCAAAACTTTTCCAACACCAATCTACCAAATTTCCAAAACCATAAAACACATTTTTGTTCCCATTTTGAAACCCAAAGAAATAGAAATACGTTATCTTCACTGCTATATTTCATGATTTTTGTGGATTATGATTTATATCATAAATAGTTAAATGAAAAAACACAACATATATTGTGCTTAATATGACGCTAAGTTATATCCATTTTAGGAAGTGTTAGAATTTTCCCAAATAAAAATCCAGAACTTTCCCATAGCCATTTTGAAAAACCTCCCTTTTCCAGGTCCTTGAAAATGGCATTACCAATTTCCAATACTTTCCAAAACTTTCAAAACCCTTAAGAACCTGACTTGATATTATCATATGTCGTACTTCAGTGCTATAGCATAGTGGTCCTCACATTCTATCACCGCGGGCAGTTCAATGTATGACAATTCGACCGCACCTGAGAAGGCATAAATAGTTCACTCTGTCACGCAGACTTAAGGCGGAATGCTAATCGGTAGACCCAGACCGCATATAAAATGTTATTTGTGTGATCCGGTGCTAATTGATTTACGCACCGGCATCGGTCAGCGGCCCAGGAGTTGCGGAACATTGAATATTTAGCAAATTAAAAAATAGAATGAATTATGAATTGCTTGATATCTTCTGAACTCTCACGCAACAATAAATATAATATTTTGAGGCAAAATTTAATGTTTTATGCACTAGCATGGTGTAGGCTTGTGTGATACAATGCGGTCAGTCGAAATTGGCATGATATTTGTACAGAAATAAGCGTCCGAAGTTTATTTATGTAATATAGTGCTTGTGGACTTCAATGCAAAACCTGCTGTATTTGAGAAGCTGGTTGCCAAAATCATGTTCAGTAGTTGCGAACGTGGTTTGTCATCTATGGGTAACTAGGTTCACACTGGAGCTCTAAACATGCAACTTTCTGTTCAAACTGATTGACTCAAACGCTCCCAAAGCCTACTGAACTCTTTTGTATATTGCAGGTATAGAAGGCATTGTCAGAATGAATTCGATTATGTTGGCTTGACAATAATGTTATAGTCACAACAGGTTCTCTTATACCAAACCTAAGTGGATTTTTCTATATTTCTATCTAGAAGCTCATCTTCAACCGGCAAGGACAGCGTGGATTTCTCATTCAGTAAGCAAGAAGACTTGATGCAGTAGCAGAAAGATTCATCAAATATTCAGCAATGAGCAAATAACGGGAAATCTTCAAAACTGCAAATATTTTGAACAGCTTAAAAATGAAGGTATGTTTCAAGCTAAGCAGTATTGAAATGGAAATATCTGATTGATTCCAGCTGTCCAACATTATCGTGATAAAGAGCGACATAAATTCGCTTCCAATTACTGTCTGGCATTCAAAGAAGTGCTACTGTGACTTCATAACGACGCAAGATTCAAAGACAATGAATCTCACATGCAGTCACTATGGAATCATCCTCAAGGATGATCCTACGTATAAAACTGTAAATCAGACATGCTCTTGGTTGAATCTCATACTGGCACTTCCAACTACACTAGCAAATGTTTCGCTAATTATTGCTCTGCTTATATCCTCGGATCGCGCAAGACCTTGTCAATTGTTGATTCTGAACCTTGCTGCTACAGACTTGATGGCTGGATTCGCAAACATGCCTATTCAATTTGTTGTTTTTCGCTTCATTAGCCAAGGTAGAGATCCTTGTAATTTTGCGAATATCACTACACCATTTGGATATATACTTGGCATTGTATCTTTCATAACTGTAACGTCTATTGCAGTCGAACGGTATATTAACGTATTTCATCCATTCTTTCATCTTTCCAAGCTGAACTCGCGCAATACAAGCATCAGTGTGTGCATTCTATGGCTGTTTGGAATATCTGCAGTAATTCCATCTTCTGTTCTGTCAAATAGTAGATTTCTTAACGCCTTAACAACATTTCTAGTTGTAGTGGGTACGTCGATAAATATCTTTACGTACTTGAGAATACTTCTGCGAGCAAGAAAAGTACGCTTAGAAATACAGACCGAAGCCGTTAGATTTGGACAACGGAGGAGATGTGAGAGAGACAAGAGTCTTTTGAGAGTTGGGGGGCTTATTATCGTGTCTATGTCCATATGCTACGCTCCCATTGCAAGCTACGGTCTGTTAAAAACCTTTGAATGCAACGTCAGCTCCATGGACTATGTGCTTTGCTGGGGGTGGACACTAGCAATGGCGAATTCACTCATAAACCCCATCATAACATGTAGTTTCAGTCCGCAAATACGGCGGAAGATTTATAGCTTGTGGACTTGTAAAATCGAACATCGCACTACAGAAGAGAGCCGAACGCTCCCGTCGTTAAACCGTGTTACGGTTAAAAGTGCTTGAAAGTACGAAATTTCCACCAGCTCCAATATAAGGGATTGAGAGAGGCTGGTTTTATCGCGAAATTGATAGGTGTGTTCTCCAGCTCAACGGGATAAAACAATTTGAGACGGCAGGAAAGCAATTCCAGAAGAAATCGTGTCCTAACCGTACATCTACACGACTAGAAGGGCCAGCGCTTGCACAACCAGCAGACCAATTTTCTCGCCAATGCACCCCAGCGGAAAAAATTCTTCAGAGTTTCCTTTCTTACGAAAAAGAAAACACCATGATTTTGGTCAGGTATAAAGCATCTGATGCCTAACTTCACATCCAATATCTTCACTAACATCTCACTAAAAGAGGTGATCTGTAGTGTGATGTAAAATGCGATCTAGGATGACACATTCTGCGGGAAAACAATTTTTCAACTCTTTCGTTGGATGCTTGTCTAGTATATCATTTCGTTTGTACTCAGAAAAGCAATGGTCAAATTTCTAATGCGATAATGGAATCACTTCTAGCTCGTCACTACCGATGAATTAAAGCGCACTACAGCGTCAGATCTTCTCCCGAACTGCTTGCTGGAATTTAAGTAACAATGTCAAGAGGAAGAAAAATATCGATGGAAGAAAGATGAAATGCAAGAGGCTTTGTGGTTCTTTATTTGGAAACGTTTCGTCCAAATTCAAAATAGAATTCAGATTTGCCAATATAAAGCAATGCTACCTTCGCATAATCATGAGCATGGTGTTGATATATTGGCACGATTTGTTGTAAAATTGAATTCCTTGCTCTAAAATATTAAGTAAGAAGAAAATATAGATCAAATTATTTAAAGTACATCTATCAAAAGGTAAGCAATTGGTGCTCTTGAACTTTCTGTAAACTCAAGCAAAGGTTTTTTGAATTACAAGCCAGCTTCTTAGAAAATAGAAAAGCTGCTTTGCTGAATTTGCAAATGAGAAAAACCCAATGAAAGCACCTGCTTTATGCAAAAATTCATTCCACAAAAAGCAAAGAAAGTAAAATAAGTCTAAGGCTTTGTAGTGTGGCCAGCATTAAAAATGTTTAAAGGAATGAATTGACTCCCTCATGCCTAATCGCTGCAAAGACGCGGAAGATTGATGCTTGATCCTAAGCGGAGGTAGCTTCACAAAAGAAGATTGCAGATAAGATTAACATATCTCTATTTTCCTTTGGTGACCTTTACACAAAGCATTACCACTGTCGAAGAGAAGGGACACAACTAGCTCTGCATCAAACAGTACGCCGGATTGCTTGATCGAAATGATTCTCACATCATACTGACTTGTTGATCTTGCTTGAAAATGCAGAGAATTCGGTGTAAAATAGGTGAAGATTGTTGATTAGAATTTACTGTACCGTAATGCCTCAAATAAGGGCCCCGGTCCTTACAAAGTTTTTGAGTTACGAAGGTAGGCGATGATTCCAGGAGGCACTTAATCGAGGCATTACGACAGTGCTAAATTCAGCTATCTGACTGAGTAATCTATGTCTTTTTTAAATCAGCTTTGCAGCAATTAGAATGTAAATTTCACGTAAAACTAATGTCGAAAATGTCTCTCCTTGACGATCTGTATAGTATGCTGCTCTAATTATTTACAACCAATGTGTAATGCTATCATTGAAGATAAAACAGCTTTACAGATAAAACGTTCACAACCACATAAATGGGTGCCTCATCTACCTGTTCCAACCTGGTGCAACTTACAATATTTTTGTTTTTTACAAGAAATTCAAATAAGCAAAAGTTCTAAGTCCTATTGAAGCTTAATCTTTGAAGTATTATTCAATCATTCTCAGATCTCAGCGAACTTGAACCATAATATTCTTGTAGACTACAATTCTTATTTTAAAAAAGCTTGTATTAAATCAAAAGTTTATTTTTTCAGTAAGTAATGTCGGGGGAAGGCCGTAAGGCCTATAACAAAGCCCCGACAAAGGAAAATCTGAGAAAATGGGGAAGCTTAAGTAGAGAGGGACATAAGATCAAGTTTGTTTATCATTATTATATCATAAGTTGTACTGCATCATTGTCTATATTTTTATATGAATAATAGCCATATTACTAACAAAGCGATTACTTCCTTCTCTTGAACTTGATTGATTAGAATAGAGCAAGTTTTGCTTCTTCGTCGACACCAATAAATAAGACTCAACGATTTCTGCAATCGAAAGATCCAAAAAAATCGATAAAGGTAAGTCTGATTGACAAGTAGAAAGCATAGAACAGCGGCCTTTCAAACGCAATATAAATGCTGCAAAAGGGAAATTAAAATGAAGCTTTTTCTCAAAACAGAGCCAAGTATTGAAATCCTCCATCTAATTTTTCTGGTAAGAGCAGGGTTTTCCTTTAACAGGTGAGTATATACCATTAACTCTTGCAATATACCATTAACTCTTGCAATGTCTGTCCAAATCAAAGGTGAAAGTATTGAACTTGCTATCTGTCCAAATCAATTATAAAAATATTGAACTCAGCTGATTATTTGGATCTCTGACAGATGCAAAAAGAAACAAACAACCATATCTTGAGAGGAAATATAGAGGGCCACTTTCAAATTGGGGTTATACATGAAGGGTCACTTTCATACTTAAGTAATAGATGTAGAGCCACGTTTTACACACCAAACTATTGATTTCACTACAGTTCTTTTGTAAACTTTGACTTCAATGTGAGGCACACTAGATATGGCGGCCCCACAATGTAGCCTATGGTCCACATCTTGTACAGGCCCTGCTATGCAAGGACCCGAGAGCCATGACTTTTAAAGGCAGCAGCAGGACAATATTTTGAGACTCTTTTTCAGAACTCTACTCTTTATACCCAGTTGTGTGTTCACTCTCTCTTTCAACTTGTCTTCGTCGGCACACTTTCATTCTCCAGAAGATGAGTAAGTGATGCCTTATATCAGGGTTAAAGGAACACATTATCAGGGGGTCAATCAACGCACTTCCATTAGCCAAGACCCAGCCCCAACAAAAAGCGAAATCTAAGACGACACTACCATAGCCCATCAGTCTGAGGAAATTATTTGAGACAACCGGTGCGTGGCAAATGGCAATTGCGAGAATCATTAACCCTCCAACTGTAACAAGACTCCTTTCACCTTTTTCTTTTCTACTTGATGCTGGTCCACCGTAACGGGCTGCTGTAGCCGCAATCTCTTGCCGAATCTTATGCGCGAACCAAAGAATCTTCGCGTAGCAGAAGGCATTAACAAGAGTGCCAAGAAGACCTACGCAAAATACTGCCATGCGCAACACGTTCCCTCGTTGGAGAAAAATACTGGGTATAGTAAGTGCAATGGATACTATCCATATTAGTGTGACGATAATGACAACATTGAATGTACGTAATTTGACACCATGAAGGTATGGGTGAAATATGTTCATGTAGCGCTCAACGGCAACAGCTACTATTGTCAGGAAAGAGGCTATACCGAGCACATGGCCAATAGGAGATGTTATATTTGCAATGGTGCATGGGTCTTTTGCCTGGCTCATAAAACTAAAGACGAAAAAGTTTGTTGGCATAATGATGAGCCCAGTTATAATGTCTGTCATGGCTAGATTAAGGAGAAAAGTTTCGCAAGGTTTTGAACGAAATCGCTTTGAGAGAAGGACCATAATCATGGAGAGATTTAAAAGAACCGTTGGTAGGGCAAAGAGAGCACTGGCTATGCAACAAGCTTGGCTGTTTCCCTGGAATGATTTCCCTTCACGTAGAACTAGCCCGTAGTGACTACACGATATGTTCATGGAACGTGACATGTCTGCTACGAGGCCGCTTTGAACTGACTGATGTGTATGTTCACTTGCAACCAAAATAGTATTATTCTCTAATGTTTTTCAGTCTTGGCTGCTATGTAATGCACGATATATAGAAGGGATAAAGCCAAAATAAACAATCAATAATTGTCCCGTGACTCTTCGATAAGTAGGTTAGTAATTGGCTAGATTAAGAGAATGGGTTTTCTTGACAATGAATGAAAGATGGCTCATATGTTCCAAAATGCATTCGAAATCTTCATAGAGAACTTTTTGCAAAAATAAGAACGATAGCTATTTTGTACCATAAATTCAGAACATTTTCTACCAGCAAACAAACTTATCATTAAATCCGTCTGTCACATGACTTAAAATTATTAACAGGCCAGAGATGAGTTCAAGCGTACTTCTATTTGATAACGAAGAAACAGTTCATGTACAGCTGTAACCACTTCAAGATGTCCCCGTCACAAATTCATCACAAACCAAATATCTATATATGGCTCAAATCTCCTTGAAAGCAATTGGAGGCACGTAAGAGGCTTGAGTTAGTAACGATTGCAAATGCTGACTGAAGGATCAACTGCTGCTACACTTACAGAGTATTTCTCCTCGACGCAAAATCAAAACCATCAAATGTTCCATATCATAGCATCAGATTTAGTGGCTAAAATAAACACGAGGGTGTAATCACCATATCATAAACATCGGTCCGTGATCCTCGTTTTTCACGTGCAGCCGAGTCTGAACGAAAAATATCACATACACGGTACACAGTAGTATAAAGGACAAGCACTCTTTCTTCACAAACACAAATCTTTCGATCGTATATTTACCCGAGTAAAGACCTTGTTGTGACGTACAGCCTTTTGATACGATAAAACCACCTGCTACATAAATTTGACTGACATACTCCGATGGAAGGTAGAAAACATGGCATGCTGTCCTCTAAATTGGCATCAACAAAATAATTCATATTTTGATTATAATCAATTAGAGCACAAAATAGACCGGTAGCTGGTATCCATTGCAAGTGGAATGAAGCCGAAAGTAACTAAAAGAATAGCCGTATTCAAATATAGCACGAGAGGTTTTTATGTGATTCTTTTGCATTCTCATTCAACCAATGATGGTTAATCCAAACAGAAGACTTCTATCATAAACCGGCATGCAATTACGATACAAATAGGACTAAGCCAAGGCTGCAGAAGGCTAGAGAAATGTATGTCGCTGCGATGGAAACTGACTCTATTCCAGCGACCTAGCAGCTCAAGTTGCTAGGGCCGCTGGAAACCGTTTTCACATGTTAACAACTAGTCTTTTAGGTCGCTGGTCCTGAAGGTCTGTAACTTCAGCAAATCGAAAGACCAAATGTGAACCAGGCTTGACACATGCATATCTATATAATTACTATCCACTTTTAAGATAACAAACAACGTGGACCGTAAACAAGGACTTTCTACTTTGTAAGTAAGCAACTAAATTAAAATGATTTTCAGTAATGATGAGAATATGACCACAAGCTAAATTATGCATCACTAAAGGATTGAGATTTAGAGGAAAAACCTTTTCTCTAATAACTGTATCCAGTTCTGCTTTCATGTTATGTGTCTCAGTTAACGAGTCAGCTGCTTTTCTATTTGCATCCTGTGTTTGGAATGAGAATGATTTTTGCAATTTAAAGAGGACATAGAGCAAGAAAGCTTGGCAAAAAGGCTGGAAAAAGAATTATTAGAAAATAATCTAGGAAATAAGAGGATAAGATACGGTGACCCACAACTCTCACGTCAATACACAGAAAACTCACGACACAACAACCAATTTTCACTGTAGCCCACAACTCTCACGTCAATACACAGAATTCTCACTACACAACAACCAATTTTCATTGTGGCTCACAACTCTCACGTCAATACACAGAATTCTCACTACAGAACAACCAATTTTCACGACACAACACAGAATTTCATGGCATTACATACAATTTCACGGCATTTTACAATATCGTTCATGCTAATATGAAACACAGGGATCCAAAGCAATAGATGACCCAGGGGGCTCATTGCTGCAACTGCTGCAAAATCTCTCTTCCTTTCTACTAAGTTTACCGTAATAGCAGGACACAAAAGGCTCTCAAGATAAGGAAGAATGCTTAAATGCAAAAATAAATAATAAAGAAATCATCTAGTCAATAAACATGTACTTTGTCACAAAGGAAGACTATAGGGTTCAGAAAAAGAATGGAAAATACGCTTGCTGACTAATTGTGCAAAACGATGATTACTAAGAGCAAGACTCGGCATAATATGTATACACTATGCATACCTGGGCTTCACTCTGAGATTCGGCCAGTGATTGCTGGAGAAAAATAGTATACACTGATCGATGGAGCAACAGAAAGAGAGGAGTTTAAGTGAAATGCAAAAATGCCAAAGATGTAAATATCAGCAATTGTAAACACTAAACTAGATACTGATATGATGTGCATCTGGCCTAAGCAACAAAACATCAAAGAGCAGCCAAATTCCAAACCTGAAGTCTTTCGATCTCTTCGTGAAGTCGATCTTTCTCCTTCTTCACTTCCTCGGAAAGCTCACTGCGCATTTCACGCCATGTACTGCGTTCCTAGTGACAAAAGCCATGTTTAAAAAAAGGACGCTGCAATCTAGTAAATGTTGGCCATTGATCCCTTATGATATGTTGATATACTTTATAAAATGTTGGCTTTAAGTGCTGGGATACCAAGGAAAATGATACTCAACATCATAGAGACGGAGAGATGATATAGAAGATTCTTGGTCGACATATCAACATTACTTAGCAGCACGTTACCCAGAAAAGCAAGTTTAAAAGGAAATTATAGTTTTTTCAACAGAAACCAGTGAATGCCAGCAATAAGAAATTCAATAAAAATTCTCCATGGAACAATGATAAATTCTACTTATATTACTTGTCTTTAAAACTGTACATTGTATTATTTAGAGTATTTTAGCACTAACTAGATATTTCAGTTATCAGTAGTTCAACTATATCAACATCATGTTTTTGCAACGCAGGAGGGGTACCTGTTGGAGCCCCTTCAAAATCAATACATAAGTTATTCAATCAATCATCAATCAATCCATCAATCAATCAATTAATCAATTAATCAATCAATAGCAGTGCAACCGTCTGCAAAGAAGGAAATGCTGCTCATTTGTTACCAATGCATGTTGTCAAATAGTAAAATTGTACATTTCTAAAGCATCATAAAGTAGCTGAAGGAATATTGTGCATAAAAAATTCAAATGACAAAAAGAAACAAGACATTATTCTCTCTCCTCTCTCTTTTCAACAACCTTTCCTCCAAGTTCTCATAATCAGAACTCCTCCATTAAAGTGCATCTACCATCATGGCAGAAAAATTTTTGAAATGCTTCGAACCACAAAAATTATTGCCAAAATGCATCAAGATACGTCACTGACTGGCGGTCGTGCTGTCGTGCTTATCACATTCAACTTTATCATGCAAGGGCAACCTGTTTTCTCAGATGGGCCAAATTCTCAGACAGGTCATGAACAGAAGACGACTAACAAAAATTTATGCGCATGCACATGTGTTCTTACGACACTTATGTAAAATCTGCTTGAAAGCATTCTCACCATAACCTTGGGGCACATGGCTTTCAGATATGTAGTTTCCCTCATTGTAGGAATGGTGACCTAGTATTTGACCAAAGTCCAAGTGATATTTTCAAAGATTTCATGACTATTTTCTGGGGTTGCTAATAAAATTCAATCATATTGCATGGAGCAACCTTGTACATCTTGGTAGCACACACTGTATTCTATTGTTTAGGGTTGGGGAATAACCTCTTGTAACAACAACCCAAATTTCAAAAAATTTTCAAAACTTCATCAAATCACAGGAGAGGTCATCAAAAATTCTTCGTAGGCCGGATTAAAACTCCCAACGGGCAATAGGTTGCCTATGCATGATGTATATAACTGACTTCTTTACTGAACTGATATTCTGTGCACAAAGCCTCATTTGCCATATCGCACCTAAGTAGCAATGATAAGCCAATAAGATTTTTCATCATACCTCCTCAATGTTATCTTCAAGATCTTTCAACTGCTCGCATAAATCATTCTTCTCAGAGACAAGTTTCTCCAGTTCTTCGTTTAAGCGATTGGATCTATCTTTTTCTTCCTGCAATTTCCTGTACGCTTCTTCTCTCTGTTCTTCATGTCGCCTTAACTAAAAAGAAATAACAGATATGCAAAAGAAGCACCCATCTCTATTTTAAAACAAGAGATCCAATAATCTTAAAAAACGGTTTTGTGCTTCTGTACAGAGGTTGACTCAAAACATGGACATTCCTTCTCTCAGGTCACTCATTCAACAAATTAACAGTTGCATGCCCATTTAAATCATGTCTAATATCAACGCTAATACTGCACATGAGATTGCAAAATGGCAGAACAGCAAAGTTAAAGTATTATGCAATATTATGGCGATACAAATGTTTTTATATCTCGCTCTTAACCATTTCAATTACCAACTAACTCCGTTTAAATTAAAACAAATCAAACGTTCAACAACAGGCATGGTACGTACAAACTCCTTTAAAAAATTTCTAAAACTTTCCCAAAGCCAAATAACGAAATTTCAAAACTATGAAACTCACTTTTACTTGCATTTTCTACCCGATTTTACTTCCGTTTCTCCCAATTCCTTGGGGCTTGGAGGGTGCCTCTGAGAGGACTTTAGCCCTGGCACGAGCATTTAAGACCGGATGTACTTCCTGATGCCACCAATAGCCTGCGGTGGGCCTCGAGTCCAGGACCACGTTGGTCTGAGCCGAGTGCGTTAACGCTCGGCCACGGCTGCTTTTTCATTTGCATTTTGAAGCCCCATAAAAATAGGATAACAGTATTTTCAATGCCATATGTTATAATTACTTTGATGGGTTATGCTTTTAAACTACAAATAGTAAAAATGAACAAACTCGACATATACTGTGTTTAATACAAAATCAATTTACATTCATTTTAGGATTTTTTTGAATTTCCCAAAGAAAAATCTAAAACTTTCCCATAGCCATTTTGAAAAACCTTCCTTTTCCAAAACTTTCCAGGTCCTGGAAAACAGCATTATCAGTTTCCATAACTTTCCAAAATCCGTACGAACCCCGAACATTTCCAAACCTGTCGAGTTCTATATAAAATAATCCGTCAAATAAAATACTATAGAAGGCAAAAGCGCAAGCAAATGGGAATGCAAAAACACAACATACAATATCATCACCAATAACCACCAAACTAATGTTTGAGATGCTCTTAGGGTACTTGGTTGTACCTAAGAGCACATTCATGTTTTGCCAACTCATTTCCCAATTTCTTTAAATTCTAATATATAGGCAAGTTTTGAATATATTCTGAAAACAGGGGGTGTCCTCTACTCAATTAGTTTATCTATTGAGAGGAACCCTCCTTAAAAAATTACAAACTTATTGAAATTTTATTAATGTGTTTAAATTTGAGTTATTCTAGATTGTCTGTATGTTGTCATTTCTTTTATTTCATTTCTGATTTATCTGTATGTAGTGGAATTTTAAAATGAGAGAACTGAACTGAACTGAATAGGATATAATCAACTACAATACTGCAATACAAGAACAGTTATTTTAGAATACATCAAAACATTTACGGTCTAACATATTATAATTGTGGGCGAGGTGGCATAGTGGTTAGAGCGCATGCCTCCCGTGCGGAAGGTCTACTGTTCGAGTCCGACTCGATGCCCTGACTGAATGCTCTCTCACTGTTCACCCAGTAGCAAATGGGTACCCAGTGGGAACACTGGGGAGATAGAGGCGGCAAGGACAGGAACTGGCCACCCTACCTCATATGCCGATGGCTCAGGATAAGTGTCCTCTCTAACAGGCACTCCCCTACGTACGAAAGTATATGGGACTACCTTTACCTTTCATATTATACTGAAAGACAACAGGTTTGAATAAGTGGAATAAATGGTCTTACTACAATGATGTCACTGGAGAGAGCAATTAACTACGTTACTAATAACATAGAAATTAATAATTACTTTTCTCATACAGAATTTTTCATACCTGATCTACTTTATCTTGCTCGGCAGCTCTTGTTTTTGATTGTTCCTTCGTCAATGATTCTACAGCATGTGCTAATTCTTTTTCAAACTGTCCAAGCAGCTATTAAAACAAAAACAAATGCAACTCTACCATTTAAGTTCTGCCCACCAAAACATTGCTATACGCTCCTGGCGATGCAGAAGAAGGGTTCTGAAAAATCGTTAAAATGTTCCTATTCTAGACTATAAATTACATTTATGAATTAAAGTTATTCGCTCTTTAAAATAATCGAGGCTAAATCCAGTCCTATCAGAGGAGCCTTTCAAGCCCAACAAGCGGGAAGAAGCGAAAATGAAATCAAGAAGAAGGAATTTATACACACGTGCTAATATAAGGAATTTATAGATTTATACATATAACCAATGTTAAAGAATCTTACGTATTTCCCATTGGAAGAAATTCTAAATGGCTAAGCAGATCACCTGGCATGCTGTAAAACCGACTTTGCATGCAAATGAATTACTGGGTCTAGTGATCAAAATACCCTAATGTATTGCAGTACAAAACATCTTTGCAAAAATCACATGTATACGAACCTCTTGCTGCTTATTTTGCGATTTTCGTAGACTTTGGTTTTCGTCTTTTAGCCTCTGATTTAGTTTTGCTTTTTCAGAGTCCTGCTTTTTCCACCCAGCAACAATGTTTGCAAGAGTCTGACAGCAAGAAAAGCAACTTATGTAAACCAAAAGGTAAAAGCTACAAAGTTACATTCTTTCTTGTGGAACGCAAACCTTTCTACCCCACCAATCGAGTATCAAGCTTCCTGATCCAAACTGGGGCACAACAAAAGACAATAGGCAAAAGAAAAACGAGCAGAGAGATGTCGCATGCTATTTGTGGTATCATGTCAAGGAGAACTCAAATGAGCAGCAAAGCTTAGACTGAATCTTGATGTTGCAAAAGTAAGGCTATGGAACATTAAGAACACTGAGGCAATAGAGACAATAAGGCCGTGAGGTACAGAGGTCTCCGGAAACACCTGAGCAGCTATCTCATATGAGGACCGGAAGCTCAAAGTGAAGAGGAAGACTTCGCTGCTTTGGGAAAGAGGCGTTTATCATTCTATCTTCAATAGCCTATGGTAAGAAGCAAAAGAAGTCTAGTGCACATCAAGGCACAACTGAAAAGGAAAGCTTGAATTGACCTATGAATCCCACCATAAACTAACTTCAACTGCATTGATGTTAGTTCAGAATATACACTATCAACAATGCCAAAATTACCTTGTCAAGCTGCTCAATCATAATGGCTTTCTTCCTATCTGTGGCAACAGCAACAGCCAGTTGTTGCTGCATCTCCAGAATCTGTTGAAAGCAATAAATTCCCAATCAGGAACACAGGCAAATATTCACTGTACTCAGTACTGTGGCACAAGTGGAGGTCTAACACCCATACAATGGTTCACATATAGGCTCTAAAATACTTTTAAAATCACCTTCTTCTGCAAGTTCTGTACCTGGTCTTCGCAATGCTGGAAATGAAAAACAACATGAAATAGTATGGGAGAAATAGCAGCTTTAGCAAGTTATAACCACTTTAAATAGCTGCCTTAACAAAAAGATTCTGTATTCCATGAATGAGACTACATATGACTCATACTTGATGCTCAAACAAACCAATGCTCACAAGCTATGGCTCTCTGCAGACTCTCTACAACAATTTATACAATAATAGGCCAGAAAACAAACAAACTATATGAAATTGTAGCAGTTAGCTGGAACAGTTGAAAATTGAGGGAAAGTGTCCTTTTATAATGAATTATTTTACCTACAAACTTATGTCTCACCTATAACTTCTCCAGCTTCATAAGCTGCCTATACAATTGACTCCTAATATAAAACTGCCTAAAAAACTCTTTTAACAAGGAAAAGTTATTATATAAACACAAACACTCAAGAATAAACCTTTCTTCGCTGTTTTTCTTTCTCTAAACTCTCCTTTAATAAAGAATTCTCAAATATCAGTGACCGATCAGTTGGAGGTGATGTGTACACATAGGCTGCTTTCTCAATATCTGATAACTGGCTAAGTTCTGTTCCATGTAATATGCCATTTTCATCCATCTAAAACCAAATGATACTCCTTTTAAATAATAAAATAGTTGAGATACAAAACACACAATGCATAAAAAATCCACTTTTAACTAGACTTATTTAAGCAACAAATAGAAAGCAATTCCTCAGTCACAAAAGCCAGAAAAACTAAACTGCATAAACAATGTGAAGCACACTAACTTTGTTAATTTACAATAAACTGCAGAATAGTTCCTTCCATCTATCAAAATTACACTTTAGTCAGTTAAATAAATATTACTTCATTATATGCATATCAAATTAAATCATTTTGAGCTTGTTCAATAAATAAAGCTAAACAATCAACTGCCTTAGCCATATATTCCAAAGTACACAAACAAGCATGTTAGATTCACGTATAAAATCATAGCTCAACAGATGAATGTCAATTAGCTAAGCTGATCAGTAAGGGTATCTGATGGAAAGGGTAATTTACAAGATGATAAAAATTAAACTTAGCTAATTTCCAACAGCTTTAAAACCATGACTTACAATATCAATAAAATGAAGGGGAAAAGAGCAACTATATTCTTTAAAATTACTTATACATTGTATCTGGTTAGACAAAAAAAAGCTGGATAAATGCCCATTTCCATCTGGCATGACAAAGTTTTAACAAAATCAGCACTTTTCGCTGAAAAATAATTATCAAACATAAATAAAACTAGCAAAATAGCCACCTCACTGGGTGGTGATGTGAATGACATCATGCCCCTCAAATGTCTGCCATCTTCAAATAATTCTCTTGAATGTAAGAATGAAAGGCTGTCATCACCACCAGGTACAGCACATCTTGAACTATGACTTTCTGTAGATTAGAAAAAGCAGCTAATGTAATTAAGATTATGAAGAAGATTGAATATACCATAATTGTTAAAGAAACCCTCATAGTATTTTCCAAATCATCTTTAGAGTTTTGTCATTCTTTCTGCTCTGAAAAGAATTAAATGTCTGTTTTCCTCCATCCTGTTCTTAAAACAGTGCTCAAATTTCTTGACAGCAGACCTTTTTTTGACCAAATTGTAACAAGGGTGGTATTGTCACCTACCCAAATCAACCTAGAAAGGTGATTGAGCAATAAAATTTTTCTTTATAAGTATCCCTCAGAAGCGACAAGATCATATAAGCAATAGGTCTGGTAGCAAATTGAGTCATAATTGTTGGGGCCTAAAACAAGTTTTGTGGGAGTGCTCAATCACCTTTGTAAATAGATCTGGAGGGTGTTTGTGAGGGTGATCGCACATGTGAAATGAAAAGGTCTGGGAAGAAGGATCAATTGTTCTATCAAATTGTGCTTCTTCTCCAATATAGGCACCATGTAAAATGCAATCTCAAAGAGAATCAATAAATATAAATCTTCAGTAGAGCCTCAATCTATTAGTATGTCTCTGTCAAATTAGCCACTGCTTTAGAAACATTTTAGGAATGCAAATATGTTGGTTTCAATGTTGAAAAGAAAGATGTATAAATACTTTAAGTTCTTGACCTAAACCAAAGCATGCAAGTGTAAAACCCATTGTAGTTTTAGTACTTTAAAAACATAATGCAAAAGATGATGACTTGGCAACTATCATAGATAGAGCAATATCATAAAATTGTTACTTATCAAGAACTTCAACTATCATTACAAAATACTCCATCAAAGGAGATTATACTAGACTAAAATTTGAGCACTCCATTTAATGAGCTAAAAATTATTACCCTTCTTTTCTGGTCTTTCTTCTTTTGAAGTGTTTTGAAGCTGTGTTAACTGAATCATATGCCTAAGTTGGGTTCTAAGGCCTTCCATTTCTGTCAGAGTTTTTGCACTTGAAAACTGACTTTCATGGTATGGTTCAGTTATTCTGACCTGCAAAAGATAAATTACTATAAAATCTTTCACAATTAAGATTATTACCTTTGCTAAAAGACAATTACTCATTTGCTAAAACAGCACTTTAGAAACAATTCAAACATGTCCAATGAAGTCCTGTTTGACATGAAAACAATGATAGAAGAGCTATTTGGAAAACCACATTTTGACTATCAATGCTAAGCTCAAAGGTTCTATATTATACCTTCTTTGGACTTCTGGGGCTCTTTGGGCTTGCCATTAAAGTTGGTGTTCTTCTTGGTGATCTTGGTGATTCAGAATGTGTACTTTCTTTGCTTGGAGCTTGTGGCTATAAATGTGAAATAAATCTAACTATCTATTCTCAGGATTTCAGTCTCCATGCATACAAATTTCCCTGTAAAAATACATTTTGCTTTTGATCTCTTTATGATGTTTTCTTAGCTTTAATTCATATCTATGTCTAAAATATCCCATAATATAGAAAGGCTAGTGCACAGCTGACTTTTATGTAGCCTGAGACACCATCTTTCAACAAGAATAACAAAGAGATTTGGATACTAATTGAGGCTGGAAAATGCCTGATGCAACTACCTAATGGAAAGAGAAACCTTATGCCATGCAAAGAGTCAGTTATAACTTTCATTTTATTTCATTGATCAATGTCATTCCTAAATCTTAGTTGTTTTAAATATGCTATAGAAATACAATCAAAATTCTGGCCTTTAAACAGCTTAAGAATTGAGAGTACTATGCAACAGAACACCTGAGAAGTGCTTTTGATAATTCCTCTGATTGGTGATTCATCGTTGGTAATTGGCATCACTCCAAGCTCAATATCACCAATCCTTTCATTTTCTCCTGATAAGATATTCATTGAGCTTTCTCCATCCTCATGAAATATTTCCTTTCCTTCACCAGTAGCACTACTAATGTTGTCCTCATCATTTAATAAAGAACCAAAATACTCTTTTGATAAGTTCACTTGAATGTGTCTTGGCGACAGAGCTACAAGGATGGAAATAACAATCTATCCAGCATGCTCTGTTGCAAGTAATCACAACGCATTTTCAAAAATAAACTCAAAATGCACCTTAATTCATACCATTTTTCACCTCAGTAATGTTGGCAATATATTAATTCTGTTGAAATTTCAAAGAGGTATTAAGGTCTTGAATCATAATCAAACGTACAAATGAACAAATTGGCAGGACAAAACAGTTCAAAAGAATGTTGCTAAACATCAATGATAAAATAGTAGTAGCTTTCCTCCTTTGCAGTGTATGGCTAACGCGTTAAACGTGCTAGTTCACTGTGAGCAAAACACCAGAATCATCATACTTACTTCCATTTCCATCAAACTTTACTGACGAATTCTGCCCGTTGTCAATTTCCGTATCCATATTGTGACGCGATTGGTACCTGCTTGCAGAACTCTTACAAATTCAACTTTTCCAAACAACAGATGCACATCTACTGCACTAAATTATCAACCTCTTGTGCGCCATTGCAATTAAAACTGACAACTTGGCTTAATTTCTACCTTCATTCATGATGAACCTTAATTCTGCTAGATTCAGCAGGCACACTACTGTAAAAAATGGCAAATGTTGATGAAAGATGAATCAAAGCCTAAAACTCTAAATCGTATATACGCGCCTTTTGACATAACAAGAAGTACTTTATGTAAGTAACACGATCGCACGATGATATGCAAACAACCAGAGAGGGTTGAACTACAAAGAAAAAACTATAAGAATGCCAACATGATTTTTTCTCAGCAAGTAGCGTATTATGGAGAAAATTCAACAGTTTCACAAGTTCAAAAATGCACTCGTGATTTGATTGAAATGATCTCTTTTTCCAAATGATCTCCCTGGACAGTCAACAAGCCCGGATCCCTAGATTATCTTTCGCTCCACATCCAAAGCGAGGCTCATACTAAATGACATAACTTTCATGTGGCCATGTTGGAATTGGTGAGCATGATAAATGATACTACAGAGTAGCAACAATGCTGCAGGCTAGATTACATCAATTTACACCGGCCTTTGGCCGAACTAGAGCTCAATTATATATTTTAGGGCGATTGAGTGCGCAGGTAAAACTTGAATAACTCGTTTCTTATTGATTTGTTAGTCAAAGATTAGTCCTAAACACCAGAGTCACAAAAAGTTTTCACAAATTTGTTCATACCGTCCAATTAACTATATATTCATTACATTGCTCTATCAAAAGATTTTCATAAACTCTATTTACTTTAGACTTTTACAATAGAATTCAGGTCAATTTTGTGGTAGTAAGCCGGGAGCAGTTCTTTTAGGCCTAAACGCCTTACCGCATCAGGATTTTAGAAGTGCTTGTCCCAATTCGTAGGTGTGCAAGAAAATAGCATTGTACAACGCCTTTGAATGCGATATTTATCACATTACTTTGGGTGCGAATTACATTTCATATCCAGCTAATAGGCTTGATTTGTGATATGAAAATAATGTTTTGTAGTGTCCCAAACTTTCCCAGAGTGTCCCAAATATAGTATTTCTTATGTTTACTTTGTATAACCTTTCTGTGCCCCTTTTTAATGTAATAGTTAATCTTCTTTACTATATTCTCTAGTTTGAAGATTTTTATTGACTACCTTTTCAGGTACTGCAATCATGCAGAAGCTGCAGCACAAACAGCAAGGTAATTCTGTCTCTCATTAGAACTAATACTATTATATATTGTGAAATATAGCATTAGAAAAGGAACATTGCTAGATGAATTGCTGGATAAAAGATTAAGTGACTGGATCATTGAATATATTGATTGGCTTTTATTAACTTAGTGTGCATTGCAAAAGTCAATGATGAGTAGATGCATAGTATATATATATATATATATATATATATATATATTATAAATATATATATATATATATATATATATATATATATATATATGATATAAGACGCAAAAAAACGACAAGAATTTTCAGTTTACAAGACATGTTTTGGATATTTCACTATCCATCCTCAGTTGTTATACTAAATTGTTAAATGGAACACACTACTAAACGTTACAAAATCAATAGAAGGTATAACGAAAATTAATAATTCGAATAATCAAGAGAACGAAAATTGTTGAAAGGGCTAGAATGATAAGGAAAAATTGTAATGCTGGACCTGTTTGTTTGAGTTAAATTTGTTATATATTCGAATATCAAATTCACTATAGAAAAAGAAACCAACAAGGTTCTGGCTTTCCTTGATGTGTGCATTGATAATAATGATCCTTCTTGTCTCAAAACTTCAACCTATTGGAAAAAGACTTTCACTGGATTGCTCACTAATTTCTTCAGCTTTACTTCCTTCTCTTACAAAATAGGGCTCATCCGTACTCTAGTG
>OLMO02000231.1:22840183-22857861 GCA_900291935.2 Cassiopea xamachana
GTGTGTGTGTATGATGTCAATACTGACTTAACTGTGCTCAATGCAGATAAGCAGAGCATTAATGAATAAATAATAGAAGTACAACTTAGCAACAATGCATGTATCTGTTACTTGGAGTTTCATGCTGTTGTGCACTCATCAGACAGACTCTGTCTGATCAGTCTGCCTGATGAGTGCACAGCAGCATGAAGCTCTGAGTAACAGATACATGAATTGTTGTTAAGGTGTACTTCTACTCTTTTTGTCTGCAAAAGACTGGGTTTTGAGTCTTGACATAAGCAGATTCCAGAGCACTTAAATCAAAAGATGATCTTGCTTGCCCAATGACCCAAGATTTATTTTCTGTTTATGTTTGAAGCATTCTGGATTTGTAATTAGGTGTTGTCCTATGGCCAACTCACACTTAATTTTAGACTTGTTGTTTTTGCATATACAAGGTGGCTGCTCTCTTGTGGTATTACTTTTCTTCCTGATGCTTGTGGGGACGTGTTGTTTTATTCTGTCTACTAGTCTCTACATAGTGAGTCCTACATACCGAGTTTCACATCTGAACGAAAATTCATAAACTAAACAACTTTATTGAGTGGCAGGAATGCTATCTTTTTTAGTAGATGGTAGCATAACTCTAGTGTTGTAAACCATACAGGGCTTAACAGCATAGAAACAAGATGCAATGGCTTTATTAATTTGATTTGCAAACTTTGATGAAACATTACCAATCCAGGGCAATTTTAGCTATACTGGGCACTTCTCTGGACCAAGTGTTTTTCTGCTACAAAGTTGGCTAGCTTTTGGTTGATACAAGAAAGTAGAACATATGCTTGATATCTGTATTCAAGCAGTTGTTTTATTTTTTTGAGCTCTAAGCTCAATTTAGTTTAGAGCAAATCATAAGTGCCCTGTGAACTAAGGTTTTAATAGGGCTAATCTTTCTTGTCTTTGGACTAAAAGAATTCCAACAAATGTATTGCCCTGTAAATGTTGGTTTCCTGTAAATGTTGCTTTCCTGTAAATGCTGGTAAGAAACCCAGTGCCCTCTTTCTCTACCAAAACATCTAGGAGTGGTTGTCCTCCTTCTCTACTGTGAATTTTGGAGCTGGATGTAGTAAGTTCAGTTTTTCTTGAAAGTGGTCACAATCCAGCTTGGACCCAAAGATGACAGAACTATTGTCCACATATCAAAAGTAGACACCAGGTTTTATGGTGTTGTCAAAAAGTCTACTATCATGAAAGCCAACAAAGATGTTTGCTGATGTCAAAAGAGCATAGACATGTTTTGGCAGGTTCAGGATTACAGTTTTGAGCAAATGTAAAGGAATCCTTTACACAATGTGAGATGTATAATTTTAGAACTATCACAATTTCTGCTAACCATTTAGGAAGTTTGTGTTGAGAAGAGCCAATCATCGATAAAATGGGCCTAAGTAGGATGTTTTCTTTATGTGTTTTAGCCAACCATACATTCCCAGTCACTGTGAGCCTGTGGGTTGAACCCTATCATAAACATCACAAGCCAGGATGTTTTTCTTTGCTATGTTCAAAAACTTGGTTTTATGGTCAACAATACTGCCCATCTTTTTGGTGTAATCACATTTGTTTAAAATAACAACCCCAGATCCTTTATCAGGTTTTGTGGTAAGGATCTGTTCATTGCAATGTAAGGATTTTATAGCCTGAAAGTGTTTATGCGTATTGAATGATTGAATTGTGTGTGTGTATATATATAAATATATATATTTATATGCATCGATTAGAAAGTAAAGTGTAACTAATGCCATTTTGATTGTTTCATGTGAATGCACAACATTTACATATTTTTGTCCTTGATAGATTGATGTTGAAAAAATTAGAAATATTGGAATATCTGCTCATATTGACTCAGGAAAGACCACGCTCACAGAGAGGGTGCTATTCTATACTGGTAGAATTAATGAAATGCATGAGGTACTCATTCTCAGGTTTTCTTACCATTTAGGAGTTTAAGAAATGTTCTGATCCACAAAATATTGCATTGATTGGTATATGCAAATGCATATACTAAAATCTACAAGCAATATAAATTAAAGTGCTTATAACAGGTACAGAAGGAATTATGCAGAGTAAATTTGATACAAATGCCGTCTTTTGTGAAATAGAAATTAACTGGAAAGCTTATTTAACATGTGAGGGCTGAATTCACCATAGCTAATAGAGATAGTGAGCAGTTGAGGTGGGAATTTCAGGCCTGCAATTGTTGCACCCAAGTCTTCTCAAAAGTTTTGATCTAAAGTTTGCTTGTTGCAGAACTCTTCAATTGTAATTCTAAAATGCAATGGGCATCTAGATTGTAGATACAGAAGGGTGATCAAAATTTATCAAAGTAGTGCATTTTTCTGTTCATACATTTATTATTGACATACCTACACCCATGTAGAATTTATAAAGGTTAATTTGGAAGTAATTTATAGATTTAACAATCAAAGTTAGTCCTTAGGTCTTATCTTGTGGGTTTAAAAGAAACGTATGTGACAAGAAGTTTTCCTTTGCTCCTTTAAAATTGGCACATACTCTATCCATCCCTTTATGAGTATGGCCACTTTCAAGATGAGCTCCTAATGTTAGGAAGAAGAGTTATTCAGAGACAAATCCTTTCATTGAATTCCCCTTGAAACTCTTTTGATTCAAAGTGATATTTCCATGATGAGCAATTTCTGAGATTACTTCATGTACTTAAATCATTGAATCACAATGCATTGTTGACAATTTGCCTTCAATGAAAGCTCTTTCTGCAGTATGAAGACTTGATATTTTTCCATTATAGGTAAGAGGAAAAGACCAAGTTGGTGCTACCATGGATTTTATGGAGCTTGAAAGACAAAGAGGGATAACTATTCAGGTAGACTACAAAGTATTATTTAAAGTAGAAGCAAGTAGTGTTTACATTTCTAACTCTCAGAAGAAAGTCCTAAGATTTTTCCAGCATTGTGTGCATTTTCCACTTAGTTTCTCATTAACAGATTATTTTCTGTCACTGATTCTATCTCCTGTTTTGTCTTGTAATTAGCTTCACCATATAGACATATTTCTATTACACTTAACAGTCAGCTGCTACTTTTACACAATGGAATGGAACAAATATAAATCTTATAGATACCCCAGGTATGATTTGTAGTTATGAATCCCCATATGTATGGTGTGATTTGTTGTAGTTTTGATGGAAGTTCTATCATTCCTCAGTGGATCATAAGTTTTTGTGAGTACAGAGTAGAAGGGTTCTCTGATGGTGCAACTGTCATCCCCAAATTGTTGTTGCCAGGTTGGCATGAATGACTTCTAGCAGTGTAGCCACTTAAGCAAATTGCCTTTACAGGCTTTGTCATTTGGCACATGCAATATTACATGCATGCACCCACACATGTGGAAATCAAATTGCATGCGTGATTGATCACTCCTGCAAATTCGTGTTCTTACATGTTTTCTGGTGTCTGCAAATTCTGCTTTCATCATTTGGAAAAAGGAATGGCTTTTGGCTTATCTTCATACTTTACACCCTAGCATGTTGTCTAGGATTGTCTGCCTAGGCTAGCCTGAGTCCTAGAGCCCAGGCCTTTTGACAAAAACCTGGGCTAAATTCAAGAAAAAGCCTGGGTTACATGTTTTCTATTGTTTGCTTTGTTTTGCTTTAGTCCATGAATTTTCTGGTCACCATACTAGTTCTATTTTGAACTCTGCTGGAAAGTATGGAAAACAAGCATCAACATTCTTCACAATCACATTCAAAACAAGCACAATAGTGATGTTAAACCAAACTTAGAAGACAGAAGTTGATGGTACATCAAAAGCCAAGATATCTAAAATGGACCGTTTTTCACAAAGCAACTCTTAAAATCCTTGGAAAATAATTTCCTGTTAGGTTGCTTTCAATTGCATGAACCCCCACCAGATCCTATCAAGCTCCACAAGCCCAAGAATGCTCAAAAGAGAAGAATGAAAGTTGCTAAATTAGATGGAATTGTTTTCATGTGCTACTAGCATAGGAGAACAATTCCATCAATTGTAGAAGCTTTGATCTTCCCCTGAACCTCAATTTTAGTAATTTTTCCTATTTTGAGCCAAAGATTACTTTTGATTTATCTAAAGTACTAAAGGTACAGCCTGACCTAAAAATCAAAGGAAAACATTAAAACAAAGCAAGAGCGCAAACAGAAGAATAAATATTACCATTGTAGCAACAAGACATACAGAAGCAGTAGTATGATTCTAATACTCAGAAATTCTAAAGTCTTGGCAAAGCTTGTGCCTTCTATTATTCTTAAAACCTTTTTAAATTTTATTGATTTTGAGCCTCAATTATTTTCATTGTATTCATTCTATCTAATAGAACAAAAGTATTCTGTGCTAAAGTTGAAATAAAAATAGAATATGTCACCATAGACCATTTGATATTTAAGTATGGAAAAAGCCTGAGAAGGCCTGGACTATCACCATCCAAGCCCAGAGCCCATGCTTGAGAGTTTTAGTCCTGAACAGGCATCCCTATCATTCACTGCAATCATCACTACTGCCATTAGTATTAAATCTGATGAATTTGTTTGAGTAATTTTATCTTTTTGTACCTTGCAATTGTCTTCTCTTAGATTTTTTATTTGATCTGAGCATGCGTAGATAAAGATTTTCTTAGCAATGTGATCACATGTGCAAAATCATTCATGCATGCCTAGTTACTGCACACACAGTATTTTGCTCATGACAAGGCCTGCCTTTTATAATTTTTGAAAGTATGACTTTGGTGGCTTCTCCAGAGACACTTTGTTAGTGGAGGAATTAAATGAGCAAGATTGTATTTGTACTGGAGGTCCTTCCCCTCTCTCAGCTTCTCTTTTGCTGTCTTTACTGCTACATTTTTGCACAGAGCATCTATATGTAAGCCATGCTTGTATCTTTTGCTGCAATCATTGTCTTTACAACCAGTCACAAGCATTGATGAAAAATTGAACCTACCCTTATACTATTACTTTATTTGTTCTAGGTCATATTGATTTTACTGTAGAAGTTGAAAGAGCATTGAGAGTTCTTGACGGAGCTGTCCTTGTTTTATGTGCTGTTGGTGGTGTACAGGTTGTCACCATTTATTGATTAAATAGCAACCTTCAAGAAAAGAATTACGTTTTTAATTTTTATCATTTTGTGTTATATATATTATATTTTTAGAGTGTGTTATTTTATGTTTTGCTACATGTCTTAAAATCATGCTATATTTTTAATAATCTCTTTCATGTTGCTTGTTGTATTTTTATATTATACTAATCCCTCATCTTAACTTTGGTGTGTTGCAACAGAGTCAAACATTAACTGTCAACCGACAAATGAAGCGATACAATGTGCCATGCCTAGCATTTATCAACAAATTAGACAGGTATGCATACCATCTTACTGGATGGGCTTTACAAATATTTCTTTCTTCAGTGCTACCCTCCAGTTTCTATTTGACTTGCTAGAGTTGATCTCTGTTACAAATGGACCATTCCATGTGAAATCAGCAGCTATGATAACCCTACCTCTCAGATTTGGCTGAAAATTGGTGTAATAGCTAAGTTTCATACTATTAGCAGCTGTGCCAATTTTTTCCCAATGTCCCAAATCATTCAAATTTTATGGACCATTGAACTTTTGCCCAATTTGCATATTTTTTTGATGACAGACTGGCTACGAATTTTGCGCCAGTTGGAAAGTTCTTTTGATGGAGAAGAACTCTCTCAAAATGCTTGAAAATTGCACTACTGATGCATTCAGGCATCCAAAATTCAAAAATCATATCAATATTGACATCAAAAGTATTCAAGTATTCTTTCTGAGGTGTGGCTCTCTCAATTACCCCTAGTTGGTTGCTAAGCAACATACTAGTGCTTAGTTCTGGTGCCCTCTCTCTAAAGGCCTAACTCAGGCCAAGTTAAATTTGGTATTTATTTGATGCTTATATCTGACTAAACTTACAGTAAAAGTTGTATCATGGTTTCATTTTGGTTTCTGTTGAAGAAGTAGTATCAAAAATGTAACAAACTGGGAAAAGAGTTACAAAAAGAGTTATGAAATTGTGTTTTTGCTATTGATTCCATATTGAATGTCCCAAATGCAAATGAAATTTTCACTGTGAATATCTGTGTAAAATGTAAGAGAAAGTGCGCTGGTATTTTTACAACAATATGGAGTTGAAGTGTGATGGTATATGCTAATTGTTTTTTTCAAATCTGTATCAAATCTGTTTTATATCAGTTTTTGATTCTCTAGAAAAGTTACCTCAGCCCCAAAAATAGTATTAGCCCTCTCTACGCCATTTCTACAGGTTAGGAGCTGATGTTTTTAGAGTTGTGTCTCAATTGAGGTGAGGTCTCTATTTTATGTGACATCTGATACAAGCTATTTTTTTAAGCCTAATGATTACAATAGTATATTTTAAGTATTCAATGATATAACTCACTACATTAAGGCAGTGTATAATTGACAAGTCTGCTATATATGTAAAACAACAACAACAACAACAACAACAACAAACAACTATAAAAGTTTATTTAAGCTAAGGGAACAATGTCCTCAAAAGTCAATTAAATAATGAACAAATATTTAAAGTGGATAAACACTAACTACTTACAGCTGTTATTAATGTGTGTCCAGTAAAGTAAAAATATAAATAAAGAATAAAAAGATAAAGGAAGGAACTATATGGTATCTACAATTGTGTGCATTAATTGTAGTAGCTATCTATAAAATCTGGAGTCTAGTCTGTTTAGTCTGTGGCCCTCCAAAGGAAACATTGTAAAGCTTTCCTCCAATAAAATTTATACTTTTTCTCCCATATTCTGTTCTAATTTTAGGCAGTAATATCATCTTTGCATTATTTTGCATGTTCTTTTGATGTGATTATATATTGTTAATAATTATATTGTTCTCATACAAGTAATTTGTTCTTTTTACAAGTAGATTTTAACAGGATTTTTTCAACATCATTGTCGATATTAATCATTGTTGGTCCTTATTTTTTTGCTCACTTTATTACCCTCAGATTCCTTTTCTACTTATATTTAAATGGGAGATATTTTGAAGTCATCGATTGATCTCTGGCTATTACTCGACGCATATGTCTATTGATAAAAAAGACTTTCAATTGGTGGGGCATGGTAAGAAAAGGAACTGTTTACGAAAGTCAAGCTTTATGTTTCTTAACTCAGCTAAAACACGACAAAATGGCTTCATACTAGCAAATCTTACTTGGCTTGTTGGCTGACGTTGCACCCTCTTCTATACATTATTGGGTTTTGCCAATTTTAAGTGAATATCTCTTGACTTTTCAGGTCTAAATTACGTCACAATGCAGCATTGCTTCAACTGCCAATTGGTCTAGAATCGTCACACAAGGGACTAGTTGATTTGATCACAAGAGAGGCGTTATATTTTGATGGCAGTCTAGGGTTAGTGAATTCTATCATTCGCTTTGTATTACATTTTTTATGTCCTTCTATCAGACCTCGTGCATTTTATGGGCTTAGTGGCTATTCATGAAGAACATCCAGCAGAAGGATGAAATTTTAGTCTCCCTTCCCCTCTATCCGATGTTATCCGTTTTCAGAAACCTGTCTCATTCAGACATACCCATGGTTCATGCTACTCATTAAACTCCTTAAACACTCCTTAAATTTATTTTATGGTTTTAACGGCAGTTAAACTACGTAGTTTCGTGCATTTTTGGAAAAAAACTCCTTGCAAAAACCCTTTTTTCTACTCAATTCTTGGGGGAGACGATTTTCATTGAAAGATTTATTTAGGGAATGAAATAATTTTCTCATGGAAACACAAAAGATCCTACTTAAAAATAATTTTGTGCTGCCTAAAAACTCCTTATAAAGTACTTAATTTTTGTCTACTCAAACAACACGAACCCTGATACCCTAGTTTGCCCAATGAGCTATTAAAGCATATACTTGTAAATTAAATGTAAAAGGTCAAATAGAAGTGTCTTGTTGTGAATCTCTGAAAAGCTGGACATCCGGATTGCTTGAACAAATCCCTCCTATGTTCGGATTCATCCTAATTCACCAAGCATCTCTCCCTCCCCTCAGCTCCGACGTCGTTTTTGATTGGCCCCCCAAAGCTGAGATATCAACCGAAAAACACTAGGTACCCAGTGTTTTTCGATTTTGCTATCTTATCACCTCAACTCAATTTTTTATGAAAAAACTCACCTAAACTTCTTTTTATGCTTACCAGCATAAATGGCATGAAAATTGTCCAGATTATCTCAAACTTCCATTTGTTCTTCCTTTATTTGTTTCATTATTTTTATGCTTTTAGGCTCAACATACGCCGGGATGAAGTTCCTTCAAGTATGAGAGCTGAATGCGAAGACAGACGAGCGGAACTTATTGGTAGGCTGTTTCTAGAATAGGGAGAAGCAGTTCGGTACCAGAAATTTGAATATTTAATTGTCTTTAGGTCGTTTTATGCTTATTTATTCCAGGGTTCTAACCAAAAAATATCCACTTACCGTGACATGTACCAAATAGCCTGTATATATGCATTAGTCTTAATAAATCTTTGCTATTTTCTCAGTTCAATACTGTTCATGATGCACTCGCTGACATTGCAAGTAATAGAAGTCATGCAGCGCTGGGTGGAACTGATTTCCATGATGTTGCGTTGAAAGTTTCTTTCAGATTTGGTTCTACCTACACAACAGTTATATTAATCCTTTTTCTGCCTGAGTTTGTTTTTTGTATCCAATTGAATGTTCTCTACTTTGCCATTTAGAAATGGTGGCTAATGTAGATGATGCTCTTGCTGAAATCTTTCTTGACGAGCGGGAGCCATCAGAGGAAGAATTAAAGGTAACCGAATTAAGATTTATTATTTTAGAAGATATGTGTAACTTATGTGTCTCCTTTTAATTAAAGGTATTTAAATTAGTGATGCTTTGGTCTCCTTAGGTCATTTATAAGTGAAGAATTCTCTGCAAGATGTCTAGAGATTTAAAATGTGCTTTGCTGAATTTCTCATCTATTTCTGAATAGGCTGCCATCAGAAGGAGTGCTTTGCAGAGGAATTTCACACCTGTTTTGGTAGGATCTGCGCTGAAAAATAAAGGAGTACAGGTCGGTCTTGCACATCACATATTGGTCCTGTATTAACCCTGAGTTTTGAACCTTTTTGGTTCTAAAGCTACCTGTCTTGCAGAGCAATTGTCACTTCAAGATTGTGTTAAATCCTTGTTGCTCTTCCATGGAGTGCTTTCGTGTCCTCTTACATACTTTTTGTTTCATGTAAACGTGGTGCTGATGCTGAAATCTCGTATAAACACATTTTTCTCCTGGCATGTTTTCAGCATTCTACTCTATTGCGGCATGCATTGTTTTTCTGCAGCCTCTTCTTGACGCCGTAGTGCAATATCTCCCAAACCCAACAGAGGTCAACAACTATGCTTTGGATATTGAAAAGTGAGTATTACTTTGTGACGTAAAGATGTAGTTTAGAAACATTGGACGATTTTGAATTCCACAAGAGCTGCCGCTCTTGTGTGTGCATTTTCTTTTTGTGGAAAAACATTCAGAACGAAGTAGTAGTTTCCGGAAGCTGTGCTGGACCATTTTCAGTGATTTTAGAGCTGCTAATATACTTTTTATTTGGACTGGGCATCTTGCATGGCTCGCAATATCTTAACAATCTCAGAATTAATATCTATAGTGGTGTTAGATCTTTAGTTGACCTCGTGTTCATGCCCAAGAATTTAAGCACAGCCTCCTTCCACTGCATTGCATACCTGTGTTTTTTTTGTTGCACGTTTTGCACCACTTTATGTAAAATTTAATGTTGCTCTGTAGCCCTATGCTCGGTTTTCTTATTTTTATAGCAACGAAGAACAGATCTTGCTATGCAGTGAAAGGAGCAACAAAAGCCCATTGCTTGGTTTAGCTTTTAAATTGGAGGTATTTAGCAACATTTTCTTGAAGCAACTGTTGTTGATGTAACAGCATTTTCAAGCTTAACTTTGAAGTTTGAGACTGATAATTTGCTTGAAGTGTATGGCTGATTGCTAATTCCAGCACCAAACTCTATTGGTCCCCAATTCACGGCATTGCTTTCTTTTCTTTTATAGACTTAGTGAAACTACTGTTTTTTTAGCAAAATCCATATTGGAATATTCTTGTCCAATGACTTCATGTAAATTGTCGTGCTTGGGACTTGAGTATTTGTTGCAAGTGTGAAAGATGATAAATAGTCTGTTGGTACTACAGAACTTTTCCACAGCACGAAAAAGCGGCAACATTCTTTTCACATACTAAGAGCTTTTTCGACCGACACTCATCAGATTATACCTAAAGGTTAACCGAAATATATATCCAGATGCGGTTACATGTGATAGGATGCGTCTAATTGGCCCCAAGTGGGACCAATTTGGACCTATTAGACAGATTGTTACATTGCAAAGCTACTGTACAAAATATGCATGCACCAATAAAACTACCTCATCCATAAATAATGGATTGCAGTTCTTCTTATAATGTCTCTCATTTCAGGCTGGTAAGTATGGCCAGCTAACATACATGCGAATTTATCAAGGCATGTTAAAGCGAGGCCAGTTTATAGTGAATACGAGGACGGGTAAACGTGTCAAAGTACCACGGGTTATTCAAATGCATGCTGATCAAATGCAGGTAAGAGGCTAGGATTTATGGACTCTGAGAAAGGACTCACAATGATTCTGTCCTCAGATTTCCAGCTAAAGATCAGAACTCATGATTCCTTATTTTGATTTACTTTACTTACTCTTAATATTGTGCTAACCCTCTTATCCCTTTACTGTGGTGGCTTCTGTGGGAAGATGCAGGAAACGGAGCAAAATAAAATAGTTGGTTTAAGCTAAAAGCAGTCTTCATCTCTTTTTAATTCCACTCGTGGAGGAATCCGGTCTCCGTATATTAACCTGAATCATGACTTTTTAGTCCATAAGCTTAAGAGCAAAAACTTTATCCCACATATTTAGGCCGTATTGAGATTAATGATCTATTTCCATATGTCGACCTCTGGCGTCTGGAGAAGAAGAAATCTAGATTGATTCTACTAGGGTGGTGTAATTTCTGTAAATGGAACTAATACAATAAACAGCTTATGCCACGCACAACTTTGAATTTTCCCGAGGGTAATAGCAAATTGGGTATTTATTTTACAACATTCCCGAGGGGATTATACTCAAGTTTACTGCTTAGAAGTTTTATAGTTTTTATGAGAAATTGATCCATATCTCGCCTTAAATTCAATATAGTCTTATGGTCTACCCTATTTAGGTGATTTTCCAATGCAAACTCATAGTGAAAGCAGGTTTTTTGGGATTAATTAGCATGGCACCTTGACGCCTAATTTAATCCTACAATCATAGCATCTTGCCTTTTTCTCTGTTCAGAAAATCACTATCAATCAAGCTGTTCATGAAAGTTAGCCGTTCATTTTTGAATGGGGCTATTTCTTTCATTTGTCCTTCTTTTTACTTCTGCTTGTTAGATTTTAAATTACACTTTATAAAGTAATTTACTTTATATCCTTGAAATGCTTTTCTTTCATTTACTTACTTATATGTCTTTATTTTAATTTAATTTAGTTATATCCCTTATTATTGTTCATGATATGTAACCCAGGTATCCAATTGTGCCGGTATTATTATCAATCCATCATGTTTTGCATGCAGTTGCAAGAAACTCTAGATCTTTGAGCCTAGTTGAAATTTCTTTTAATTTCAGGATATCCAAGAAGCGTATGCTGGTGATATATGTGCCCTGTTTGGTGTAGAATGTTCCTCCGGTGATACTTTTGTCTCGGAAAATGCTCCTGCGATGTCAATGGTATTGTTTTTGGTGCTTCTTTCAAATATAAATCTCTGGTATAAATTTCCAGCAAAAGCCCCTTCTTTTCAGTGGAGCACTTCTTCTGAATTCCCCCGATAGACTGGACACAGTTCTTATTTAGTCTAAGGCAGTTCTCCTTTCAAATTCACAAAGTAGAGTACTATAATTTTGGTTCACGAAGAGATTCTAAGAAATCAAATTATCAAGTCTTCAAATAGAACTATAAACCCCTTTACATTTGTTTGAATAGTTACTTCTTGTTCACATCAGATAATAATATCATTAATTTCCATATGTACTTGCTAATATGTACAATTTTCCACGTTGTATGCAAGATTCAAAGAACATAAATCACAGTGGAAACTTACTAGTAATGAGTTCTTTCTAGCTGACGATTTTCTATTCGTTATATCTATATTATGATTCGAAGAGAGCCCGTGAAACTGTGCTTTCATTTCTGTTTGTTGTCAAGCAGCTGTGCAATTCGTCATTGCCATAAAAAGTATAATATAGAATTTTTTTGTCTCAATTAGGAGTCAATTTATGTGCCAGATCCCGTTATATCATTGGCAATTGAACCGAAAAATAAGGTAATCGAAATGTGCTTTTTACTCTTAGCTTCCTTCATCATCGTTCCATTCATTCTCTTTTCAATCTTTATCTGTCTATTCCTTTCATGAGAAGCCAAAAATCCCTGAAGTGACAAAAATCTAATAATATACTTGAATAATCTCATTTCTTTTGCAGGGTGATGTTGAAAATTTTTCAAAGGGGATAAACCGATTTACTAGAGAAGATCCAACATTTAAAGTCCATGTTGATAAAGAAAGCAAGGAAGTATGACATCAATTGGATATGCTTTACTTATTCGTATGTTTTCCTAATCAGCAATTAACAGCTGTTAGTCTAGGGATTATTCCAAGAACTCATTTATTGTGTTAGCTTCGTTGAGAAAAACATGATATACCTTTCATTTAAAGTTTTCTCAACATTTTCATTGTCCTTTTTAGTGAAATTACGAAATTGTTTAATGAATGGTGGGGTGCTTGGTTGGTTTGATCAAGGCTTTATTGAGCTTTGTTTTATGCAAAGTTATTTCTCTTGAAAATGCCATGTTATTTCAAGTGTCTCTCATAGCAGGAACACGATGACTTCGAGTCTATTCCTGCTGTGAGAGGCACAGTTAAATGTATTTTTATGTTGGTTTTTTTTTCATTTTAAATTTATAAAAAAACATGATAGAAATTTATATTATGCTTATGCATTTTGTGCTTTGATTGGCGATAGAAAGTCTTTCTTGTATCTATATATTGTTGATAAATATCCACAATATATAGTATATATTTTTTGAATATACGTTGAGCATAGTGCTTATGCTACATGTACATTATTTATCTTTACATAAATACAAACATGCATTCAAGCATACATACATGTATCCTTCCACTTTCTTCGTATTTTTATTGCTTGCAGTAATACTTATGTTTAAACTTATTTTGCTATCAGTCAGTTAATCTTGATTCTCCCACTTTTCCATGCTGAAAGATGGTTTTCATTTGCATTGATGCTAATGGTGTGCAGCAGTTGCACATTCATTATAACTGACATTATTGCTCCTTTTGCAGACAATCATTTCAGGGATGGGTGAACTCCATCTTGAGATATACACAGAAGTAAGCATCAGAATATCACGTTATTATGATTTGGGTTGTTTGTAGCAAATGCTGCACTGAAGGCCAACAAGAGCCCTGCATTTAGAAAGTCCTCCAAATTTTCGAGTGTAAACAACACAGAGACAATGTTATGTGTGAACTCTGCAGTCTTTCGTCTTAGACTGGACAAATTTAAGTTTGTTTAATTATAGAAATTTATTGACCTTTTTGTGCAAGTTTAAATGTCCTTATAGACATTATTTACATTATCCACCGTGCTTAGCAGAAAAGAAAATATCTACTGTGGAGTTGCATGAGGAGAAGTGAACCAGTTAATTATCCTAAAATTTGCAGCTCAGCATTCACCTCATCATATATCAAACCAATTGCTTAGAAGGAAGATGTTTTGCTTCCTAAGGTTTAAGGCAACCCATTAAAAGAAACCTCAAGAAAATTCCATGAATTAGCATTTTGTTTCATATTCCTTGGTGGTTTTGTTGAATATCGTAAGCTTCTCCTTAGAGATTGAAATCAGAATACAACTGCGCTGTTTCTACTGGAAAACCAAAAGTTGCATTTCGTGAAACAATAACGGCACCAGCTAGGTACTACTTGTTTTATGCATTTTTTGCACGATTTGAAGCCGCCAGTGACCTATGGCTGTTTGGTGGCAGTTACTTTCACTTCTACGTGTTTACTAAGTCCTAGTCCACGCGTTGCGTGGTGTCTATTTGTGTTTATGAACCACTATCTGAGGGCTCCCAATTGTACTGTGTCTGATATTGCTTAATGGTTAACACCTCCTTGTTGACAAACGATTCTTCTTATCGAGTGACTTTTCTCTATAATTTTAATGTATATAGACTATTTAGAACCTGTGTTTGGCTCATAGTTTTGATTATCAACACAAAAAGCAGACTGGTGGATCTGGTCAATTTGGCCGCGTGATAGGAAAGTTAGAGGTAAAGTCACTTTATGTTCTAGCTATTTTGGCTTTCCAACATCTAGATGTCCATAGTTTTTCTTTTCTTCAAGCTTTTGCGCCAAAACTGTTGCAAATATAATGTCAATTGTTATTTTTATGTACTTGGCTAACACCACTAGGCCGATTTTCGCTTTTATTTGCTTACAACTTTCGTCTGCAAGTTCTTCCTTTTTCGCTATCTATCGTCTTTCATTTTTGTTTGAATTGCCCTGAGATCCATTTGAATAAACAAGCGCCTCCCCCGTATAAGTGCCCCCATTGAATAAGCACCTGCCCTTGTTGCTCAAAAAATTTTTAAACGCCCGGGCGCTTAATCGAGACATTCCGGTGTTGGTGTTAAAAGCATAGATAGCTGCATCTTTGCTCAATTTCTTGATTAACCTGTTTTTGAAGGTAGCTGTTTTTTGAAAGCCCTTGTATAGTATTAACCAGATTATTGATTCGTAAATCGCTGAGTTCAATAGGAGTTATTGTTTCCAGCAGCAACTGCTAGCAGTTCGTTTTCTGACTGACTTCCGGCTACAAGTACCATATTTTCGGTTCCTGACGGAGCCATCACCTGTCTGGCATAAGTTATTGTTTCTTTACAACAGATTCTGCTGTAACAGTCATGCAGTAGGAGGAACTGTTTAGAAACTTTATTTATTTGAAAGAATTCTTTAGGAACTGTGTATTTATATGAAAGAACTCAGTATTTATATTTGGCGTTATTGCTGTTTGTAGTAAATATTGATGGAGCTCTTTAAATCCTGGTTTGTAAATATTTCTTGGATGTTGCATAGAATAATATCTATTCGTAGATGCTTCCAGAAGAATCCATAACCAAAATTGAATTTGCCGATGCAACAGTTGGCATGAACATACCTAAATCATTCATTCCTGCAATTGAAAAGGTGAGCATGCTGCAAGAAAGACCTTGCTCGTGTGATAAGTTAGATTCTGTGTTTATAAAGATGTTTGGTCTACAATACCTCTTAAAATTATTATAGAGTACTCAAAAGTGAAGTTTTTACTAGTGGATAAACATTTTTCTCGATGACCTTATTAGAGTTGCAGAACAACTTGCAAATAATTTGTGAATCGTGTGCATTTTGCTTTTTTACTTCGCTTTTTAATTAATTACTAAAAGAGCCATCTACTCAGATAGTTGTTTCAAAGGCCTCTTGCTTAACGGGCTCTTTTTATTTCAGTAATCATGACATGGAGTAGTAGAAGATATGAAGCATATTTTTACTAGTAATGTTAGATGGATTTATGGAATATAAATAAAGTTTCATGCGTTAGATGTTGCATTTCCTTTGCAGTACTGATCAGCATCTATTATCGTCAAATATTTTCAATTCATTTGCTGACCGTACCATTCACAAATCCTTGTTTTTCATAGGGATTTCTGGAAGCATGTGAACGCGGCTTTATCACAGGACATAGAATGTGCGGTCTGAGATTCGTTCTAGAAGACGGTCAGTTACTAAATTTGAGCTACTTTGCATTTTATGCCTAGATTACATTGAAGTAGTTTGTCTCTGGGTCTTCAAGTAATCTCAGGCGAGTCTCATCTCCCTGATCTTAATCCTTCGATTTCGGAAGAGAAATCTATAGGATTGCTTCATTTATAAACACAGTAAATATGTCTGAGTACCGAATCAGCTGACGTCATATCATAAAGTTGATTTTATCCCTTGGCTCCACTTGTTGTTGAAAATTTGACATAGCACCTAACACTGTCGGGCTCTTTTCTATGCTTCTCAATTTTATGGCTTTAAACTGCGCCTTATTAACGCTATTTCAAAAGCTAAGCAGGTCAATGTATATCCTGCTATTAAAGATCCTTCCTCTGATTTGTTCTAAATCGACAAGTGTTAAAATCCTTTTCAAATATACTTGCAAAAGTAAATATATCTTGGTTGATAACCGTCTCTACGTTTATGACATATTGCTGAATTGCTTGCTAATTGGTTTTTGGTAGATAGGCTTTTCTCATTTTATAAAGCATTTAATAATTGATATTTATTCCCATGGTTCTCAAGGTGCTGCACATGCTGTTGATTCAAGTGAACTTGCTTTTAGATTAGCTGCAATTGGAGCAGTAAAACAAGGTATGTGTTTTTCTATCAGTCAATCTAGCGCCACTCTAAAATTGAGTGGCCTTCATTGTTGGATTTTCTCAATTTAACTGTGTTTTTCTTTCTCTCTTCTCCTCTGAAAAGCTCTTTTAAGAGATAGCTGGAGATAGGAACAAGACATGCTATGTTTTACATTTATCTTCTCCTTCCTTATACATTACTATACATTCTTATACATTATTACGCATACTTATATAGTATTATACATGAGAACTATTTGGGCAGCGATCCATTGCATTCTACAGAGGATATCTTAAGTTACCTTTATCTCATATTTCAAGGAATGATCTAGAGATTTAGTCTTAAGCCTCCTCTTTGATCTCATTAAAAATTCTCAGCTTCTTGCATGGAATCTCAGTCTTTTCTGCTATCCTTAAGAACCGATATTGGTATTCTACCATCAGCCTCGCTTTGCTTCTCAAAGCCTCTGATTAATGTCACAATTAAGGAATCTTTGTATGTATTGCTTTGTTTTCAGCTCTTGAGAAGGCACGACCAATTGTTCTTGAGCCAATCATGTCTGTTGAAATTAACATTCCGCAAGAGTTTCAGGTAGTGCACTTTCATTGTTAAACTTTATTTCAACTCATGTCTGCGCTGCTCTTTATTTTTTGCAATAGACAAGCGTGGGTTTGCCGAAGTAGTGGGTGTTGGGCGTGTCACACCCCCCCCCAACTTTTATCAAAACCGTCTGCAATTCTTTAGCTTGTTGGTAGAAGCTTGCTTTGTGATTATCGTTTGTCTTTTGCTACACCCCCTACTCAAAACTCTCTGCTCGCCACTGTAGGCCAGTTGTCGTATGAACAATGGTTCCTGAACGGGGGTCCGCTGTCCTGTAAAGAATATCCCCCAATAGAGTGTTGTTCGAATCGTTGTTTTATTAGCTTAAACTATTTTTGATATTTGTCTTTCGTAAAAGTTTATTCGTCATGACATATATTTATCTCTTCTAATTCCTGATTCAAAGCAAATTTGTAAGGTGCCGCCATGTAGAGACACTGTTGTACAAGATATGGGTCTTCATTTGCACTTTGAGCCACCCCCCCCCCCC
>OLMO02000231.1:22857868-22912431 GCA_900291935.2 Cassiopea xamachana
ACTCTATCAATGCGCGTTACCTATACACAGTGGCTTACTTCGTACAGGTCATACCAGCTATACTTAAACAGCCTCTTCATGATGGTAGAATGCAGATACCATAGCTGAATTTGAACATGTTTTACTATCAATGCTCTTTGTCGATAATACTAGTGGTGATTCATGTTGCTGACCAAGTTTTTATCCTGTATAAATATAGATTATTATTATTATTATTATTAGAACAGAGCTCAAGATATTGAATTAGAAGCTAAAAGTTTATTTAAATGGGGAGTGTAGCAAAAACCATTTACTATTTAGTTGCAGAATTTCATGGAATTTCGAGCAGGCAATAATTTTTCCACTGGCTTTTACTTGCAAGCCAAAAAAGTTACCGATTGCTAGGCAAAAAGTATTCCTACTTCTACTAAAGGTATTAGTAAAGTAAAAGTGTTACATTTGCTTTCACATTGTTGCTATGACTGAATCGACTCGGGAACTCCCTCGTCACTTCATGCAAGGTATCTATTACATTTTGCAGTAGCAATAAAAAAGCGCTATAAAACGTGGCCAAGAAATGCCACAACCTTTCACTTCAAATACATATTCAATGCAATGCTATACAATTTCCATTTTCATCCCTTCCGCCCCCCCTTATTTAATAGATTTTGGGAAATTGTGTATACCGACCCCCGTTTATCCCAACTCATGCTATTACCCTAGAGTACTAAACAAGAAACTGACGGAATTGGAAATTTGAATCATAGATAGGAATCAGAGACAAGATCCTTGTGGTACACCACTAGCAGAAGGTTCAAATGTTAAGATGACCCTGTTGGTCTTTTAAGAATTTCCTGTCTTCAAAGGTGCATTTCAAGAAATTTACATGGTTTAGAACTCCATTTGATTGTAAAGCGGGGCTTCTCAAATTGGGGGGCGCGATACAATACTAGAAGGGGTGCGTATGACCCCGTGAAACAGGTACGCATATGCAATTTCATAGGTAATGGTCTTATTTATAGTGAGTGGGGGGTGCGAAATAATTTCTCTTTCCATGGGGGGCTTGGAAAGAATACTTGAGAGGCACTGTTGTAAAGTAACTTTTGTGTTCAGCTGCATTGATACCTTTTTTGATTTAAGTCAATAAGTCTTTTAAGTCTTAAGTCAATAAGTCTTTTACAAGTGGAATCAATTTTCCAACGCCCAAGTAACCAAGCAATTCTATAACGCATGTCATTCGATATTTTAGACGATTATGGCTAGATTCCGGACGCCTGTTGTCTGTTCAACCTTCTCGCGGTCGCTTTCACGGGAGGTAGACACCCAGAAAGGCTTGAGGATACGATTGACTCCCGGACTTTTTTAATCAGATTGGTTTTTCCTATTTCATTATAGCAATTGCGATATCCTTGGCAATACGTTTGTGCCAATATCCCCGAAAAATTGATTAAATATCGCTTGTATTTGCTATATCATTATCAGAATCTTTATGAAATTCAGTCGTGGTTGATTTTGGCTGTTTGCATTCGGTTTTATGGCTCTCCGTGATTCATTCATCTTTCCCTTAGACGCTCTGAGTTTATTTGAAAATAATCCTATCTACAGTTCATGTTATGCTGGTTTACTCTGTTGCGCACACAAGCCCTTGTGAGCTGTTTTATCTACTAATCCATTAAGCTTGTCTGCTTTGTTGACAGTACATGTGGATGTTCTTTATGCGAGGCCAGTGCGTATCAGCAATTCTCTTGTCCCTTATATGGCCAGGGGCGGATCCAGAGCTTTAGGGGGGCCATCTGATTCCTCTTATTGTCTATTTCATGCAAGATGCTTCTTAACACAATTGTTTGCTTTAGGAAACACTACTGTTTGGGGGACCATGGCCCTCCGCTCCCCCCCCACTAGATCCCCCACTAGATCCGCCCTTGTATATGGCTAGAGCAATGTACCCGTACTATTGAGTAAAACCCTTAAGATTGGCCATTTTGAGATGGGGAATAAAGAGATGCTTCTTGCAAGTAGAGATACTTTCCTTTTGCAGGCTTACGACCTTTACTCAACTTATTATCGTTCCAATGCACATATTACCGTGCGTTGATGGCTTTCTGCGATGTTTACGCACTTCTGTTTTGCAGTGGCATTTGTTCTGTTTCATATATTTGTAGCATTTTACCGATTATTTCAAGAGTGTTGGCTAGTCAGAGAGATGAAGTACTCTTGGCTCATTCATAACATTATTATCAGGATTGGGGATTTTTGCCTTCTTTATCGCAAGCTTCAATAATTGCAAGCCATCTCTACTGATTGCTTAGGCAAGATACAACAACCTCCAATCTAATCAGGGAATCTTTTACAACCATGACTGTAATGACTTTTTATCGTTATCTATGGAAGCTCTTTTAATTTTCTTGATTTTTGCATCTGTTTCACTTTATGTTGCTATCCACTTTTAGCATTTAGGTTTCACTTTTCTGCTTTGGGTCATTCATAAAGGATTTCCACCAATTTTCCCTGTTGTCAACCCCTTTCTTCCCAGATCCACGCCTGTCCACTTTTTGCTTAGCAACCCCCTCTCCCCTATCCGTGCGGACACTGAGTTGGAAGACAAATGCTATGGAGAAATAAAGACTCTATGAAGAAGAGATGAGTACTATATTTATTTCTTGTTTGCCTCTTTATTTTTCAGTCTTTGAGACAGGAAGATGATGATCAACTGACCTTTAAGTGCCCTCTTCTCTCTCTTTACAGAGACCACACTGAAAGCGATTTCCACTTACAGCCAAACCCCTTCCCTCCCCCCATGGGGCTGACATCAATCTTTAACACATGATTATAATGATAAAATGGCTTTTAAATGCCGTCTTCTCTCTTGCAAATACTGCACTGAAAAAGATATCTACTTACAGCTAAACCCCCTCCCTCCTTCCCCAAAGGAGTGACATCCTTTCTGGATGTCCCTTCTTTGAACTTTGATTCTAATTTATACGCCAGTAATGCCTCAGAGTCAGCGAATCTGCGTAGAAATGCCTGAATTAGTGACTCCCTCCCATGCACATGTTTGTAATTTTCTTTTTCCTTTGATACCGTCCATTTATTGAGGCCCTTCCAGTATCCTTCACATTCCTTTTACATACGTACACCTAGCTTGAGGCAACACAGAACTAGTTTTTGCACGACAGTAAAAACGACTTAGCTCGATGCCATATTAGTCATTGGAGCCACAGGTTCCATTGCGGTGCACCGCAGACAGATGGCAGACAGGCTCCTAAAAGCTATCTCATCTGTACAGTCATGAGATCGTTGGTTTGGTTTCACACACTGCATAAAAAACTATTATATGTGTTAAAAGCGATGTTCCTTCACTTACGTTACATAACAAAGGTAGTTGTGTTTTTCCATAAATCTACTGCACGTCTGAGATTGTCATGTGGACAATTGTTGTGAAAAGGAATATATAGAGGCATGTAAAATAGAATGCAATTTTTCTGTACTTTGAGATCTTCATTGTGCCAATTTTTGTTGTAAAGACTGGTATCTTGCATGTAGGAAGTAGTGTCCGATATATCCTGGATTTCTTGCCCGTTAATATCCAACCTCTAATTTCAATGCCTACACAATTGACTTTTTATTGAATATCCAACATCCCTTTATCATGAAGCTTTATATTTTAAGTACATAAAAGTCAATTAAAGCTGTATATTCAGTCTTCCTGATCCAACTTTATCGCAGACTTTTAAAGCAGAAGCAATCTATGACATCCTGCAAGTTGAACATTTGCATATGATTAAAAAATATGGCACTCTCCTCCTTACATCCTCATTGTTGAATAAGCGTTACTACCATCTTTGGAGAAAGCAACTTGTGCAGACTTTCCTCTGCTTTGTCTCTTCAAAGGAAGTTTGTGTACTGGAGAAACTTCGAATTTAGACTATGAACATAAATTAAAGCCTTTTTTTCAGATTCTTGCATTCTAAAACGCCGTAGCCCATTTATTATTATTTTTTATTGTTTTATGTTTTATTGTTTTATTTTTTATTACCTATTACTTCAGAAGCACAGAAGTTCTTGAAGAATTGGAGTTAAGCATGTGAAGATTGTTTGTTTAGTTTATGCTTTCATACAACTCATGGAAGACTTAATGTCTCGCCTGGGAGTAGTAGCAGTGCATTGTGCATGAATGTGTAGACTAGAATAGGTTAGTAACAAATGGGAACTTGATGCTAGTGCTAGAGAGGAGCTAGTGGTTGGGAATAGAATTCACTACTCTCTCCCAGCCTTTCTTCCCTCGCTTTCCCTTTGTATAGGTGCTACCAGTGGCGGCGCCACTGGAGTACTGGGGTGGACTTATCCCCCCATCCCACTTCTCGCCAAGATCAATGTTATAATTTTTCCAAAATCGATGAGAAAATGATAGGGTAGGGATGAGGGACCTCTAGCAAGATTTTGAAATGGGAGTGCCAACCAAATCGTGTGGTAATTTTAGGATGTCGTACCCCAAAATCCCCCCGTCGGCTATGACTGGCTCCGCCCCTGGATGCTACACCCATGGGCGTAGCGACCATTCAGAAAGTGGCTTGCAAATGCATTAAGAGGCAATAACACAAGCAAAAAGGTAACTCTGTAAGCTGCAACGGGGGCATTTTACATAGAAATTTGTAAAAAAAATAGGGAGAACATTGACGACATAGGTGATCTATATTGGCAATTTGTTTTTTTTCATGCAGTGCAGGAAGATGAATTAGGTGCTGCGATGTATCAGAAAAGCTGGGAACTGGGCCCATTTTTTCGGAAAAATGCAAACCTACACCCCCAAAAGATATGCCTAGGAACTGCCCTTACTCTCGTGCTGAAAAAAGGAGTACTTGCCATTATCCTAGGGTCAATCTTTTCTGCAGCTTACACAAACTTTACTGTAAAGGGATCTTCTATGTGGAGTTTTTCAGCTTACAAGAAATAAAGTTTTTATAGTTTTCAGATTTTCCTCTTGATTTTGAGTGAAAATCTGGTTCTATTGAAGACCATTCCATGTACTAGGGTGTTACAATGGCAAGCATTAACAAACGGAAAGGAGTCATAACTGGTACAGATGCCATTGAGGATTATTCTACAATATACTGCGACGTGAGCATGCTTTTTACTTGCTTATTCTCATCATTTAATACAATAAGTAGTGATGGTAAATCAAATCAGTTATCTGTAAATGTATGTATGTATGTATGTATGTATGTATGTATGTATGTATGCATGTATTTCTAAGCATCAATAGATAATGGTTGCAATTATTACAACAAAATCATGTAACTGCAGCTACAATATTACTTGTCAGTTTCAATGCTTTTTTGAACTGCGTTTTCATTACCGTCTTGCAAACGTTTATGTATGTATGTGTGTATGTATGTATGTATGTATGCAATCTCTGGCTGGGCTAGAGAGCCATATCACGGCTGTTCATCAATGAACTGTTTAGCAAGACGTCAAGCAATGGTGATACTCGAATACGAGTTGAAGCCAACATGTATGTATGCACGTTGTCTGGTGTGTGTTTGTGCGTACATAATGACTTTTATGGGTTTATGATATATGCTGTTAAATCCACCATCCAAGAGACAGGTAATGCTAGCATTAGTCAGTCACCTAATTTAAAATTTCGATAAGAAGTAAAAGCGACTCCATCTTGTACTTGTTATGATCTAATACGACAAACAAATTTATTTGCTTATCCAGGTTCCACTGAATGATATGTTTGGATACTCAAACGAGTTACGTTCCTTGACTCAGGTACTGATATGGAAGTTGTTTACTAAACCTCATTTTACACCAGTGCAACGACATTCACAGGTTGTTCTAGAACCCGCTTGCACATGATTTCATCCCATGCAAACGGATCAGACAGAGATCCTTGTCGTACTTCTTACATAATATAGAAAAGTGTACAGATTTATAACTATCAAGTTTTGAAAGTGGATCCAAAAGTGTGCGGATAGCGGATCCAAAGTATGTAGATATGCCTGACCCTGTGTAGACGCAAGGCATATCCGTGCCAATATTAATCTTAGTCATATTAGTACCTAGTCCCCTAGCACTAGGAAAACAGAGAGATCACGAGTGCACAGATTAAAGACTATCTAGAATCTTACAACTTCTTCCTTTGCATTTGTTCAATATCAGATTTTTGTTTTGACTTTGAATAAAGTAGCTATACTTTTTCTCTAACTTTCTTGGGATTATACTTTTTGGGGATGACAGTGGCTACATTTGGTGTTGATAGTCCCTTTTGATCGCCTTCAATCGGGCCGTACCCCCTTGTACATACCTCGTACCTTTACCAAAAAGCACTTTTTTCGTAGCACGTGCAAAACTACCGAACAGCGGTTACATATTTGGGCGCATAGCTGAGCCTTGTTTTAGTGTTCCAGTTCTGGGTTGTTTGTGACAAATATTGGAGCCAATACCAAACATGCGTTACTTTAGGGAATATTTTGTCGGGATGCCTCTAAAATAACCCTCGGCAAGCTTATCTACTCCGTTTGCTCCAGCTTTATCCTCTATGTTTGACATGAGAATTTTAGATACAAACATCAATCCACTTGTAAAGATTGTACCAGGATAAAAATTTAATTTTCTGTATTCTGCTTAGTTTTAAGTGGAGAGGCTGTTTCTAAATGTTTAAGCTTTTTACTCCAGGAGATAAATCGTTTTTGCTCTCTTACAACCTATGTCATTACCCACTGTTTATGTATTCATGCAATTGATGAATGCACGTAAAACCATGTTCCCCAACCTTTTTATTGCTCTTCCCACTTAGCTACCATACAGTGAAAGTGATCCCCCCCTCATCAAATTGAACTGACACTATGCATGTATGGATCAACAATAGGTGTCATCAATAAACATCCATTTACTATGCATTATATTCATATTTTCTTCATTATTTTTTGTTATCGATGATGGTAGCATCCAATTACCCTTCAAAAAGTTAGATTCCCCCAAAGGGGAATCCCCCAGGCGGGGAAGCACTGTCATACGAGTTATGTGATGTTGATAATTTTCCCTTGTTCTTTTGCCTTCCTCCAGTTATGTGTCACCTCTATTTCTCTTTGGCCTTCCGTCTAGATAGATTGATTGCTCAACGCTGTTATTACTATCCCAATGTACACATTGCATAATTAGTTGATTTGTATGTTTGATTTTATGAGCCAGATACTTGCGACCTTTATTCTCTCCATTTTGTAGGGTAAAGGTGAATTTACAATGGAATTTACAAGGTACCAACCTACCAGTCCACAAGTCCAAGCCGATTTAATAGACAAATTTGGTTCGCATACCCAATTGAAGGCTAAATCGAAAGGATAAGTTAGTTTGCCTTTCTAGATTAAATTTTTCATTGCAGTTGATTACAACTGCATTGTAGAAAATTAGTGCTTAATCTAAGTTATTCATTAAATTTTAAATTGTTTAAAGCAACGTTTTATTGGCTTCACGCTCTGGGCTTTTATTACATATTTTAATGAAATGTAGAAGGGCTAAGGAAAGGCATAGACGGTGGAGCTAGGAGTACAGGGGACTCTAGCCTCCAATTTTTTTAAGATGTAGGTTTTACCTTTGGGCGAACAGCAATCACACCCTAACTAGAACAATGAGAATCGTCCACCCCTACCTTGTGTAGGCTCTACCGTCCTTGAGACCGATGGTTGGTGTAGGATATAGTGTAGTAATGGTACTCCCCAACAGGGACTTAGTTGGTGGGAGCAGGGGAATGTCAATCATCGGCGACCTCTCTTCAGTAGATCTACATCCATTGATTTTTGTCGTGCACAGCTGCATACTTTGCCATGGAAATGCCCTTTTAGCATCAACACTCTTAATGACAACAAGGAACTCCTCATAAGAGAGCACTCTAGGCGGTAAATTCACATCTCTCCGTGAATTCACAACCCCATCAATTTCTGTCGGTAAAGCGTTGCTTTACACCCCCCTTAATACCGATGCCACGTCACGCCACTACTCTACACCCCCCTCCCTATATAAATGTTATCATTTCATTTTGAAATCAACCTTTGATCTCTACTTTCACGTGTAATTTCTTCAATGGTGGGAAAGGCTTCTAGAGTAAGTTACAGTATATTTGAAGGCTCAAATTCTTACATCTTCTAAACCTAGCAGTAGAGTGGCCCATCGACTGTAGGCATTGCTTCTTTCCCCTAAAAACATGATTTTCAACAAGCCTTGGAAATGCACCAAGTGCTGCTTCTTGTAATTGGAATACCCAGCCTTTTTCTAGAATGATCTGCAAGGATTCTTGTCGATTTTTCTGTTTAGCGCCTACTAATAAAGCTTTCCTAAACTTCTAGCATCTTTTTACATCTTTTACCCTATTCCCTACGTGTGTATTCTATTTGCCAGACGTTTTACAAAGGTTTATTAAAATATCTTCAGTTAAACTCTGGGCCTGATGGTTTTGTCAACACAATTACGCTGTTGCCATGCTATTGTTGTTGTGATTTTTGCATACGCGACCGGTTCTCATCTGCATGACATTGAAAATAACTGTAAGAAAAGAGCATACGTACGAACTATTCCGCTGTTATGCCAAACCAGCTTAAGTACTTACCAAAAAATGTTTTTGGAATTAATGTGGATAAGAGCAGCCGTGGCCTAGCGGTAATGCACTCAACTCAGACCAACATGCTCCTGGGTTCGAGGCTCACCGCCGGCCTTTGGTGACGTCATCCGGTCCTAAATGCTCATGCCAAAACTAAAGTCCTCTCAGAGGCATCCTCCAAGCTCCAAGGGATTGGGGGAAAAGGAGGTAAAATCGAATGAAAAGAACTAATTAATATGGATCCTATACTACAAATCAGCAGAGATAGAAACTTAGAAACATGAACTGGAATGGCATGATACTGTGTGATAGACTGGAACTGTAATTTACTATCCACCCAATCTATTTTGTTTGCATATATACTTTTTCAATTTATTATCACCTGCATAAAATCATTCTTTTATTTATCAGGCACTATTTGTAAGCCCAAGCTGTTCTTTTCAATATTCCATGCATGACACCCTCAAGAGAGTACATAGATAGGAGCATCAATTTTTCAACATTTTTTCAATTGCATTCCAGAAACTTGAAATTCATCTAAACATCAAACAGATCTTTCAATCAGATACGCTAGTATACCACATAGAGATCATACAGTGCCTTGCAATGTTGTGCAATGCCATACAATATCATGCAATACCATACAATATCACCAAATACTATACAATATCACCAAATACCATACAATATCATGCAATACCATACAATATCATGCAATACCATACAATATCATACACTATTATACATTATCTGTCAACATCATGCAGTGCTACAAAATGCCATGCAATATCTTGCAACATCGTGCAATGACATGCAATATCATGCAGTTCCATACAATATCTTGCAACATCATAAGTGCCATACAATAACATGCAATACCATACAATATCATGCAATAGCATGAAATGTATTGCAATTTTATGCAATATCATGCACCACATTTAATTTGTTGGTTCAAGGGAGCACAAGAAGTCTCAAGAAAGATATTTATTTAATCATGGTTCATGACCAAAACCTATTGGACCATAGTATTCTAGAGAATAGCCGCTTAAGAGTTTATGACAAATCACTTGGCTTGCTTGTTAAACGGATTGATTTGCCAGTTATCACATTTGACGTTTCTTTGCCTAACCTATTCAAATGAGTCGCTATGAATAGCAGGACTATAAATTTGTTTGAGTCAAAAAACACCTGAAATGATGGCAAACAATTTCGCTTGCAAAAGCATTACTTACATCGCCAAGGATAGGCAACAAAGCTTGCTGTAAATTTAAATATTGATCCCAAAAAAGTAATATCTGCTGGATTTTTGTTCAGGTTTGTTTGAGTTTTGACTTGTATTCTCTGATTTTGCTTTTCTTGAATAATCGAAGTATGAATTGAGGATTCCCAAGAAGCAGCTACATTTACTGTCTGCTTGTTTTATTTTCAAGAACGAAAATTACCACTTGTTAGCCTTCCTGCAATCGAGATCTGTGCCTCATTATGTGGTCATTGACATATTACGTGCGCACAGATTCTTGTACTCTTTGGTGTGTAATGGAAGGGGAATTGAAAAATCCCAACATGCTAATGTCCGGGGAGGGTCGTAAAATGACCAAAATTGTCGTAGAAAACGTAATGGTTTCTTGCTACAAATTTATATCAAAGTTGCCATGCTAAGTGCACAGAATGAAACAGCACTAAATAATGCACCAGCTGCGACCAGCGTCATTTTTAATGATAATTTTTATGTGCAGGCCAAAGTATCTTCTCATAAAAATTACCTAAGGTTAGATCTTTAAAAATTAATAGACTGGGGGCTGGAGCAAGAATTCCTGGGTAGAAAATTTTTGAAAAATTAATTAGCGAGGGACATCTATTAGACGCCCAAGAAGAAACCTGGACCCCCTGTTCCTACGCATTGATACGCCTGATCATGACTTCCTTTGTACACAAAATGTTTTTGCCAATACCCTCCGTTCATGCATTTGTACTAAGTGAATGGCCATTCTGATGTGGAACTGGCTGTATTTACAGTCATGGAATGGTGGAGCATAAAGGTATCCAGCAACTCTAGTACTCCACTGCGTACACCTGCATTCGCATTGTCAACTTGCGGCCTATTTCGGAGACAGGCAGCGGTACACAAAATATTAGATACTTTTGTTAAAATACGTATATTTTCACCGAACCTTCATATTCCTAAAATGTTACAGTTTTCAGCCTTGGATTGTTTTTTACTTATTAAGAGCAAAAGAAAAAGTTAAAATCTTTTTACTCTTTCTTTAGAATGACAAAAGAATAAAACAGTAAAATTCCATGCCCGTAGTATAAAATTTTAGCTACAACCGATGCCATATACACTTGTTTTCTACGATAAATTCAAATAGGCAAAGCAGCCAAGTCTTATTGAAGCTTGTGCCTTGCAATATTCTGAAATTATTCTTGCATTTTAGTTACTTATGTAGTTTATATCCAAATATGTTCTTATTGGCTATACTATTATAAAAAATTTTGTAGTATATCTCTTACCACAGTGACGTCATGATCAATCCAATTACAGATACAAGATCTCACTTGGTAGTGTTGCTTAATTAGAAAACTCAGCCCCCGTTCTCCAGTAACGATTCATTAATGTTGAAAATTTTATGAGTGTCCGCGTGCATTACTTTATGCTCAATGGGTCGGGGGAAAGGGTAATCAGGGGCATTTTCGAGCAGCCATTACAAGGTTGAACCTTTTGAATTATTTTCCTGAAGAATACTTAGTCTACAATAAGGAGCTAAAGCGTGCTATCGTTACTATTGCAGGACGTTTCAAAAATCCCATTTTGACCATCGCAATTGGACAGATGAAATATAATGATTTGAACATCGTAGAAAGCCCAACCTTGCCTTCCAATCTTGATTGTAGAATGTCTTTTTTATAAATAACACACCTACCCATCAGCTGATAGATATAACTTGTTTTCTGCGCCTACGGGATAATAACAGATATCCTTGATGCATCGATTCTTCTGAGAAGAGGCGTGCCTATCAAAGGTTTTGGGAGTGTCAGCCCCAGTTTTTCAAAGGATATACATAGAATTAAGGATTAACAAGCGAAATCACGGATTTTTCGGTAACATCTTGGATTAGTCAGTATAATCTGCCTTCGTATGGTGAAATAAGGCAATCGATCATACCCGAAAACAGGCTTTAGTATGCTACTGCCGAAGAAAAGCCGTCATTTTGTGTCGTAGAATAAAATGTGTTGTTGTTCTCAGGTACGCAGGGGAGAAGCCAAAGGGGGCAAGCATCCCTTCTGCTTTAAATTGGGGTAGCAGGTGAGGCAACAGTGCCCTTTTGAAATGCAATAGCACCATTCCATGCGTTCCGAATGGAACATAACGACTTAGTTCGCTTGCTTGAAAGTGAAGCACTGTTAGGTATGATTGGGATATGCTGCACAGCTGAAGACGTGACACGATAGAGAATGGCCTAATACCTTGCTTTCTAAACGTTGGTAACACAACTGAAATCATATAAGCTGCTTAAGGAAGCAGAACTTGATTTAAAAGGAGAACTATTTATATGACTGTGAAAGATATAGCCCCTCTAAGGGATGGAACGAAAGTGTCCCAAAGAGGTGCCTCGGGAGGCCTTAATTTCTTGACTCGATTGTCTCATCTAAGATCCTAAGTGTCCTTTTGACCCTATTGGCCCCCTTGCGTACTATGTATGTATTTATCTAGATATGTATGCAATCAGTTTTTGCATGCTGAAAAAAGACGTTAACTGTGTAAAAGAGGACTCTTCTATGGCAATAGTGCTTGGGTCAAGTGAGCTTCAAAATGTTGACATTCAAAACCTCAATTATACAGGAACAGCTATCATTGCCATGTTTAATAGCACAATTTTGAATCTACAGGAGGTAATAAGTTCTTTACGATGAGTGATCATTTTGCTCTTTCACGTTGAATTGTAGTCAATACAAGCAAATATTTCTCTACATGTGTTCTCAAACCTATCGCAAATAGCTAACACACCATTTCTGTCATGTCTATACTACTATTGTTTGCACCTTCATTAAATCACATGTATAAAGCCGTTGTTTTTGTAAATTAACAAAATGGTTGCTATTAAGAACTGACATAAATTTAATGCCGTTAAAAAGACGATTGCATATCCATTAATTATTAACTAAGCCAGTCTTTCACCATTCATGAGTTTTTATATATTTTCTGTGCCGAATGACACGAACAACGAGTTCTAATTTGTTTTTGATTTCATTCTTGACGATTTCTAACTCCAGTGTTTCGTCTTTCCGCTTGTTTCATGTTGCCTGTCAGCATGTCAGTAGAAGAAACTCTGCTATTTGAGATAAATAAAAGTGAGCTGAGGCTCTATGGCATTTGTCGAGACTTAAAACAAGTCGTAAAAAACAGGTCAGAACCTCGCAGAATGTAGCTTTCATGTTTTTTTCACTATAAAACAAATGGTGCCTCATTGCTTTCATGTGAGGTTTGACAGTTTCAATCTTCTTTCCTTTCCTAAACCCAAACCAACCTTTTTTGTATCGCGAATAACCAAGCAGAAGACGCAACAGGTCATCGATAAAGATTGCAAGAAAACCTGAAGTTTGCGCTACACATATTGTTCTCTAATGCCGGATAAGGGGAGTCTAAAGCGTTCTTAAGTCTCATTTCTCGCTGCTACTTGGCTTTTCTTTCCAATATTTGCATACACGTTTCTTCATAAGAAAAAGTCTATAAAAAAATGAGGCTCAAGTGACCAAAATCTTCAGAAAATCTTACGAAAATCACAAGGCTCAGTTTCCAGAATTAAGTATTTTTGTTGACCAGAGCTCGATATTACGTCATTATTACATTCAAAATGTTGAAGATTGCATACAAATTCGAGTATAAAAGATAAACAAAGAAGGTTTAACCCATTTTAGCCAGTTTATTTCAGTAAAAGTCTAGGCTCAATTTCGGTAATAGCTAGAGAATTGGGTCCCAGGCAAAATAATGGTTTTCTTGTTAAAAAAACGTGTACATTATCAAAGATAAAAATTGCAAAGATTTTAGAACCACAGAAAACTGTAGTGGAGCAAGACACTTACGAAATAAAGTCAGAAAAGTCTTATTGACGTCACTCATGTTGATTTTTCTATTACGAAATCAATTGTCAGTGCTTATTCCAATGACTTTTGATTTAGGCTTCATAAATAATTCTGCAGAAATGTATGAAATCCCAGCATATTTATCCGTTTTAACGAAGATTGATACTCGGCTTTACATTTATTTTCAGAAATTGTGTAATCTTAGTTACTGAGTAAACTAGCATAGAGGGTTCCACCTATTATGTAAGAACTCACTAACATTCGCGAAATAACTATGTTAATATTATTGTTATGATGCAAAACAAGACAACTTGAAAATGCCCCCAAATGTAGACATCAGACGTCATCGATTTTCATCGTGCCATGAGCTCTTTTCTCATCCTATGCCTGATAAGTCACTAAATGAGTAAAATCAAGATTAATTTAACTGTTTGTTCTGTTCTGCTATCAATGTTTTTGTTGGCATTACGTTTATTATGTTTAAGTAAATATTGAAATACGTTTCAACGCTCGTACTGCATTTTTCTCCTCTTCAAACTTTTCTTGCCATTATATCGTAGCTCATGATAGCCGCGCATGAAAACACAGTTTTGTGAAACGCCCAAAATGCAAAACGTGCGATTTCAGGAAATTCTACAGTGATTATTCACTGAATTTGTTATTAAAACTGTTATCAGTTCTAGATCAGTGATTAGAAGATATCAGACACAGTTTGTAAAGTCTTGCTGCAGTTTTCGTATAGCGGCAGGTAAAAACCAAACGAAAGGCAGGCCATGAATGAATTAGCAACAGCTTCAAACACATTACCGTCTGCTTCCCTAGCAAGTTCTGAGAAACTGGGGCTGTTTGTTAGAGGTAAATGAGATTAGCCGTTGAGCGAGTGGAACATGCAGTCAAAGTGCTAATGTCTCCCATGGCAACAGCATCAGCAGGCTATTTTTGTTGTACGGCTTTGTGCTATCATCATCAGTATGGTCTTGCAACTTATGCTCTGCGGACCGGCCAAGGGATTCAAAAACGGACAATCGCTAATTCTGCAGGATCATCATTATTGAATTTCTAGTCGTTATAATCGATTTAAATAACCGTTTCATTGGCTTGAGCGTCTATCAGCGTTCAATACATTGTGCAACGGCAATACAGCAGAGAATTTGCACTCGCTTTTATGTTAGCACCGCATTTAATGGTTTTATGGATACAGTGGTTCCGTTTATAGCCATCTGCATTTACAGTTTTAGCCATTACGATTTTTACGATTAGGTATGGACAACTAGTATATTGTCCGACCGGTGTTTGTGGACGTGTCGTGGTAGCCCAATGGAGCGATATTCAATTTCATTTAGCGATAACAAACGAGATTAGAGGGTGGATATCAACTATACACTGTAAAATGACATGCTACTCGCGGCACATCGCTCTTTTCGTTTCTATATGCTTCTGTTTTTTACAGGAGCTTGCCTGTTTTGAGCTCACGATATTGCACACCAACGATGTGCACGCGCGAATCGAGGAGACTAACAAATACGGTGGCCCGTGTGAACCGGCAGATTCCGTGGCAAAGAAATGTTTTGGCGGAGTAGCTAGAAGACAGACTGCTATCAAGGATATTCGCCAGACACATCGCAATGTCCTGCTTTTGGATGCGGGGGATCAGTTTCAGGGAACAGTATGGTTCAATGTTTATAAAGGGCTGGCAACTGCGTTTTTTATGAATCGGCTTGGCTATGATGCAATGGTGAGTATGTGTGTTTTTTTTATCTTTACCCTCTTTAAATTTACTACTGCATTTGATACATACTTCTCCATAACCAATAGCTTATCATTCAATCCAAAGGATACAAAAACTTTGAAAATCCATACGCAGAGTTTTCAAGGATTGATTTTCGATCATAAAGTTTGCATCCCTATGCAAATTACTTCCTCGGTCGGATAGGAGATAATTTGCATTGAAAATACTTTCCAGTTGTGGTGAATGCGTTGCTAACAGAATAATGGTATGTTTGGGAAATAGAACATTTGCCAAGAGACCACCCGGAAGTTTGTCTCCATTAATTAAATAATTTACAGTAAACGATTCAAGAGCGTTGATTTGTTCAGAAGTCACTGCATAAAACTTCTTCCTATCTTTTCATTTAACATTTATTTAACACCGTCCAAGAATTTTCATTACATATCCTATTTTCGAATGTTGCCGAGTCAAAAAACCGTGATGCCTACTTAACCCGGCGTTTTCATTAACAACCTATAAGGAAATTCCACATGCTGGCAGTCGGAAAAAAGGTAGATGATCGCCACAGACTGGTGGCCCATAAAATAATTGCTTTCAGCTGCTTGCTTGGCATTGGCAAAACCGCTAGCAATTTCTTAGTTTTAAGGTCAACGGAAAAACCCATACATAGGAAAACTAGCTCCTCTATTTACGCTTTGCAAAGCCAAACCCTTCGCATAGTCCGCTCACGCTACTTAAGTACAATCTACTCTAATCTTTTGTGGTTGAAATGTGCTGTTTGTTAGAACTGCAGGAGTGCAAACACTGATTTGTTTTGTGTTTTATCTGGCTAATTCTGGATATTCGATTGCATTCATGCAGCAGAAAGGCGAAGATACGCACGCGTTTACAAATCGTGAGAAAACGAGAGCGTTTTACATGTACTTTTCTCGCTCGTTTTATGAGTGCAATTTAGCATTGCTCAAACGAATAATAATTCTGACCATTCAAACACTCCTTTCATCACTCCCAATGCGTTACAGAATTCGTCTGTTTAATAGTTCCTGGTCATTTATGCAGGTCCTTTTCTGATATTGGACTTCTATTATGTAGCAAAAGCTTGAGTGACCTTTCTTGACCACCGTGAAATTTCCTGACAGATATTAACTAATAACTGGAGCGTCTCCAGGCCTCATCAAGCACATAACTGGAGGTATTGTCATCGAGGGCAAACACCTGCCTCTGCCATCACCTTTAGGGGGCAAGAATCCTATCTGACTAGTCACCCCCAGGTCAGTTTATTCTGTTGTGGGGGCAAAATCATGCCAGATTTGTACTTTGGGGGTAATTGCCCCCCGTTGCCCTGCAGTTGCATACGTGGGCGACATTTGAGATGTATTGGCTTATCAGTCTAGATGTCTAGACGGGGCCATTATATCCGGGTGTACCATTGAATGGTAGTACAATTCACTTCACTTTTTCGTGAATCCCTCTTCTGAGTGTTTGTGTTTACACCCATTGTGATCAGACATCTGTACTTATTCGTATAGAACAGGGCGATCACGATCCCCACTTATGGACTTTGTGGAGTAGTCTCAAACTGGTGGTGGAGGCAATGGGCCTGGGACACAGCCCAAGGAAATTGTTGGAGCCACGCCCATCTTGAAGTCAAAGAAATTGTTATCTATAAGTTACACCCTTCAAAATTATGCACCTTATGTTATTCAGTGATAATTCAAGATAAAATCTTCGTACAGTAAACATGAAAATCATCTTTTTAGAACTAACTTTGGCTACCAGAATTTAGTACGTAAGTACTGCTTTTGGTTTACCTTTCTTACTGTCAACGCCGCAATCCCAGTTGAGCGACTTTTGTAAGTGTTCAGCAGTGACTGGAGCCGGGTGCTGACATTGATGGGTGTGTGCCCCCACACTCCTGTATTTTTCACCTGATGGAATGTTCTGTTTACAAGTATCATTGTATAAAAATTATCATTAGGGTTCCTGTTTCAAACCATGATCCCCCTACCTATGTAACCGATATCGTGTCTTCATCCCAAATATTGTGGGTGCTTTTGGTGGCACCTTTATGCGAAATATGGATGGAACAAAATTCTTAGAAGAGATTCTTAAAAGATATTTGAATGCTAGTTTTGCATTAGGTGTGGAAGTAAATTAGTAGCTGAAGAGGGGCGCTTTTCGTGCATGTATTTCTCAAGAAACTAAGAATTTCTCCCACCTACTATATAAGAATCTGTGAAAGTGTTCCAGTAAGAAAGTTATTTTAACCCTATAAAACCTAGTCATGTAACCATTTCTCGCAATTTGTAAATTACGTATTTTGTTTTCAAAGAATAATGCTGACTACAATAGCCTTTCCTTCCAGTACACTTACTAACTGTGGGTTCTCCGCCCCCTCGATTCAAAGCTAGAGGGGCTACGGCCCCCATTCGCCCCCTCTTCTACCCAATCCTTATTCTGTGCTACTGCATCTCTGTCCCCATCTGACCGATTTGCACCCCCCGTGAAATTATGCAGAAACCTTCCTTGACCTGAACGGAATCAGTTTATTTGATTTTGCTTGTATAGGCTTGCCCGTACTCAATATTTTCGCCAGCAAGAGATTTTGATTGAATGTGATTGACTGTCTCCTAGCAACAGCAAACAGTCTATTAATTTGTTTGCCATACTATTGAGACGCTAACGCCAAATATTTGAAGAAGAAATCCATGAGATATGTATCCAGTCATGTCTGCGTGTAGAGACAGTTTTCACCTTTCAAATTGCAAAAATCGCATACTGTACACTGGCCTTGAGTTACGCTAGTCGGTGCTAAGGTAGTTCACTACGCATTGGCTATGTAAATAGTACTCTTGTCTTACTATCGATTGGAAAAACTATATGCAAATAGCCGACCAACCTTGATCTCTTATCTGATATTGTGCAATCTCAGTCTTATCACGCAACTGTATACAGTACCGATGAAATACCTTTAGACTGCATACGGCAAGAAGTGGAGAGCAAACACTGGCGTGACCGACATAAGCTGGGATTAGATCAACTACTGCTCTAGTGTCTCTGATAAACGGAGTCTCCATCTATTGATTTCAGGAGAACTTTCCCTCCCCCCCGTTGCTTATTAACACCCTCCTTCTATTAAATGTTACAAATCGATCATGATCATAACACACAGAAAATGAAATTACCTTTTAATAAAACCATTTACCAGCATGAACCACCTTCTCTTAGCACTCCTTTTCTATTGAAAAACTGCCGACATGCAGCCCCCTTCTATTAGCACTCTCTTTGCATTGAAAACTGCCGACATGAACATCCCCTTCTATTCGCATCAGCCTTCTATTAAAAATTGGCCGATATTAATGCCCCCTTCTATTGCCACCCCTCTTGTATTAGAGACAATAAAGTAAGAAACCCAAAACTTTTGAGGTCTATAAGGGGCTCTTCAGAGTTTCCAAGATACCAGCTCTTTGTTTATTTGAAGTGAAAATTTAAATGGGGCTGTAGGAATAACACAACAAAAGATGTATTTGCGTTTACCACGAGTACTACTACAGAATGGTAAATAGGTTACATGTATTGAATAATATAGAAAAGGTGTCAGGGGGTAATGCTATACGACAGGTCCCCAGCCTTACTGATTCTCCAAGGGCCCCTACTATCCACTGAGTGCATGGATCTACACAGTGGGATTAGTTCCCATTCCTGCTCCCTCCCAGGAAGCTGTGGGGAAGCAGCACCCTTTAAAATAGAAGTCTAAAGGCTATAACGTACCCCTGTGGGAGCACATGCCTTTAGAAGCAATATTTTACGTACCGGCCTACGACTGACTTATTTTAGTGAAAAAAATCCCTCAATATACACTCAGCGGAAGCCTTGCTCTACCCTAAGAGAGTGAGGTTGCCTCTGGTTGGAAGCTGCCCATTGTTCTAGCTAGGATGTGGCTTTTATTCGCTTATAGAAAGCATCTCCAAAACGTTTCGTGACTGTGGCTTACGTTGTCAGCAACGTGAATATGTTCTCTATGTAGCAAGGTGCGTGGAAAGTAGACCTATCTAATGCTGATTGTGTTTTGAAAAATCATCTAATTGAACTTTTTTGTCTGTGTATTTAGTTAGCATTAGCAGGTATGCTTGCTGTCAGTTAAAATTCAAAATAAGGTGACTTTATACTCTTGTGAAAAGTCTTATATCGAAAGTATGTTATCATAATCATACTGATGAAAAACACGACGCCAGTGCTCGAATACTAGCACCAGCTGAAGGTTTTTGTATCCATACATATATTTATCAGGGGGTCCAAACGACTTTCGAAGTGGAGGAGCCTGGTGACTAAGGTCGGGGATAAGCTTAGGTAAACATAGTGAAACACGCTACTTTATGAAAAAGTGGGCGCCTGTGGTCCCCGCGTCCCCGGTTTCGACGCCCCTGTTTGTTGCAGAAAGCACTTTTGCTAGCAAAGGAAGCAGTATTTCAATGACATATATCCAATGATATCATGGCATATATATCACTGGTCAATTTATCTGGGCTCGGTGTGATATCAAACTACTTTATCAAATGCAGGCGTACTAAATTGGAACACAATTGAAGCAAAGTTAGCTGATACAGCACGACGCAGCACAATATCTGAAACAGATTTTACGTTGTGGTAAAAATTTCATCACGGACCAATAGTATTTATATTCTTGTGCAACTGATTATAGTTCTGGCTTTATCAATATCAATCGCTTTATTGCAATTTGTGTTTGCTCTCTATGCACAGTTTTTCTTCCATTTTTGTAAATGCAATCAGCAACACAAGTGGTGTTCGTACACTAAATCATTTATCCAGCTGCTCATGATAAACAGTTGTTTGATCAAGCCGATGATCTGCATTTATTTCACCTAAGATATAGATTGAGAGAGTAAATTTATGTTTTCCATTTCACCACCTCTTCATAAACAATCAAATTAACTCAGTGATATAGTTGTCTTGCCATCAGTTTTTTTATGAGATATGAATGCACTGGACCGGCTGTTTTTTCTGTTTCATTAAGTCATTGATGATATCATGCAGAGATCTGGGACACAGTACGAGTCATTGAGTTTGGTGCGCGCTGTGCAAGACATGAGCGATGCAGGGATGGCACTAACGGGAGGGCTTCGGGGCCTGTAACCCCCAGAATTTTACCGAGCTCCCCGTCGGCACCTGAATTTTTATGCACTGTCGTCACTCTCATAATATGCAGGCCTTTTTTTAGTTTTTTCAGACAATACGATAGGTTTCGTCTGATAAAATTCACTGATACCGCTCACTGTCGTCAGTTTGGCAGCACCAGCTTTCCAGCATTTTTTCTCTGGTGGCACCACTGGAGTGATTTGAAGTTCAAGTTTCGTAGAACTCAGCAATTACTGAACATCGCGTATCTTTATACGCTGATAATATATCCCAGATATGGCCAATATATATCAGATGCTGACAATGTGTGGCAAATGCTGGCCATTTATGCCAGATGCTCGAAATGTATTTCAGATGCTAGATAGCGCTGCGTGTTAGGCAATTTGTATCAGATGCTGGCAATGTGTGCCATATGCTTCTCATAAAAACCATGGCAATTACAAACATGTCAGAAGCCTCTTATTTTTTATAGACATGATATAGTAAACGTACTTGGGCTATCTAACTCTCACTATCCAGAGTAAGCACCCGTGTCGGAGGTGTTGGAAAACTGACCCTTTTCTCTGATTTTTAACTCATATTTTTCCCCTTTTTCTCTGAAGTATAGGAAAAATTATACCCTTTGTTGAAAAATCAAGAATATAAAATTTAGCCCACCAGTTACACTTACAAGCTACCATAGAACTGTTATCACTTTCAGTCATTAAAGCACACTGTGGGGAAAACCCCACAGTTTGCAATGGTCGCCCCTGATTGGTAGGTAGGTAAGGTAAAAACATATTCTTGTGTATAGGTTAGGTGGTTCTGTACAGCTGATGCCAACTACACTGATTTAGAGCTGTATTTGATACACCCACGGCGGATCACGAGTATTAAACGTGAACAAGTCTATTTGCGGATTTATATATAGAAGTTAATGCCCGGGATTGCCATAAATCCAAGAATAATATCCTTATCTACGCATTCATAGGAATGGATTAAAACATGAACTGGAAGCTTTGTGGATAACACTTTGTGAATCATATTACGGGGATTGCCTGTGGAGGAATATTATGATTTATTGTTTCCTAGCTTTAAAGTTGCTTCATGCATATTGCTCAATCTTCATGCATGCAGTTTTAAACGCTTTTTTGTTGTGGATGTTACCTTTGACATCAGAGAAGGACAAATATCGCTTTTTGTTGGCCCACATGATTTCTACTGCAAACAGCAGTGAGCGATGGAAAGCTGGAGTGTTCCTTTGAATGATGATGGAATGAAAATCATGTAGTTGAGCTGGTGAAGCTAACTTTGCCCGCTTGAAGAGCTATGGATTTTAGCCATTTCAAATTTTCATCATCGTAGCATTGCTAGATCGATGAGGGACTTTGAGTTGTTTTGAGCAATAGTTCAGCGATTCTAATTCCTATGAGAATCATGCAAATCTCAGTGCTCTCCAGAAATATAACGGAGAATTAAACAAGACCGCTTGTGTCGGCCCACCTTGTGCTATGAGGAAATCCGTCTGAATAATTTGAATTGAGCCTATTAAAACCTGAACGAGGCTAATGGCTAATGTACAAAAAGGGCTATCACAAGGCTCCGTTATCGTGCCACTTCTGTTGTTTTCTCGTCATCGTATTATAGGGTGAAGCACGTCTTGCATAATAGACAACGAACAATTTTGCACGAAAATTGAACATTTCTTTCAATTACAAAGCGTTTCTGCGTATGTCAGAAGATCTGAAATTTCGATAAAAAGCATTCAGTAGTTCGATCTGCCTATTTGATATCTTAATTCCTTTGAAAGTATGCTTTCTTAAGGTTTTCGGTATGTATGTTATTATGCATATATCAACTTGAGTCAAAAGCCGCCTTTGCAGTTTAGACAACTGCTAATAAAACGTTTCTTCATTTGTGTATTTAATTATTCATATAATTGCATTGTTTTACGAGCTTTGTTTTCGTGATTTTCGATGATCCAGTTGCAATAATCCTGTTAATAATGGCTCACCGTAAATAGCTATCATTTTCATTTCGACAAAATTACATGAATTATTTAGTAATACACAAGTTGTTTGAATGTACAGCCAATGAAGATGCCAAGAATCTCATCTGCCAATTTCTTTCATTAATATCCTTGATAGACTTTATTACTCTACGTTTTTAAGTGTGCCGGTGTTCAGCTGCTTCACTGTAAAAGTGCATAACATTGGTTATTAAAATCGATGGTGCCCTGCCAGACAGTTGGTTGATTTTTCAAGGTGAATGCTTGTCCTTGAATCATTATAAATGCGTTATCCATGCATTAGCGACAAGAATTCGCACTGTAAGAGTTCATTAGGATAGCAGGCAAACATCACAATCAGAACAACCTATTGCGTAGCATTGTAAAAGACTGATCCAGGGTGCTAGCTTTCTAAATACCATGTTTGTTCCTTCCCCCTACATTTCCCTACATTTTCTTTAGTATTCTTAAAGACAAGGCAGTTGAAAACCACCAAATAAATTTGAGATTTGCCGTTGCGTGTAAATGGGATACCTAAATGGCATGAAGTTATGGTTAAGAAATATTTCTCTCAACAAACTTTTCGTTGTCTTAAGTTTCTTAAGAACGAATAATTGCTTGGCTGACTAACACAAATCACCCAAAAGGTCTTAAATGTTAAAATACTTCTTTCTTTTCTTTGATGCACCTTCGCGACCTTTCATTGCAATTTGCATAGATAGAATCCATTTCCAAAGGTCATATCGAATGGCTGATTAACAGTGACACGTACAAGGTTAACAGATGTAAACCGTACTTCGGAATTTAGACATAAAACAACTGTGATTTGTTTGCGCGTAAACGTCTTTATAGTTAAAATAGCATTTTTTGCCATCCTGCATTGAGTTTTTTTTTTATAGGAAATGCCATAAAATGCTTCTATTTTCGTTTGGGTTGCATCGAATTTGATGAATCTAAGTCTACGTATGACTGAGACTTTCTCTGTCTCATCATTGATTACAATTTCACTACGATTTGCTGTTTCCTTTTCTCAGACTCTTGGCAATCATGAGTTCGATATGGGGCCACCACCCCTCGTTACGTTTCTCCGTGCACTCAACTTCTCTGTTGTTTCATCGAATATTGACGTCTCAAGTGAACCGAAATGGCCGCAGAGAGAAAAGCTGTTTAATAAGAGTATGGTATTTAATATTGGAGGAGAAAAAATTGGCGTGGTTGGATACGTAACTAAAGAAACAAAATGGTTAGTCTTGTCCTTTTTACCTTACGAAATAGCCAAGCTCAGATCTTTGATAGTTTGTCGGTAGTTAGTGCTGCAGTATCTAGTCATTATTCTATGGGCTTTTAGAATACCTTTTTATTGGAGAAATTCCTCTCAGCTCTTCCAGAAATCTGCATGTTCTCAATAGTTGCTACTGCAGATTGTTGATTTTCTAAATTCAAGTGTCTCTATCTTTCTATCCTCCTGTATTACGATCAGATCTCGCAACATTGCCCTCGAGGAAGATGAAAAACCAATATAGAGCCAAGACATTGAAGTTTTTAAAAGGAAAACTATGCAGAAGAGAAAAAAGCACGAACTTTGGTGATTATGCTATGTAGAGCATCTAAATACTTAGTTTTTATCTAGGTTATTGTAAACTTCAATAGAAGAGCCATGACGAAAAACATACTGAGATCTTTCCTTTCTATATAATGGGACATTTCTAGAGTTCTAGATGACATACCAATTTTAAGACAACCATTGAAGACATAACCGTTAATTGATCGACTTAAGATGTAACCGTTAAAGACATAACCAAAAGACTTAATCTAGGACGTTTCGAGACAACATGTCTTATCATCAGCTGTTAATAGAAAGGCAATAGGGGTTTATGTAGAGAGTTAGAAATAGGAAAAACAAGTGGGAAATCAAGTGAAAATATAAGGGAATCACGAGGAGATAATCTAAGGGGAGAATTAATATCAAGTAAATGCCTAAATATGGAAATATGTATAAACCGAGGAGATAACTAGGTAATTATACTTGGCAAAGTGCAGTTACTCTTTGGGGGCTTTCCCATAGGTGTGAGTATTATCAGTGGTGTATCCAGAACTGGACTTTAGATGGAGGCCTACTGTCTTTTTCATGTGAGAAGCTTCTTAATGCAATTGTTTGCTATAGGAAATGGGAAACGTTTGGGAGGGGACATGGCCTCGTGGTCCCCACTCTCGATCCGTCCCTGAGTATTATAAAGTTGATATAAAATAGGCTACAATTTGTTTTGTTAGTAAATTTCAAAGTCATTTGACGAGAATTTTGAATTACCCTCTCCACACAGGTTGTCATATCCTGGAAAGTATATAAAATTCTATGATGAAGTGAGTTCGGTAAGACAGCAAGTGAACATGCTAAAACGTAGAGGCATTAATAAATTTATAGCACTTGGACATTCTGGAATTGAAGTCGACATTGAAATTGCAAAGAGTGTACCAGATATAGACATAGTCATTGGAGGACATACTAACACATTTTTGTACACAGGTTGGTATCCAGAATTCAGGTTATCTTTGAACTTTGTCATTGCTGGACCATCAATGGGTCATTGGTTCAGTAGACCTTCTCTTTAGTCCAGTAAAGTAAATGAAATTTAAGGCTTTTTTGTCCCAAAAGTTGGGGGGCTTTTTAGCTTTTTTTACAGATAGTGAAAATGGCTTTATTGATATTCATTCTTGATGCATAGGAAATCAAGGGGCCTACAGATAGAGCGTGGTGACAAATGAAGCAGGGCCCTCGTATGGCTTTGGCCACTAATGAAATTTCCTTTAAAAATGCCCCTGCTAAGGTTACTTTGAGCATTTAGTCCACAGAAACATCTACACTGGTGAGCAAGGCTTCCGCCATTGCGCTACAGAAGAGACCTTTTGTCAGCTGTAGACATGTTCGGGCAAAGTTTTGCTGTCCAAATATCTTCGTATCTGAATGTTGTAGGGAGATATACTAAACTCGCTCTCAATATCTTAAAAGCATCTGTTAAAATACCAGTCATTTTTAACGACGATAGCCAGAATTTTTGCATTCTTGCAAGAGTACGAAAACTGTATAAGGAATTTTGATGGGATATAAAATTCACATTGTTGCATTTCTGGAGCATTTTTGTAAATATAATCATAAAGGACCATATTGTATTTTCACCGAATGATTTATTGTCTTGAAGTTGGCTAATAGTTAACTACGTTCATTGCACAAATAATTCGCTGTGTAACTGCTTTTGCTTCTTCGATCTTATTTTTTAATTTCACTACAGCTACAGTCTATAAGAGATATTTCTAATCTTTGCATACTAGGTACTGCACCTTCAAACGAACAGCCCTACGGACAGTATCCTTTGGTTGTAAACCCCACTGCCAGACCCCAAAAGAATGTTCTCGTTGTTCAAGCTTATACTTTTGGGAAATACCTTGGCAACTTGAAAGTGACCTTCGATAGTCGTGGAGAAATTATTCACTATACTGGCAATCCAATTTTGCTATCTGGGTCATTAAAGCAAGACGAGGAAATTTTAGGAGAGGTTACCAAGAGACGAGGACGTGTCAGTGAATATTCTAAGGTATTGATTTGACGATTCATTTAGATTCATCTACTGAACTGCACTTTTATAAGTAAACAGTTGATAAGAAGATGAAATTCAAAAGGCCGAAATCTTAAGAAAACCTGAAAAAATTCAGGAAGCTCGTATGTTAAAAATCAATTTATTCTGCGTGCCAAAAAAAATCGATGTTACCCTATTCTTTGTAGGCTTATGAAGCTATTTTTTGCATTGTCCCACTCTCTTTCTTCTTTTTCAAACTGTTAAAGACAGAGTATTTTAAAAATCAATTTTTTCTGCGTGCCAAAAAAAATCGATGTTACCCTATTCTTTGTAGGCTTATAAAGCTATTTTTTGCATTGTCCCACTCTCTTTCTTCTTTTTCAAACTGTTAAAGACAGAATTTAGATACGAATTTACAGGGCTGGCTAACAAAGCGATGTTACCCGTTCTAGCCAGTATCTGCCATCAAAAATTAAGAAAATCTTGAGAATGTCTTAGCCTCATTTCTGGGGTAATTTGAGAAAGTTTAGGCTCAAACCACTAGATGTTAACTAGACATGCCTAGCCACTCAATAACCTAACAGTTCTGTATCGAACTAACTGCTTACAAACGAATGGGTAGATTGTATAAGTGTTAAACCGTTCATATCTCAGGATCGAAGTATTTTTCCACGTAGTATGTGATGTCTTCAATATTAAAACGGTATATTTGATAAAATGGTAGATTTGGTAAAATGTTAGAATTGATAAAATGGTAGATTTGATAAAATGGAAGATTTGGTTTAAGGTCTTTGAAATACTAGAATAGATATCAGCCCACTGTATGTAAACAAAATGTACAGCATAACTGACATCTTGATTTATGTGCAAAGAACCATGATCTGTTGCAATCTATTTACTCGATTGATATTTATTACTTCAAACAATCATTCATGTCTTCATTCATTCATTCGTTCATTCGTTTGTATATATCTTTCATTCTTCTTTTGCATTTCAAATACATTTAACAGTCAACTGTCCATGCTATCTATCATTACATTCTTTTGTGTATCTCCTTTTTACCAAATCTACTAGTTTGTCAAATATTCCATTTTATTAAATCTACAATTTATTTGGGCAATTTTAATCTCTCTCATCCTTCATTCATTTCATTAGATATTATCACTTAACAAAGTCATGCACGAATGCCCTTTCAGTATTACAACTATTAACATCACAATATTGTAAAACTAAACTACTGTGAATTCACCTCTTTATTTATAAGTTAAAGAGTTAAGCTAAAAATGTTGCTGCTCCACTAAGGATTCCTGCTTGGGGAACGTTAAACTCTTTTTTATAAGAATAGAGTTCATAAGAATATTGTGGCTAAAAAATGCTCAAATTTAAGAACAATTTAAGAATACGCAAAGTTCCAGCTTCAATTAGGCTTTGAATTTTTACAGATTCTAGCTATAGTATTACATTTAGGTGAGCTTTTGCATTATCTATACTATATTTATTGTCTTCTTCAGTTCTTGTTTTTATGATGAAGTAAAACGTCAAAAAAGATTTTAAAATACTCCTTTGACTTTTTGGTGAAGGTACACGTAGTATGAGAGTAATACTAGACTCAAAATCATAAAAAGTTAAGAGTGTTGACGCTCAGCGAAAAATTGTGTTTTCATATAAAAAAAGGAGCGTAGTTATGAAAGAACGCTTTTGAGGTTCTGTTGTATGACTCATTCTCATGGAAACTGGAATTTCCTTTAGTGATGTTGCAACCAAATGAAAGTATTTCTCTTTTGAGGGGGATAGCTTCAGTAAAGATAACTTCTCTTTGAGGATTTCACATTCTGTCTTGGGATACGTACAATGTATAATCTGTCATATATACCGGCAATTTGATAGATATATTTTGCTTGATTGTAAGCCATTCAACTTGTCGCCTGCCATTTCTGGTTGATTTACTTTTGACGTAAGATTTAATGTTCACTGAATATAGTATATTGTGTACTAATCGACACAGAGGATCGTTGATTTCCTTTCCCTTTTTTTATTTTCATAGATTCCACTAGGCCGTACACATGTGTTTTTGGACGGAAGGCGTGAAACGTGTCGTGTGAGGGAATGTAACATGGGCAATCTAATTACGGACGCGTTTGTTCACATGTATCAAAAACATCCAGATGAGACCGCGTGGGCTGATGTATCTATCGCCATGTGGGTATCAGGTGGAATCCGAAGTTCTATTGACAAGAAAATTAACGGTAGTACTTCCTTATTAACTACATAAGAGATGCTTTGTTATATAGAAGGAATAAGCTGCTTTTGACAAATTGAAATTTATGACAGGTTCTGATTAGACAATAAGCTGAGTATGTTTTCCACATCTGGGTTGCTAGGCAAAGCCGTGTAGATATGACGTTTAATCGTAGCAAAATAGCTTTTGCGTATTCAGTAAGTCGACTAGAATTAGGGGAAAAACAGGGTATTATACAAATGTACTTTGGAGAAATAAGTGTTGAGAAATACAGACTTGCCAACGCATGGACCTTCTTTGTTCTTTTGTGATAGACATGAAAAAAACTAAAGGTAGAACTTTATGCAGAAGTCAAAACTTTATCTAGAAATAAATAAATCTTAGTGTTATCCTAAAACACTAAACCTAAATGTTATTTTGCAGTTATGAAACGGAAACCTTTATGAATGTTGGTAGACGAGGAAAACTATAGCTCTACAACAAGACTTTACTATGAAGCTAATCCCTTTACTTTGGCATTTAATACATCTCCCAATAATACGACACATAGATATACCATAATTTTGAGGGACTCGAGAAGTAAATATGCTGTATACAACCTATTTGCAAGTGCACACTTTCATCTAGTATAAATTTATATTTGCACACACACACAAGCACACACACACACACACACACACACAAAGCTTAGGAAAGGGGGTGACAGGGGGCTGCAGCCCCCTTAGCTGGGCAGAAGTCTGCTACATTCGGGCAATTTTCCTGAAAGAGCAATAGGAAATTCGGGCAACTTTTCTGACTGCTCTCCAAATCGCCTGACTCAGTCGGGCAGGAATTTACAGCCCTCCCCCCTAAATTTGAAGCTATCCTACTCCTATGCATATATATGTATGTGTTTGTGTGTGTGTGTGTGTGTGTGTGTTTGTGTGTGTGTGTGTGTTTGTGTGTGTGTGTGTGTTTGTGTGTGTGTGTATAAGTATGTAGGTGCATTTATATATCAGGTAGTGACTGAAATACACTATAATTCTAATGAGTTCTCTTGTTCCCTGTTAGAATCTCTCACAAAAAGAGATTTGATAGATGTACTACCGTATGGAAATCAAGCTGATATTATTGAGCTGAAGGGAGTTCACCTGCTGGAAGCCCTAGAGCACAGTGTATCAAAGTATAATCCGAAGGCTCCTGGTGGAGAATTTCTCCAGGTTTCAGGTAATTCAAGACAGATTCGCCCATTTTCATTGCTGAAAGGGTCAGGTGTTGTTGTTGTTGCTATTGCTGTTGTTGCTATTGCTGTTGTTGTTGTTACAATGCTGTTGTTTTTGTTACTATGCTGTTGTTGTTGTTACTATGCTGTGGTTTATTACATCTCATGCAGTTTGGCAAGAAATAGTGATTGCATTTGCATTTGCTCTGTAGAAGAGGCTTGCTAAATTTTCCAGAGGGGGGATGCTCATAGGGACAATAGTTGCAACATTGTTGATGTGACTATCTGAAAGTTAATCAGAAAAGCACATCGATGTTCCAGGAATAGGAGAATCTCTTCGCCAGTTTTGTAATCCAGGTTCAATATTTTGTAAAATTTTTGATTTCTTATAAATTGTCTGGGATAAGAAATAATTCATGAGGAAAATTTCCACTACAACAGTTAGAATGATTGATAGGAAAAGTACTTCTTGGTTCTATGGAATACAGTACATCCTTGTTTATCCGAACGGCGTGAACTCAAATGTGGAGCCAGCCGTTCGGATAAGCCGAAAATTCGAATAAGCAAGGATGGAAATCTGGGTCGCCAAAATGACTACTTAACATTTATGCTTGACAAAATATGCCATATAATGTGGCATATGCTTGAAAAAGAGACAAGAGAAAACAATTTTCAACACAAATCGTTTAAATAGCTTGTTGAACACGCAAAACCGACGCACTGTTCAATCGAACAGCACTTGGTTCAGCATGAAACTGGACTGCTTAAATCCGGATAAATACCGTTTTAAGTAGTCCGCGTAAAGAAAATAGATTTGAAAATTTTCGATGACAGCAGTGGACCGTTCGGATAAATGAGGTTCGGATAGACACGAGGTTCGGATGGACACGAGGCTCGGATGGACACGAGGTTCGGATAGGCACGAGGTTCGGATAAACGAGGATTCACTGCACTAGGACGGTGATGATGCGAGTTATTGCTCAGAGAATACCATTACTTTTAAGTCCTTCAATGGAAAAGTTGTGTTTGAAATGAAAACTGTAGCTTTCAACGTTTGACTATTAACACTATTTTTAGATGATATTTAACTGGTCATTGTGATTCACTATTTTGATGCATTTCTAGGAGTACGAGTTCAATTTGATGTTAGTCAACCTGTGGGTCAAAGGGTGGTGCGTGCCAGAGTTCGATGTGCCAAATGTAGAGTACCAAAGTATGAGCCAATTGAAAATGATAAAGTCTACAAGGTATTTTATCTCATCGTCGTTGCTTATATTATGGCACACCACTTTGCACAAGAAGGGGAAGGTCATATTCAATTTAACCAAATCTCACGTCCAATGTTATTGAGACTTCATTTTTTATGGCATTTCATGTTTTTCTTGGAATCTCATGTTTTTCTTGAAAGCTCATGTTTTTCGTGGAATTTCATGTTTTTCGTGGAATTTCCTGTTTTTCTTGGAATCTCTTCTGTTATATCTTTTCGTGAACGTATGATTACATTCCAGAAAGTTGCTTTTTAATGCCAGAAAAGTTTTAGTTAACACGTCACGGCCAGGGGGACATGACAAATTGCGACAAATGATAGATTCCACATTATGCACAACTAGCAAATGCCACAAAAAGTCGACGTTGGACGATATGTGGTCCAATGCATTCCTACAACTCTCAACATGGCCGTCACGAAGGGGGTATCACACCCCTTTGGGCAAATCACATTTTATTGTCTTATTAAACAGCTTGTATTTAGCCTTTAGGCCACCACTTTTCCTGAGAATTTGCGGACCCGATGGCACCTTGGGGGCCTTTTATCTCCCTTAGTATCCGCTACTGCGATCGCAGGCCAGTGGTGACGTCAGGAAGGGCATCCGCTCTTAAATGCTCATATAAGAACTGAAGTCCTCTTAGAGGAACCCTCCAAGCCCCAAGGAACAGGGAGGTAAAAAAAGTATTCGCTACTGGGTCTTACCTTCGCTACGGCCCATTGTTCAACCAATGCTTTCATGTGTACCCCTGGTTGTGGCCATCTTTTGATCGTCCTTGAAATATTTGAAGGCTCAGGCTGAGAAGAAAGACTCTTTCTACACCTTCTTCTGACGTCTAAAGTTTTTTCATCAGATCATAATGTCGACTTGGATGCGTAAAGGCGGTGACCAGTTCCAGATGTTCTTGAAGAACCGGATCAACTTGCACCCGGGTGACGATGCGGTGAATCTTGTGGCTGAATATATTGATTATTTAGAGCCGATAAGAACTGGCATTGATGAACGTATTACATTTGTAACAAAGCCTAAGGTACCCGATCATTGTAATTGCAATACATCCAAACCTTACGTCTGCAGTGGTATGTCTTTGTCCCCACCTTCAAAAACTATGATGGTGTTAGGCCCACTTCTGGCATATGTAGTATTCTGCTTTTTATAAACAACGGGTTATAGGTAGTTACAAATCAGCCATATTTATTCGAATCGGCGCCGCCTGTCAATAAATAATTGAGGTCGAGGCGTGTATAGATGATCGGAGATCACTTATAAACGAAAAATCTCATTTTCATAGCCCACCAATCAGTGCCTTGTATTTGTACCCTGATTTGTCAACATTTGTGTATTCATGAGTACAACTTTCAGCATTGCACACTAAACTGTCTCTCCTGAGCCTAACCTATGTAACAGATCAGTTACGAGGGGGTGTGTCACTCGATAAAAAGAGTGCAAGGTTTTTGTGACATTCTGTCAGTTTGGAATTTTTATATGATTTTCATACTTCTTGTGATACTTTTGTAATTTTATTTTGTCCGTTTGATTGATTTCTGTGACTTTTCGTAATTTTTTCACAAAGTGTACGTATGAGATTTTTCCGAGTGACGTGCCCCTTGATCAAATGGAGGAGAAACACTTTCGTTTTGTACACTCGTGATTGTTTATCAGCAAAGATCTTTAGTGATTATTTATCTGCAGAGCTTTTTAGTGGTACCAAACTCCTCCTGAGTAGAACGAAACCTTTCAAATCTAGTGCATGAAGCCTTCTGATTTGATTCAGTAGCCATTTCTATCATGAATATAGTAAACTGAGATAAGGCATCTTCATTCGTGGATACAACTAACAGACTTTTGCAAGACAAAGGCCTCTTTCTACAGTGGGGTACGAGGGCCCACGAGGAGGACCTTGTTGTGGACCACGCTCGCAAAATTTGGGCACTAAACTCCCTAAGAAAAAATTCTAGGAACGGCACTGGTTGACTACACGCTTCGATTTCAATAATTCATGCAAGGACTACGAGATTGTCTTGAGTAAGTTAGGCAATGCGTTGAAAAGTAGAAATTAGCAGTGTTCGTTTATTGGTTATAATTCCAGCATGATTATTGTTCGAATAGATATTTACATGCTGTCAAAATTGTACCTAAACGTCACCTGAAAATACCAGAAGACCGAGGCTGTACCGTAAGCATATCATAGACTTTAGAGCCAGTGCATGACGAATGGGTCAACAAAAAATTTACCGATTTGAAGACATTTTCAACGTCTAATGGTTTAGCACTTTAATGAGTGTTGGTACCATTTTGTTGATATTTACAATTAAGATCAGCAGTTGGATGGATTCTCTAAGCTTCTAAATCATGAAAACACAAACTTGAATGTTGGAGTTCACTCCTTGTTTGTTGTGTGGAAGTTCGTTTGTATTTTCTCATGATGAGAAAGTGTATTTTAAGCTAAAACCGTTCCCAACAAAAGCAATATACCCTTTCCAGGATACCCTGTTAGCAACCAGTTTCTCTCTTCAACTCTTATCATATTTAGTTTAACAACTCTAAAAATTTATCTATAGAATAACTAAAAATTTGAGTAGGAACTACCCGATACCAGCATTAAAAAAATTGTTTCAACGACGTCTTGAAAAGCAATGGGTGTTGGTTAATGGCCTGACGGATGGCTAATTCATTAGCTAGAGCCCTGTCCCTCTGTGTAAATTTACGAGAACGTTACCTCATAACAGATGCGACACCATCTAAAACAATGCCCTTTTGCCTAATCAATAAAACATGGCCATATTTAAAATGTTAGCTAAACAGCAGAGTCTAATTACTTTATAAGCTGTAATGGTTAAGAGAAACAGTTATGTATAGAAATCGGACTAATATAGAGAACGAAGGAGGGACAAGGCAAATAACTGAATACATTTATACAAATCAAGTGCACATTATATCCATTTTGCGTTTTAATAATTTTGACAAGTTTTCTTTGGAACACAATAGCTTGAATCATGCTTAGTGTCCGAAATCTAAGATCTCAGGATTTATAGCTGAGCTCTTGTAAGCAGAATAGCCTCAGCAAATTGAAGGAGCCGTTCAAATTACTGCAAGACAATTTCTTCGTTTAGTTTTGTTGCTTCGAAGTTCAGTTGGCCTCGTCATATCGTCTGGCTGCCCAAATGAGACTCTATCAATGTATTCTAAGTTGTGTTATTGATCGGATGTTTTGCATGCCTAGAGATTTTCAGGACAAGGACAGCAATAATCAAATGATAATTATGACCGTGAGAGTTTCATGGGTGCTTTCGCTGCTAGTTTGAGTATATTGCAGAAAGATGGTTGTAAGTGACACTCTGTAACTAGTGCCAAGATCAGGGACAGACCATTGAGTGGGGTGCTCCATTAAGGGGTCACTTTAGGTTGGAATCGATTGATGCATAGATCGTAGAAGTTTCTTTAGAGTATTGCTGGAAACTGATTAGCAAATTAGAGTACCGTTGGCAGAATGATTGTACAATAGCTATTAAAGGGCAGAGAAAGGAAAACCTTCATAGAGACATGACACATGTTAAATCTGGTTTTAGTATCAATGTTTGCTCCATATTTAAGCTTTTAATCTACTAGTTTTTGGACATTTTTCTTTACCAACCCTATTTGCTACCCAAAACCTGCTTTTTACAGACCCCGGAGGCTTTTACTACCGTCAAAAATCCTTGCATAAGCACAGTTTCAGCATCACTTTGCCAATGGTTACTTTTCATTTCAAAGGTGTAATAAATGTACTGATTTTGCAAGCTTGAGGAGGTAAAACAAGATATAAAAATATTAAATCCATAAATGATAAACTGTTAAATTTTGAACAAATGTAGATGTGTTCAGTAAATGATTATTATCAGTAACATTGATTAGTGAAATTATACATATGTATACAGAAATATATTGTACATGTATAGTATTTGATTTAAATCATAATGATAATTTTATATTTGATTTCAAAGATTGATAGTTAGATAACATAAATGCTTGAGTTTATTTATGTGATTCTTTTCTTTAAAGTCTTTAATTTCTGACAAGGGCAGTTAAGAGGTTACTGGTTGCATCATTAGAATGTTTTGTAAAGCACTTCACTTTTTTAAAGAGGGGGCAGTTTCCACATAAGAGCCACTTGCTATGATATTTTGTGTGTAACTTTAAAGGAAACAACAAAAAACTTGAAACAAGAAACATATCTCCTCTGTCTCAAGGTTATATGAGCACTTTAAATAGTGTATTCTATATTTATATCAATACACTTTTTACATTGAGATTCGAAGCTACTTGTTCCGTAAGATTTGAAGCCACTTGTTCCTTAATATACAACTCAAACAACTATTTAAAAATGCTGAAAAGCCCCTGCTAGGATTATGAAACAAACAATCTTTGGTATTTACATCTGCAACTAATTTTCCACTTAACCAGTGATGACACAAGCAACATTTTCATTCTGTCATCCTGGCAATGACCTATAGTTGCCCTAAAAGTGACAGCTCTGTAAAATTTACATTCAGTCACTTTGGTAAGAATTGAATTCCAGAATCTGTAATGATAAACTTTTGTCCAACAGTTTCTTCCTGCCCTTTCAAAAATGTATGATATGATGCATTGTTGGTGGCACCAACAAAGCCATTTTTCTTAATTATCTCATATTTATAGGTCAAAAACTTATTCCATTCAGGACTAAGATAATCTTCTGGGTTTCTAAAAACACTTTCACTTTTTCGAGTGCTCGAAGTGGGTACCATTTGGAACTTTTTATTCATAATTGCAGATTTGACTACAATTATGACTAGACCATGCTTTTCTTGATGCCACTTCAGTTTGCTGATGATGCTACGTTGGTTGGTCTCTTGCTCATACCTTCCAATGCCACATATTGCTTTGTCTGTCCAATAGAACTCTGATATACTATCAATCATCATAATAGAAATGTCAGGATCTTCAACTAAATGCTTCTCAAGAAATGACAAGGTCTTCATCAAATTCAGGCTAGATGAGCACTGAACAATATATAATCTTTGCAAGCATGATTTTATCATTTTTTCCATGTCATGTGTGCTGATAAAGTCCTTGACAGCTTTTGTCTTTTGCCTTATGCGTTGCTCCATCACCTGAATGAGTCTCCACAAGGGGAACTTATATGAAGTATCAATAAAAATAACTTTAGTCTCTTTTCCACAAATGTCAATCGAAAACCAGGTTTTGGGTAAAATGCAGCTGGCACAAAAGTGTATCAGCAACTCTGTTTTGCCACATCCTTCTTCTCCATATAGTTCAACAGAATCTCCAGGAGATAACTCTTTAGGCAATCCCTTGAAGAAATCTTTGTCCAAACCATCTAGCACTTGTATAGAACCCAATCTTGCAAAAAGCTATTTAAGATTGACAACAAATTAAGGATTTATATGGTACAGTAATGGACTATGCTGAGGATGCGCATGAAATGAGGTATATTGAGAATAAACTATGCATGCTCAAGATACACAAGCAAAGTACGCTGGTATTTTGGGTAATTACCTCATATCTGCCATTATGAAATTGACCAAACATGGTGCGATTATATCCACACACCCTCCATGTTTAGTAATTGCCAACATGACAGACATGGAGGCGGTACTAAACTGCACTAGTGCCGGTGCACACGGCGTGAAACAAGTTGAAAGAGAAACAACAGTCAAATGTCTGAGACTAGGAACTCCGATTTATTTCCGCTCAGCTATGCATATATTCATGATAAAAAAATCATTTTTAATTAATATGAGCATTCTTCTTACCTGTGCAGCAGCTTCGTAGTGAGCCGCCATTTTAATGCCATCTCCCGCCATGTCATTTGTCTAAACGAGGCAACTGTTTGATTGATAAAGAGGCTGAATATAATTGGAATATTTGGTTGATAAAGCGAAATATGGCAGCAGGAAACGCAATATCAATACTGACTTTAGTTGTATTTTTCTACTGCAGTGTAGTTTTAGGTTTGTATATCACCTGCTATTTATTGTAAAGATTTTTTCCAAAATTTCCTATGATTGTATTTATGAACGGGTGCTTTTCTTTTGCGGTTTGAAATTGTATTTGCATTCAGAAATCTCAAGGACTATTTTAGCTAAAGAAAACACTTAACAGCAGATCCAACACTAGGGAAAATATTTTGAGTCCTATTTAACTGATGAACAAAGCAACAGTTTGAAGTAAGAGTACATCATAGAATAGGAAGCTGATATATTTTCTTGATATTGCTGTGTCTGCTGGTTCCTAGGATCCTCGCAACTACTCTGGTCTTGAAAGTATTTCTGGCAGGCAGGAATCCATGTAGCTTATGCCAGACATCTCCAGCATATATTCAATTATTTCTTTTGTGTACTTATGTAAAACGTAAACAAAATAGTGTGTTTCTGTGGAGGTTAATACTCATTGATGTAGAAAGCTTGTAGTGCATCTTCATAATTCTCTACCATACATCTGGCATGAGATTTACATGTATCCCACCCTGAAATTTCTACCACATAGAAGGTGAGCTTATTTTGTAAGCAAACATAATTTCTTTCTAGTAACTTTAAAAAGCGGTGGTACCACTAAGAGTGTTTTCAACTTGACATGCTAGATGAATAGATCCTATAACTGTTGCTACCACAATGCATTGATATCCCAATAGTAAAGCCTGGTTCTCCCCAAGCATTTAAGTGCATGCACTCTTGAGTATTTTACTTAAACCCTAATGCAGTCCATGCCTGGAAGAAATTTGTCCACCAGCGTTGATTTGCATGTGCACCCTCGTTTGCACAAGTGCTTGCTCTTGCGTATTTGGATTTGCACATGCAATCCAAGATTTGTGTATCCACAAAAGAGAGTTTCTTGTGGCTGAAGCTTGCCAAGTATTTCATTTAGGATAAAAACAGGATAGAACAGAGTTATGAAAGCAAGAAGTGACAGTCACGAGTGTTATAGTTGGGACAACATAGTCCCTATTTGGCATATGCAATTGCATGGTTAATAACGATGTTGGCACAGGCAATTTTTCACTTGTACGGGGGATTTTGCATGTGTGTGGACATGTGCATGTAAGATTGCACATGTTTCAGGGCATGGACTGCTAATGAGAACCAGTTGTGCGTTTAAAGTCCTGAGGGTGAGCACTCGAAAAAGGTTAAAATGCACAGATCAAAACTGTTTGATCTTAGCATTTAATGTTCTGAAGTGCCACAGAATGTAGCACCTCATTGCATGGAAGTTTATTGTTCAGCACATGGCTTTCCATTGTTTTTCTCTAGGACCACCTCAGTGTGTGAATTAAAACCCAAATGTATGCAGATTTCGAACAGGGCAAGTCCTTGTAATGGACATTACAGTTCAATAGAATTTGCTATGTTTTGCCTCAAATTCAAATTTATTCAGAAGTTACTTTTCTAAATGACTTACACACATTTTGACTCAATATGGTCAAGTTTTATTTCCACAACAACTAAAAATGTTTACTTACTTGTTGTTTCACCAATTGATATTTTATTGACTGTATGAACATTGCATCAGAATATCATCAGACATTAGAAGACTTTTTCAAACTGCTAATTCCACTTAATGTCTAATTCTATCAAGCCGTTTTAGCTGAATGTATGAAATTTGTGAAAAGTAATGGTCATTTGCTTCTAATGCACTCCATTTTTATGCAAAACTTAAAAATCTTACACAATGGACATTAAAGATGTGGTATAATTTGACAATGTAGTAGAAAAGTTTAAAAATTAGAAAATACTACTTTTGAGGCTGTATCAACAAATTTCAAAGTCCCTACTTTCGTTGACCTACCGGCTGGGGGAATTATGGGGGTGCAACTTCTTAATGGGGATCCAAAGTAATCCAAACGGCCTCTTAATGGGGTTCCACATTGACTCACTATCAGCAAAAAAGTTGAAAACTCCATGGTTGTGATATTTGGGCATGGAAACATCTAGTAGCATTTCTGAATAGCATTGGTAGAATTTGTGAGAGCTGCGCAGGAGTCTCAAAAAATATGACTTAATGCAAAAATATTTCACTTATTGGAGAATAGAAATTATCAGAAACTGTCACTTCTTGTAGATATCATGCACTTAAAATTATTTTAATTGCCTTCTTTTTGTAATAACTTTAATTCTCTCTAAACTCAAAAGAGTTATCCAAATAGATAGCTTTTCTCATTGAGCTTTCCAGGCTTATCTCTGCCATAATGTAGAAGTGTGTGTTTAAACTGTACATAGTGAGTATGTCTGTAGGTTTAAATTCAAAAGATCAATGCACAAAGGTGAGTGCACTTCAACACACTTAAATGCCCAGTGAGAACCAAGTTAAAAAGGGACAAAAAATCTTTGCATTAATGTTTATGCTTGCATCTCTGAATTGGCACAGAGAAACTATCAAAAGTGTCAGATAGATATGGAAAAATGGCATACTGGAGAATGTGGGACAGTTGTATTAGTGAAGAGTTCAATTTCACTGGCAATATTCATTGCAAAACTATGACAGTTTTATGGGTTTTGCAATTGGGATGCACTTGTGCCCTTTGAGAAACAATTCAGATTTCCTACATCAGGAAGATCTTTCTTGCATAACCACAGGGAACAGTTAAAGTCCTTTAGCATGTAATTTGCAATTTGAAAACTAAAGCTCCAGCTCAAAACTTTAAATGGATTGGAAATCCTAGTCTCTTATAGCACATTGTTTCATTTGCAGCAGTGACTGTCATACTGAGTTAATTTTTCCCTGTAGGTGACCAATTACAAACAAAAATATATAAAAAGTTCAAGAGTTTCTTCCCTTGTGTACTACTTACAAATGCTACACATTCAATAGGATGCACATGTGAGTATTTAATATATTAATGAGACTTCTTTTTTCAAAATTTATAAATAGTAAGAATATAACAAAACTCATGTAAGTAACCTGAAGATTGAAAACACAAGTTTTTAAGTTGCTACATAGTAGTTTTGATTTTAATGCTTGAATTTTCTTCATGTATTACTGAATATAATTTAAGTTTTGGCAGTTTTTACTTAATGCAGTTCAATTATTTTTAATGGCTTTTGGCTTATAGCATCAATGAATGGAAATGTCGGTGTGTTGCATTTAATAACAAAAAAAGAACACCTTGATTGGTTGATACGTGATGGCCCACATGAGCCATATGTTCCACTCATTTCATCAGATATGTTTACACGGTAAATTTATAGACTTATTTTTCCCCATGGCTTCATTATGTAAATCATAAACAGCCTTTTATTGATTACAAAATGTGATCCAGAGAGTTATCTGTTTAGTCAAGCTTTTGAGATTATTTAACTTTTCAATGCACATTTGATTTGTTTCATAGATACGTTGTATGTAAGATATGCAAAGAAATGAATCTGAACATCATGAGAGACAATTTTGCTTTGCTAATGGTTGCACCTATTCTGGTTGGCTCTTAAGACTATAGTTACAAATATAATGGTGTCATTAATTTTGCTATTCTGGAGACATATGGTTTGATTGCACTTAGCACTTTCTTAATCTCAACTTGCCTTCTTTTCAATTCATTGACCTGATGCCATTGTTGCTCCATGCTTCTCAGATCCACAATGGACAGACTAGTTAACTCCAAGAAGATAAATGGTGCATTGGTGATAAGTGTTGGCCATCTAGGAGGAGCACCAATTTCAGGTATTCTGATTTGAACTAACATGCTGTAGCCATATTTATTATTTAGAATGAGGATTGCAAGAAATAAGTGTTGGAACAAAACTTTAAAGGCTATGTAAGAATTTTTTCTGCCTTTTTATATTGTCCAAGGACAGTTTTGGATGTCATTTGTGTGTGATGAATTGATCCCACACAAGTAACATCCAAAACTGATGATTGTGGGGGTATACCTTGAAGTATTTGTAGAGGGATGTACAGAAGCTAGTTTAGCAAAAAAAGTGATTAGCATCATTAACTTTCCATTATTGCTGTTTTACTAACTATTATTGGCATTTACCAAAATATATCAATTTACAGAGCATTTGCTAAAATAGTGGGGTTTACCACTCCAACATCCCAGTAGATATGCCCCAGGATGATTGATGATGGGTGATTGATGATGATTGATTGATGATCATTTTGATATTTAGTTGATCTTTGATGCATTTGTTTTTAGGTTTTTCACCAGATCCATCATGCCCACTTGATGATTTTGGTAATATACTTCCTAAATGTTTTCAATTCTTATTGCCATGTCAATTATATTTTTTGACCACATTGAAGACATATTTTTGAACTGTTCAATCTTTTTCCCCCTCACATGAGTTTGACAGGTGCTTTTCTATCAAGTTTATACTTATCTTTTCTACTTATTCAAGTTTATTCACATCCACTCAGATTTACATTCTTTTATTTTTTATTTCCTAGGAATGTACTCCAAGAGCAAAAATTATTCTAGTTGCAAAAAGGTTGAATGGAATGATCAGGTAGTTCAACTTAGATCTGCCCATAACTCTTTAAACTTCAAAATGCCCAACTCAGCTCAGTAGCGACTCTTGCAACCTATCCATCATTGTTTTTCAGTTGCTAACAAATGCTACATTGACTGCAACACCATTGATTTTGTGTGTTGTTTAGAAAATTGTTATTGGTTTGTGCACTGCAATGGAGCTAGTTTTGTTCCTACATAACCAGATGGTAAATAGCTGGCACATAATTGCAAAGAAGAAAGGATTGCATTGGTGTGCTGCTTGCATCAATGTTGTTTTATATGAGAAAAATTTCCTGAGTTTTGTGTGTTATCAAATTTGAAGTGTAAGGCCTTTGTTTATCTTTCATCATTTATTTTTGCAAGTTAAAATTTGTATTTCCATTTTCAATCATTATTGTTTCATCTTTTGCAGGGGAATTCTATGTCAATGGTATTTTATGACCTCCCAATTTTCGCATTGGGCTCTGAAGAAGAAATTAATGAAACGATCAATGTATTTATTCTTTCACCTTATTTTGTCATGATTTTCTCTCTGTTTTCTAGTCATTATCTTGTCTTTAGATTTTTAGTATCCTGTCCTTATAATGTCTTTGTTTGTCAAAATGCTTACTATGATGTCATCTTTGCCAAGTACTTCTTGGTGTTTATGTTGTTCTTGGTGTTTCTCATTGTTTTAAAACAGCAAAAAAAAGTGATGTGATAAGGAAAAACTTTTTTCTTCTTGGCTTAAATTAATGTTAAGTTTGAGCCTTATTGCTTTTGAAAGTCTTGCGTTGAACTAGATCCTTGTAGTGTTTTTGCAATCCACTGGTGCTATAGCATCTCTCCACTGTAGGTTGCTGAGTGATGCAAAAGCAAATGTTTTTTTATGTTAGAAAACCCTCACCATAGACATTTACCACTGATCCTCGCAATTTTAAAAATCCTGCATGCTGATTTCTCCTCTGCTTCCTTCAGTGCATTGAGAAACACAACTCTCCTTCAAAAGGAAACTCTGTACCAGAGTATCCACTGTGTGCTGTGGAGTTGAAGGATTTCATGTTTGCAGCAAGAGATACACCAACTTGTAAACGAAAATCAGATGTGCCTTTATCACAAGGTAGGTGCACACCAATATTGAAAAGTGGTGGACATTTTGAAATTTTTTATATTATTATTTATCCTACATTGTCACAATTCTTCACGTTTAAAGGAACCGGAGGCACATACCCCTTTTACCCCAACCCAAAAGTCTCTTCCACTGAAATGAAATATTTTCAAGTTTCTTAATCGCATTGGAAACCCATAAAAAAAGTTACATGTTTCTGACCACTTGTGTTCCAAGCCACAATTTTTTCACAATAGTATGGCAATGTGCTGAAACAACTTTTAATAGTATCTGTAACACTCTAGATCTATTTGCTATTAAGTAGATAGATCTAGAGAATATTTTTTTGCGTATTATGATTTGCATTTCTCAAGTGCTCCTGTTTGAAATTTATTTTCAGTGTCATTTTGTGACCCGCTGGGTGATTGGAATGTTTGGAGTACTTTATACCCTTTGCCAAGGCAAGTGCCGAAAAAGGAAGTTATCTTCATCACATCCAAAGTGAGTTCTTTATTAAGTGTAAGCTCTATTTAGAATCAAGCAAGTTCATCCCATGTGCAAGGCCTCATTGAAGTCGTTTTCCAGTAGAGCTTGGTAGAAGCTAACTCTGCTTGGAGGAGTTCAAATCTTTTGTTTTAGATGTTGAAGCCTTTTATTTATAGCTGATATGGACCAAGAGGGGAAAATGTAAAATGAAAACGAGGCACGGTATGCTGCAGTGCAAACGCGGGAAAATTGTACACGACAGTTGTGCAGAATAAATTTAGGCCCACCATAACTTTCCGTGAATGGAAGCTATGAACGAGCCTCCTTTTAAATTTTTCCCCTTTGCTCTGATTTGGAACTTTCCGCAAGGAAAACTAGAAATCTGCTATTTCACGTTTATGCTCATTGGCGTGGGAAGACGTCAAATTTAGGGGGGCTGTAAGTTTTTTGTAAACTTTCTGCCCGAATTCCCTATTGTTCTTTCAGAAAATTTGCCCGAGTGAATTCGATTTCTGCCCAACTTGGGGGAGCTGCAGCCTCCCAGCCCCCTGCCTCCAATGCTTATGTTTGTGCTTCCTGATGAATCGTAAATTTATGCTTCGTAGATACTCACACAATCTTGCTAAAAATCTACACTAATTTATTCCTTTGAATTGTAGATGGACAGTTCTGGGTTCTTCCATGATCTTGCACCTGGCGCAAACAATGATGTATCTGGCATTGTTACCCTTCTTGGAGCTGCCTATGCACTGGGACAATTAAAACGCGATATTGTAAGCTATTTTTGTAATTCTGATATATTATACATGTACTTTATATTCCGCCCGATATTCTCAATTTTTATAATGGTGACACAGAAAATACATTGGAGGTAGCGATAGAAAGGTTCCCACGCTTCCTTGTAATCCTTGAAAATCCTCAGAGAAAGAAAATATCCTCATAAATCCATAGCAATCCTTGATTAATATCAAATTTATTAAAATCTTCTTAAATCTTCCTGAGAAATGCAGTTTCAAATAGCAGTTGCGATATTTTTGTAAAGGAGAACTTTCTACGCAGAATTTCACGCTAGTAGGCCACAAACAGTTTATACAAGAAAAACATGGTTTTATTTGCTCTGCAATTGCGCTTTAGAAAGTAGTTTGAGATGGCCGATCTTGAGTGCTTAGTTGATACGCAAGAGACTAATAGCATGACAGCCAATTTAAGTTGCCTTTCTTTTTATCGATCTGCTGTTGTAATTGAGCAAAATTCTCCTTTAAGATTGCCATGAAATCTCTTTCTTTTTTCCTTAAAATCCTTATTTTTTGAGTAAAAAGTGTGGGAACTGTGGGTAATATGTTTTGTCATTGCTTAAGTTTCTCATAACACATGTTGTTTTATCATCATTCAGGATGCTGGCAAAGTAGTTGGACATAAAATGAAGCCAATAATGTTTGTTCTCTTCAACGGGGTACATATTATAGATCCTTACCATTCCTTTCACCAAAGTATTCAATTGTCCTTTGCTTACTGTTGTGAGCTGAGGATGGTGAGGTTTGCCAAATACTACCATCATTATTCAAGATTCGCCACTAAAAAGAGCTGACCATTAAGCTTCGGTGCAAACCTTGCTCTGGCCTAGCAGCTGCTTGAAAACGTCTTAGTAAAACTGTTCTTTTTATTTTTTCCCCAAATATTGTTTGCTATGCTTCAAGTGATGACGCTACTAGGAGACATAACAATTCTGCAAATTCGTTTCTTTTTTGTTACCTAATATGCTATCTTTCCCTGTTAACCTCTTAGTAGCAATGCCCTGTCTTGTTTACTAGCGCTCGCAATACTTATACCCATTGCTTCAAATTTAGCAAGTAAATAAATAATTTTTCATCATTAAGATGCACGTTGCTGGTGATTAAATGCTCTTATTTGTATCATTTTGCATCGATATTGTTTATAGAGTTTTCTTCTGTTGAGGATTAAACGAAGTTGAAATCTCTGTTCTTAATCCCCATCTTTCATGCTGAATTGATTTCAGAGCAGCATTAATGTATTCTACTTCAGGAAATTTGGGACTATGTTGGATCATCTCGTATGGTTTGGGATATGGAAAATGGTCGATTTCCACACGCCGATTCTGTAGCTACATATTATCATAACTTTGTACTTCATTCACTCACTAAAATTTGTATCGAAGTCAACTCAAGTTCTTGAATTTGTGATTACGAATTTTTGTGATTTTTATAATGATATTCGTTGTTTTAGCTGGTTTTTGCAGTGTACTGCAAATGTGAGGATATTGATGGATCTTGTTGATTATAGGAAATTTCAAGATGTGGCCTTTCATTGAAAATATTATGCTGAAAAAGCTTCACAAATTTGTAATCAATAGCGATTGTGTGCTAGCCGATGTGCACAAGCCCCTCATAATAGTTATCAAGTAGTTTTAAAACGGCACAGCAATTTTTCAACATTGCACAGAGCAATATTTGTAGGTCTGAGTCGACTTAAGGGGTGCTAATTCCCTCAATACCTAAGGATTTTCCCACCTGTAAAAGATAATTTGACAACATGCTAATTCTCTGTTGCATACATTTAGTAACAATTGGCATCATACATTTAATTTAGAGTGGCAACTCTGATTTGGTGCCCAAGATGGATCTTTCAAACATCGGTCATTTCATTGAATTGAGTCAAGTTGGTCAAATGATGAATAGAAACTTATGGCTGCACAGCGACCCAGTGTCAACAGGAAAGGATCCTGACGTCAAGAAAGAGGTGCTTTTCTAACCAGATTTTTCTATCAATGGTGTTAAGTGATTCCTTATTGCAATGCAAGCAATTTTCTTTGTAAAAAAGTAAAGGTAGTCCCGTATACTTTCGTAAGTAGGAGAGTGCCTGTTAGAGAGGACACTTATGCTGAGCCATCGGCATGTGAGGTAGGGCGGCCAGTTCCTTTCCTCGCCGCCTTTATCTCCTCAGTGTTCGCACTGGGTGCTCATTTGCTGCTGGGTGAACAGTGAGCGAGCGTTCAGTCAGGGCATCGAGTCTGGCTCGAACCGTAGACCTTCCACATGGGAGGCATGCGCTCTAACCACTATGCTACCTCGCCAATAAGTGATTCCTTCTTGCAATGCAAGCAAGTATTTACTGATTTTGTAAAAAGATTTTTATTAGTAAACTGGTGTGAAAGCGGCACCTTTGTCTGCACGAGTGATTGCTCCTAAATATTTTAAATTGCACGTACAATTCAAGATTTAAGTATCCAAATTACAGAGTTTCTTGTTGTTGAAGCATGTCAAATTTGTCAATCAGGATAAAACAGAGTGAAGCAGAGTTGTGAAAGCAGAAATTGACTGTCATTGGTATTGCAGTTGCGATAACGAAGCTGCTATTTGTCGTGTGCGATTGTACGATAGATAGTGATGCTGGTAAGGGCGATTTTGCGCTCGTGCTCGACATATTGCACGTGTATAGACACGCGCACGTGCGATCGCACGTGTATCCGAGCATTGACTGTATATAGCCATCTAGTGAAGAATGAAATATTCTCCCTTATCAATTAATACATTAGTTATCTTCGAAATTGTTGAGTTCTTTTATTTACGCAATAGGTTGAACAAATGGAATCATACTTTAAAAATGCAAGCAAAAGTGCAAACATTGGAATAAAAATAGCAGACAGGTCCATGCCTTTGCCCCCGGCATCATTTCAAAGGTTTCTGAGATCGAAGAAGTTAACGAAGAAAATACCCGGAATAGTTTTAGCAGATCATGAAAAGCAATTTAACAATAAGTAGGTATATGTTATTCTTGCAGTAAACGTCATTAAGTTGAACTTGTTTTTAGACGTTCAAACCATTTCTCCGCTTCTTCAAAGAGCATTTAAGAATCGTCTAAATGGTCGATGCTTCATCATAGCAAATTTCTTGATTCGATTCTTGCTGCAGCATTAGTGTGCTGCCATATTCAATGCGTTACCGTATTTTTTAGAATCTGCTCTTGCATCTATGTGCGGGCTCAAATACTACAGCCTGAAATTTTGCACGATCTCCAGGTTGTAGGAGTTGCAAAAATCCTTTTGATATTTAAAATATGTACACATTCTTCGTGCTAAATTTCAAAGCTAATTATGCATTTTTGCGACGAAAATTCTGTGTTTGAGCAGCTTCTAATCCTCCCTTCCCAATGCAATGATTTTCATTTCCTTTCGGTAGTGATTTTTTCTGTTTTTGTTTACTTGTTCTTCGTGATTTATTGTGTCCTGCAGCAAAAACAAGTTTGCTTCCTTCATAGGTACTACAACAGCCGCTACGACAATGTAGACAACATAGGAGTGAGGTTTGAAATCCTCAACAAAACGCATTTCTCATCAAGGAAAAACGAGAGTGAAGTATGTAGCTAGTGATTACTAATCAATCAGTCAATCATTCAATCATTTAGTCAATGCTAATCAGTGATTCAAATGATCGATGCCAGCCAGGTAACGAATCAGTCATTGAGTTAAGACAACATTGTAACTAAATTATCATTCATTCAGTCAGCAAATCACTCTATGAATCAATCACTCAATCAATCAATCATTAATTCAGCAACACAAGCCAATCAATAAGATAGTAAACGTTGAACTACCAATTATTCTACCGACTATTCATTTAATCAGTGATGCTGTTTATCACCCAAAATTCTCGGCCTTAGCAGTGTGTATCTTAACAGCTTCATTAGGTTTCTGAATGTAAAAAATTAGTTCTCTTTTTTCAGGAATTTGCTACCTTAGCATCAATAGTTGCAACTGTAGCTTACAAACTTGCTACGGGCGGAGAGGAACCTCCTACAAAGTTAGAAGTTTCTCCTGAACAGGTAGAATCATTTTGCTTTTTTAAGTGTATATTCACCTTATCAATCTACGGCAGCCTTTTTGTTTGTAGAAAATCTGATGTGCTTTGTGCAAATAATTTTCTGGGTTTTTTAAGGATTCTGTTTGAGTTTCAAAGCTCTGTTTCCTGTAAGTGTGTTTACAGACCGAAACCTCTTGATTTGAGCCAGAAAATAAGACCAGGCATGGACCAGGCCTCTGACTTTGGTGGTCTTTCACTCGAGATGTGATGCCAGAAGATGTTATCCATCATCTCATGTGAAAATTCAATATTTTGCACTTTTTCTAGCCGTGGTGCCTCCTTTTTTGGATACTGCCAACGCCAAATGAGGCTTCTCTTATGTCCTCCTGAGTTCCCTCAGCTTTTTAGGAAGCCGGCTGTGTGTGAATAGTAAGATTGCTAGCCCTTGTTGATATCTCATGTTTTGCATTTGAATAATAACTCTTCTCCACCAAAAGACCAGAATGGAGTAGGAATCTCTTAGTTTGTTCATAGCCTTTGTTTTACTCAGTATTGACATATTCTTAAGCATCTTTACATGACATATACTTTGCGGCAGACTTCAAATACATTTGATTCAGGACCTCTCTGATACGATTGAAATCATCGTTTCTAATTTTGCTATCTGGAAAACTTTCGTGATGCTTGTTTGATTTTACAGATTGCACAACTTATCTACTGTCTACTCATATCTGCAAGTTGCCCAGTTTTCCGTGAAATTTTGCCTATAAGCAAGAGCAGTAACCCTTTACGTATGTAGAAACATGCCTCATATATGGCTCTCTTTCTCTCTCTACACCTCTGTTTCTATGAACAATAGTTTCTTGCTTTCATTGTTATTCATTTCCTGTACTAATATTCTTAGCATTTGAGTGTTCTCATAAACACTCTACAACTTTATGCACCCTCCTTTTGTATGGTAGTTCACAATTGGTTAGTGTTACGAATAGGATGACTCTCGATGCCTCAATATCATACATGTAAGGTCAATTCACACTAGAAGTGGCGCGACGCGTTTCGTCATGACGCTGACCAAATATGGTTCATAGGAATTTCTGCTATGCGTGCGCGTCGCGTTTTTTCATGGATGCGTCATGATGCGTCAGAGATGAAGAAATTCATCTTTGACTCGACGCTCTGCTTCAGGACAATAGGCAAGGTTTCCGAAGTAGGGAAGAAATAATGACAGCTAACTTCGTCAACAAAGAACAACTGATCGAATCGTGAGAAAACTGTCTTGCCTTTTTGAAACTAGCAGAAAAGACAAAAAAATTAACTGCTCCCTTTTCTAACAACAAATGGCCCAACCAAACTTACCAATTCATCAAACGTGGAAGGCAGTATTCGGAGGTAATTGAAACGCATCGTGTAATCTTACAATGCATTTCTTACTTAGATTAAATTTTGATGATGACTTTGGTGTTTTCGTTGTTTCTAAATTTCTAGAACCTAAAACCATCGCTTTTTCCTTGCATTTGCAATGCAATTAAGGCTATTACCTGAGTTTGTAAAGCGAGAGTGAGAAGCATGTCTTGTTGTTGTGACACCATTGTAACTAAAAATATCAGGCAACGCTTTTCCTGTGTGAACTGAAAGAAAAGCATATGGCACGACGCGCGACATCGCGGTGTACCTCGACGCATCGTGACGCGCGCAGTGTGAATTGACCTTAAGACAACCAATTGTTTTCAATACATGTCAAGCATAAGTTGCAGCAGCCTGTCCTTTTGTTTTGTTCTCCAAGGCCTTGGTCGAACTGATCGAACACTTTCATTTAAAATTCTCTCAAAAAGTTATTTTTTTTGGTGAAATTTCCAAATTACCTAATGAGGGGTAGGGTGGTTGGTTGGTTTGACCAAAGCTCTATTGAACTTTATTCTATGTAACTTTATTTTTCTTGAAAATGCCATATTATTTTGAGTGTCTCTCATAGCAGCAGCACGATGACTTCCAGTCTTTTCCTGCTGTGAAAGACACAGTTGAATGTATCTGTAGATTAGTAGTTAGTTGCGTTTTTCTTTTTTTCAATTTATATAAAAGCATGTACCCTTTGGCAACGAATATTAAGGATTTCCCGATTGCAGATTTTTGAAAATTTCATCACCTATTTCCATTTATTAAACTCCCCCAACTAAGTAACTTTGAACAAAATCCACCCCCTTCCAATTTTACTAACATAAAGATCTCAAAGTTTTGGAAAGGATAAGTACGTAAAACATTGATTTTGTGAACACAAATCAATAATAACAACTAAGGAATTCAAAACAAACTATCAACCTTATACTTACACAATGTTAACAACTAATTGCAATAATTTTGAAATGTTTGGGTCCCCACACTGTCTATTGAACATTGATCCCCCAACTATTAACAACCCCCAAATTTATGCATTTTTAGCAAAATACCAGCTCCCTCCTTATTATAGCCCCCTTCTATTTGGTGCCAAAGGGTATACTGCAAGGTCAGTTAGTATGAGAGAATAACTAACTCATCTTGTGAAAGTACAATGTGTGATTATGAATCTACCATACGTATTTAGTAGCTATTCGCATATTTTACAGCTAGAAAGCCTTATTCACGGTACGTCAGCGTTGCACAATTGACCAACCCAATCACTGATATCTTGTATAGTATTCTTGGATATTACACTGGTACACTGACGGAATACAAAGCGGAAACATGTCCTGAGAAGCGATTTGATGTACGTGATCAACTATTTTTTAAAACCCTTTTTGATTTGTCTTCAGTGGCAATATTATCAATCGTATGGGTGTACCAGTTACCCGAGCAAATGGTTGAATAGAAGCCTGTACTTGTAGGCTCAATGTTTTCCTCTGTCGTCGTTTTCTCTCCGAGCAATCTCTCGTGTACGTAATACTCAGTTTTAAATCCCTTGGTGTATTCAGAATCAAATGGAAAGCTTCAGTATCAATATCTTAGTTCTTGAGCAATTTATTTTTCTTTTATCAGTAAATATAGAGATATGACTTGTGTGCTTATTTATCAGTGAACATTGTTTACACCTTAAGTGTATTTTAGTTCGTAAAATGTTTCGCATGAACACTAGTACTTCGAATTCAATCTTTACTTTATTAGAGTTCAATATTTTGTTATAGTAACGACTGCAATATTATTTTTAACACATGCGCAGTGCTTACTAATGAATGTGCTAATGCTAAATGAAATGAAACACCGAAATCACTTCAATCAAATAGATCAGCTCAATCTAGGATCAATTAGTTTTTCTCCGCTGATGCTTTGATGCAGCTGACGTATTTTATCTTGTCTTGTTCGCCCTTTTTGTTGTTGATATTTGATTCCTTTTTGTGGTTTCTTCAGCTACCCTCATCTGCATTTTCAACATTTGGTATCAAAGGCCCTGTTGTTAATAAAACTGGCATTTGCGTCAACGCTTCTGTTCACAAGACAGCTGCTGTGTCCCCTGCATTTGAAATCAAAGACTACCATTCAACTGAGTTCTCAACTTGGGCTGAAAGCATGTAAATGATTTTTGTCATAATTGAATTTCCGAATTGAATATCCGAATTGACTATCCGAATTGAATATCCGAATTCCAGCTTGTAGGCTACACTATTCCATTCATATTTGGTTGTTCTTTCATTAACAGTACTGATAAAAGTAATTTTGCTACAACACTATGGTGGACCAGGCTTACCTTGCAACACGATATATATTCATCGTAAATAAGGACGACGACAAAAAGAGTTCACATATTTCTTAATTTTAGCAATATTGACGATTGATCCGGTGTTTCGACTATTCCATGATAAAGACTATTCCTTAACAAATATAACTATTCAATTTAACAAACTAAACGGCGTAGCTTAAACGGTGTGATTTAAACGTTTCCACTCATGCTTGAGTCATCGTCAGTATGAGGATAATACAGTGTTCCCTTTCATGTTTATTCTCACTCTGTGCTTCCTTCCACTTTGGTTGTTACGTGTTTGTTGGTCCGTCTTATGGTATTTATTTGCGCCCACTTTTTGCTATCCTCATGCTGAAGATGACTCAAAGCATGAGTCAAAACTTTTAAGTTACACCATTTGAGTCACATCGTTTAGTATGTTGAATTGCATAATTACATTTTTTATGGAATAGTCTTTGTTCGTGGAATAGTCGAAACAGCAGATCAGTCGGCAATATTACTAAAATCAAGATGAGGACTCCTTTTGTCGTCGTTCTTATATTACAGTTTATCAAAAAGCTGCAATTTCCACCTACAACATCGATATATAGTCAACAATAAAAACCACAATGTCAATGGGATGGGTTTGGGAAAGTATTTTCATAGCTTCTATAATTTCAGCCATATTTCATTAGTTTTACCATTGAATATTTTCCCATCTTTGAAATGACGACTGTTTCAGCTTCTTTTTTGTGTGGGCTGAAATTCTTGTCAAGATATAAAGTAGACAATCAGCACTTCTTTCTAGCTTTTGTTCGTTTTTACATCGTGATATACTAAATCCTCTCCTCTATTTTAAGTTCCTGAATAATTTTTGATATATTTACACCATAAGGTGGAATGCTGATTTTGGTGTTAGAATGTTCCTTGTACCTGGACCCACGATGGAGGTTAGTTGCATTTATTAATTTTTAACTTTGTTTCGACATTAATGGGAGTGACTATTGTAATAGTAGAATTGTGGAATCAGATTTGCCTATTTCTCTTCTATTTTGAATTCTTTGTTGGTATGATTACCTACTACTTTTTCCAAATCCAAATCAGATGCTAGCATTGAGGAATAAACTTTATTATTTCTAGATTTCAATTACCATATATTACTATATTTTTATTTTCTAGTACGCTACTCTTGGCTGTGGGATCTTAGTCCTTCTTCTCTCCTTTGTTGTCGTTCATATCATTTACAAACGATCAGAGCTGATTTTCACTCCAAGTATAGGTTACGAGAACCATGAAGACGATATTCAGCAGATTGTGAATTAAGTAACTTCATTTGATATTTAGAGGTAGAAGCAGATTTTGGCTTTGTTGATATCTAGTGTATGTAAAAATTGATTATATATTTTACATAGCCAATCTGTTTAGTTCACTCTGAAAAGTTTTTCGTTTTTATTAACTGTACAGGTACCAATCATTAAAGTCTAACGTAGAACCTAGATGCATTTCGTGCTGTTTAGAACGCCCCTTTGACAACCCATAGTTGCATCTTATTTTCTGTATTGCATAAAAAATGCACCGGTGTATCTTTTTTTCAACTTGATGCAGTGTTTGCAAGGCAAAATTCTAGTTGAGTTTTTTAGAAGGACTTTATGTAACAGAGTTTTATGTACAACTTGCATGGTAATCTTGCTGTGTTACCAAAGTAGAGTTAAATATTGTATCATTAGAGTCTGCTTTATGCTTTCTTCTGTCCTAGCTCATTTCTTTATCCATGGTGGAAATTTCTAGTCCCAATTTTGCTATATATCTTGATTTTTGCATTGGTCTGCTATTGGGCGGCCTTTTTTGCCTCGTTTTTCCAACTTAGTAAGTAGTAATGATAGAAAAAGTGAGTTGTCCCATCTTCAGTCTTTCTTTTCTTCTTCCTCTTTGTATCTTTTCATATTTACCTCCTTTCATTCCATATGTCATCCAAAAAAATTGCGTTTCTTGTCGGACAAAATCTAGCTAAAGCATGAATTTTAAAAATTCCACTGGATGAAATACCTGCCTGTGTGTAGAACTATATAAATGTATCTTTTATCTTCTTTTATTAAATACATGAACACACAAACATGCGATTTTCTACTATGGAAATAATGTCAAACAATGCATAAGTCTCATATGTATATAAATTTTGAATAGCTTTTCTGTTTGCTATATCTACAAGTTTGCTACATCTTCATGTTTGCTATATCTACATACTTCTAACATGTGATTAGTTTAATGTTTTACCTTTGTAACGGCCTTCTGTAATTGCAATTAAAAATTGAATAAGAAACTATTGGATGATACATGCTCTGCATATTGATTTTATTGCTAAAGGTGGCTCGTTTCTGATTTGGACTTTCATTGAAAAGGCCCAAGCCCAGTATTTTCCCAGTTGCTGTACGCATTATTAAGTTGTGACACGTGTACAGTAACCAGTGTATTGTATCACCTTTCGTAAAAAAATTCGTCCTAATTAAACTTTTGGGTCACTTATTCTTTACTTATCAGTAATTTCACCGTTTTTGACTCCCTCCCTCCTTTTCTTGTTAATGCACCGAACAACAGTCCACACATATGACACAGTGCCATGAAATTCAAGATTCCCCTCTCCCAGATGGAGGTGTTTAACAAATTAAAACCCCTTATCACATTCTTTTCCACATGTACGACAATTCTTGTTATACACGCATTTTCTGGTAAACTTCTCCTACATTTTGCATAATAATAATGATAATAATACGAATATTTCAACAGGATAAAAGCTTCAACAAAAATATTGCTGGTTTCAATGCCTGTCCTGCCTAAAAGAAAAGAAAAGAAATATAAAAAGCCTAATTTACAAATTTTTATAACTATGAATAAATATTACGTTGAAAGTCCATGATTAATAAAAAGCCTAGTTGATCAAAAATTACTCCATGCAAGCATAAAGATACAGATCCGACCTACCTCTTCTTGGAAATCTGGCAGCTCATTAAACCAATGGAGCTATACAAAAAGACCAAACCCACACTTACCTCTTTCATTTCCTTCTTTATAAAAATTCATCACTTGAAAGATGATAGTACTTACCAAGACTATAGCCTTAACTTTTTCATAGAACTTGAAAATTTTTGAAATGATTGAATTATAGGTAATTTTGGCCTAAATACCAAGACT
>OLMO02000231.1:22912531-22926211 GCA_900291935.2 Cassiopea xamachana
GGTAATTTTGGCCTAAATACCAAGACTATAGCCTTAACTTTTTCATAGAAATTGAAAATTTTTGAAATGATTGAATTATAGGTAATGTTGGCCTAAATACCAAGACTATAGCCTTAACTTTTTCATAGAACTTGAAAATTTTTGAAATGATTGAATTATAGGAAATTTTGGCCTAAATACCAAGACTATAGCCTTAACTTTTTCATAGAACTTGAAAATTTTTGAAATGATTGAATTATAGGTAATTTTGGGCAAAATACAAAGACTATAGCCTTAACTTTTTCATAGAACTTGAAAATTTTTGAAATGATTGAATTATAGGAAATTTTGGCATAAATACCAAGACTATAGCCTTAACTTTTTCATAGAAATTGAAAATTTTTGAAATGATTGAATTATAGGTAATTTTGGCCTAAACACCAAGACTATAGCCTTACTTTTTCATAGAAATTGAGCGTTTTTTAAATTCTTTTGCTTTAGGAAGTTTTCGCCAAATTACGAAGACTATGGCCTTACTTTTTTACAGCAATTGAGCGTTTTCGAAATACCTGAATTCTAGTTAATTTTGGCCAAAATACCATAACTAGAGCCTTACTTTTTCATATAAATTGAGCATTTTCGAAATAACTGTATTATAGGTAATTTTGGACATAATACCAAGAATATAGCCTTATTTTTTCACAGAAGTGGGGCGTTTTTGAAAGAATTTTATTTTAGGAAGTTTTTGGCCAAAATACTTAGACTACAACCATACTTTTCATAGAAATTGTGCATTTTTAATTACCAAGACTATAACAATAATTTTCGCAAAAATTGAGCATGTGTGAAATAACTAAAGTTTCGGTAACTTTGGCCAAAATACCAAGACTATAGCCTTACTTTTTCATAGAAATATAGCAGTTTTGAAGTAATTGAATTTTAAATAATTTTGGCAAAATACCAAGAGTATAGCCGTACCTCTTCATAGAAATCGAGAATCTTGGAAGTGACTTAAATTTAGACTATTTTCTCGAAAACATCAAGAGTGCAGCCTAAGCTTCTTCATGGAAACTAGGTACAATCATTCTTTTTCATAGAACTTTATCATGTATCAAATACATGAACTTTGCCCACAAAATTCATAGTTAAAAGTAACTTGAATTTTGGAAAATTTTGGCAACTAAGAATATACCCTTAGTTAAGAGAACTAAAATTTGGCTGAACTGCCTAGGCCACATGTGTCAAACTCAGGCCCGCGAGCCAAATTTGGCCCAAAATGTAATCATAAAAGGCCCGTGAGATCATATCAATTGTGTATTAGAGCTGGCCCGCGGTTTATGCTTTATCTTTGACTTCAAACTTAATTTCTCGTGTGTTCGTACTATCAAGACTTGGTTTTTCCAGATTCTGTGTTTAAGCAAAATTAAAGCTTGTTTCTGTATGTAAAGATTAAACTTTACATATCAATTGCAGTTAACTTTCAATAAATATTGAGTCTGGCCCGTGACTTTACTTCACTGCTTTTTTTCGGCCCACTGTGAATTTGAGTTTGACACCCTTGGTCTAGGCTATAGACTCACATCTTTCATAGATTTTGTTTATTCAAAAATTATTGAATTTTGCGTAAATTGGCTTTATATACCATAACTATAGCCTCATTTCTATAAACAAATTGACTACTTAGAAAGCAACTAAATCTGGTTAAAAACCACGACTCGCCTTTCAAAGAAATTGATTATTGACCAACTAAATTTTGAGTACGTTTGGCCAACTACTGAAGTTATTACTTTGTCTTTTTCATTGAAGCAGTTTTTGTTAAAATGACTGCATTTAGCTAAGAGTAGCCAAAAAACAATGATTATATCCTTACTTTTTCATAGACATTTTTCACTTAACAAATAACTGAATTGCAACTCAGATACCACGACAATGGCCTTACATTCTCCATAGAAATTAATTATTTCACCAACAACTTAAAACTGAAAAATATGGCCAAATTACTGAATTCTGGTTAAAGTGCCAAAGCTATATCCATATGTGGCTCATAGAAATAAATATTTGGCTAACTTTGACCAAATGTTAACACTTGGTCGTACTTTCTACGCAGGAATTGCTTATTTTTCACAAGAACAAATGTTCTCTAATAAGCGAAGACGCCAACCATACTTTTATCATAATTATGCTAATAAAATTGAACCTACAGATCTTGTTAGATGTGTAGACCATCGAGTTAGGAGAACTAGAGTGCGCACTAGGTCACGTGATGTGTGGCAACATAGGAGATCCAAGATGGCAGCTATAGAGTGGCAAAAGTATTTCTATGGTGTAGACATAAAAGCCGCGGCTTTGTAGAATGAAAGGAGAATGATTCATTGCTGCTGATTGACCAAGGAAGTCTTCATCAGCATTATATGGTGCTACAATAGCTCAATCTGATCTTGCTTTAAACATCTTATGAATTGTCCCAAAGTTCGATGCTATTGGACAGTTAAAGAGAGGCCACGGAGTGTGAATTATTGCAAGGTTCGGCTGCCTTGGAAGAGATTGCTTCTTGTGAAAAATTACCGATCTATGAGACTTTCAAGTGGATTCATGCAGTCCTGCATTTAAACCATTTTTAACTGTGATGAACTTTCAGGTAGATATTGAATCAGCAAGAGTAACAAGGCTTTTTCTATCACCAACTTAATTCTGTGCAAGATAACACCTTCGAACTGTGTAAACACAGAAATTCTTTGCTTCTTGTTCTCAAATTTAATCAAACAGCAAATTATCATCACAATGTAATTATTAAAATAGAACAAATTAACAAGCTAAACAAAATTCACACAAAAACGACAAGAATTCTGTTGATGCTATGCGAGCACGTGAACAAATTCAAGGGAAGCTCGACTGGAAGTCGTATGAGATTCGATTGTGAGCGAATTGACAGACCCCATCATCAAAGATGACATCTGCAAACAAAATGAATTGTCCTTCTCAGTAGTTAAGATATCAGTTTCCCAACCCTCGAAACTCTACCAAAACCAGGGTTGTTCCGAGACTATATTCCTGGAAGGTGTGCAGGGTCTTCACTTTGACCATAAATCGGGTGTTACTTCAAGCTTTCCCTCGCGTCACAGCATTTTGGGCTTGCAGGATGATGGAATAAAAACCAAGACGGGATCGTCTTGCCACAAGCAGCTCGCAGCTCAACAGAATATTACACGTATTCTCTGTGCATCAAATTTTCTAGCTTCAAATAGCTTACTGATAGTTTCCCAAAATAGGCTGGTGGTATCCTCAGCGAATCTTCACATGCAAAGTGAAAAAGTTCTGGGCTCCAAAAGCAAGTTATTGGTCAATTCTTACGAATTTCCTATTTCGGGTAACGTCTGAATGCAAATCTTCTATAGAAAGACATTTTTCCCTAGTACAATTCTACAAATATCGTGGCTGAGATCAAAAATTTAATCAAATATACGCAAATGACTAATGATACATTAAATTCTACGCCATGCGATTGTTGATTCATTTTCAGCAAAATCTTGTAATAAAGTCTAACACTAATGCTGAAAGATTCTACCAGCTAAATACCAAATAATGTCATATATGTAAATATCTGTCTTAATATCTAATTTAAGTCAGAGAAATGTAGCAAATTTACTAAAACTACTCATTATTGCAATTCTACTCAAACACGGCGTTAGTTACCCTCTATCCTCGAATAATACCGCCCCCTTCCTAGAAGCTAACATTTCAGAAGATTTTTACTGCCTCTATATCTTACTAGCCGAATCTCAAGTGAAAATTGCCACAAAGCATTAGGACTTCTTAGATCAATAACAATAGCAGCCGTGGCCTAGCGGTAATGCACTTGACTCAGGGTTGATTTGTTTGTCGCACTTAACTCGACTCGAATCAATTACATAGCCCAGATAGAAACTGTCTATTTTTTTCTTGAAAAATGCGACGTATAAATCCAATATTTTAATTGAGTTGACTCTAATATTAAGTGCGAGTGAAATTCGTGATACCCACTCGCATTATGCAAAATACGTTCGGGTTGGCTTTATACGTCGCACTTAACTCGACTCGAATCAAATACAAATCATTCCAGTCCGACAATTTGACGCCTCGCACATGCGCAGTTCAGAATTTTTAGTAAACTAAGGCTATCCCTTATCGATTACGTGTCAAGTTCTTTCCGGTGGTTTGTTCTTAGATAAGTTCTGCACGTTTTGCTTTCCTCATCGATCTTGGATGATCGTTGGGCAAGGAACCTGAAATTAGTCGATCTGTACTGTTTATCTCTTACCAAAGCACCCCAGAGTAATACCGTACCTTTGGTAGCCTATAGTAAGTTTATAGAACTTAATACAACCACAAAAAATTTGAAATGATTATTATGCGATGTATTGACCTTTTTATGACAATAAAGTATCCCATTCAAAAGGGGACAGTTTGTCCTCAGTTTCCATTTTGGCTGAGAGTAAGGAACGTTCATTCCCATTGAACCCTTATAGTAGGCGCCCTTGCTGAAATCAACCGTGCAACTGATTCGAATCGAGTTTAGTGCGACGTATAAACCAACTCTCAGACCAACGTGATCCTAAGGTTCAAGGCCCATCGAAGGCCATTGGTGAGGTCAGGAAGGGCATCCGGTCTTAAATGCTTGTGCCAGAACTACAGTCCTCTCAGAGACACCCTCCAAGCCCCAAGGAAATGGGGGAAACGGAGGTAAAATCGAATAATAAATAAATAACTTTGTAAATATGGCATGGCTTTCCTTTGGGATTTCAAATTAGGCCTACTTTTTCATATTGCAATTAAAATCAGAGGCAAAACGAGGGAATCTACAGTTTGAGAAAGGAGGAAACACTGAGTTGAATTGATATTGCAGCCACCCTCAGGTCTAACACCTCACTACGGCAGCCGTTTATACACGCATCTATCTCTAGTATATTATAACTCCTTAATTATTCGCGGTAGGAGAGCAATTCTTCTAAAAAAATCCTACAAATAGATCATAAAGCTGTGTTTAGTATCAAAGTGCTGAATCGCAGACCTACTTGTTGTGTCGTGCAAAGTGAAAACAGTTTCAGTAATCTGGTTGATAAATTAACAATATATAATATCTACAAATGAAAAAAATCTTATTAGTACGACTGATATACTCAAAACCAATATCCATCCCATCACCTTGAAGTGTAAAAGGCAGATGACATTGACAGGCATTAGATCGTCGCTCATTCCTCCATGATCATGCCATCTGAAATTCGAGTGAGAGCTCGGAATGAAGTTCGCAGATATTGTCGTAACAGAACATCGACATACAAAACGAACTCAAAGAAATTAATGATAAAACCCAGGCTATTTTGAAACTGACATTTTTATTGTCAAAAAGCTGTTTCTGCCACTGAACATGCAACATGCAATCAAGGTTGTTCTGAAATGGGTATTCATGGGAAACTCTTGATGCGGAAAGTCTGAGAATTGTCAGGGAATTAAATTTCTGTAAAGGGAATTAAGGAATAATCAGGCAATTCATTACGAGAGGAGAACTTCGGGAAATTTTCAAATTGTTCTCTTTGAATTGTCTTTTTTGGTTGGAAAAATTGGTAGCTTATTTAGAGAGTGGAACAAAATTAGGATGTGGTATCAAGGAATTTTACTTACATAGTCAGGGATACAAAGGAAAATTCAGGGAATTTTGAAAGCAAAAGCCACTAGCTAACATGATGTTTTCATTTACAAAAATCTAATTCTGTCAACTTGCAACATAACGACTGTGTACATAAAAACAAAGAGAAATAAAAAGTGATATTTTCATGATTCATAATTACCATTCATGGTAGCTCGAAGCTTCACGTTGTTAAAGCTGTCCAGGTCCTTTGAAGCTGAGCTACGGCTGTTGAGAAGAGCGGAAGATTGTTTTAGAATACGTTCAAGAGTTGATCTAAAATATATACTGTACATAACCATGGTTAATTGAACTTGGTGTCCAACAACTTGCAAAACAATTCCAGCAAGCAGGGCCGGAGACATATCAACTGAATTGGGAGGCATGTCTCTTGAAAAAAATCATATTGTGAACAATTAGTTGTGTAATGCGTCTCTATACACCGTCTCAGTGAAGCGTGGGGGGAATAGGCCTTCCATGACCACCCTCCCCTCCCCCCAATGCTTACCGGCCTATTTTTTAGTACAAAAAACATCATCACATTGGATAACCAACAAGAAGACTTATTTATATCTTCTAGCCGTAAGTAATATTCCAAATGGTTTGAAACTTCAAAGTCTCATTGAATTCTAGAGAAGATGATACTAGCAGCCCTCGATACAAAGCTACCCGTTTTGAATGAGCCAAAATATGGAAATTCAATAAGATGAATTTAGGGATAAAAGGAATCTAAAAATGGAGAAGGATTTAGTAAGGAAGACAGAACAGCTCAAAGAAACAAAGCCCGAGTTTTCTCGATCCCCCCCCCCACATTTGACATGCATTTCAAGGGTACAGGATCGCAGCGCAAGCCAAAGATAGAGAAAAACAGAGTGGGCTATGCATTATAGTTAAATAAAACAAGGAAATGAATTAAGAGTTTACATACCTGCTCTTCCTGCAAGTAATTATCAAAGCTATACAGATAACCAAAAGAAGAAAACCAGTTGAGCCACCGAATGCATAAACAAGCGGCTTGTACACTGTTGGAAATATAAATTATCATTTGCAAAGGTCTTGCAACGAAGAATCAGCATTACACATTTATTTTATAAGAAACCACTCTATACGCAACTTCATCTTAGACAGCCTAAAATTCAAGAAACTTTTAGAACTACAAGGCACGACCTAAGAAACTTTTCACAAATAGCACATTGAAAGCGCCACCTGGTTCAACGTAAAGCTGTACCAAACCAATGTGAATATGGCATTGCTTTAGAATTTAACCTGTACTAGCGCATTTTGTTTGTTATAGGACAAATAGTCTGCTACGTTATCATTCTGCGTACGCTTTCACAGCAATTTTGTTCGCTCAATTAAGAAACTTTTAAGAATCTTTTAGAACTAAGATATGGCCAAAAGTATCAAACTTTTAATACTAGGCTTTGAGCTAGGTCTCTTATGAAAAATGTGGATACAAATTGCTAATGGGCCTTAAATGTACAGGGTATCCACTGTGAAGGAGACAGAGCGATGGATGAGAGATCAAAATTTTGAACAACAACAGCTTTTGCAATTTCCTACTGAGTAGTGTTGTCAGCGTTGGGTGGGTAGAAGGTTGAACAAATGCATGAAAGATTGAATGAATGACTGATTGATCTATAATATATTTATGCAAAAGGACTGATGATTTATTTTCTGATAAACTGACCCAGCACAAGCCGATTGGGATTGGCTTCAGAAATCGAAATCGATAAATCACAACTGCCAAAAGATAATCTTCATAAAATATATTTATGATCGAAAACAATACAAACATGCATTAGCTTCATTTTCGCATTTTGCCCCATAATAATCACCAGTACAGCTAAAAATTAAACAAAGAAAGATGACCAGAACATAAATTCAAAATAATCGCAGACAACTATAAAAATGAGAAATGGATCAACTTCATGTGTTGACTGACTTAAGAAACAAGGAAGAAAGTACAGAATATGTGCTCTTTCTCGGACATTTTATAAACTTCAAAACAACAGAGGGTGTTCATGGGCGCCTACAGCCCTAAAGATAAAGGTTTACAGAGGCGTCTTTTTAGTGGGCGCATTCCATGCCAAATGGATGTCACTGATGACAATGATACGAATATAACTCATTGCATATTGCATACAATAAGCACTCTGAAATGAAAAGAGATGATGAAAATAATATTACATTTATGGGATTCAAAACCGCAGAACAAATTCAAGATTGAAGTCAAAGAGGCATTAGAAGATTTGCAAAACCTTCACTTTGCAAACATTAAAAGCTCTGCACTGTAAATCCTTTCAACCACAAAAGTCACATTCAGTAGCATTAAAAAATAACATGAGATATTGATTACTCAACAAAATGCAAAGCCCTCGAGCAGATTTTCTGAGAAAAAAGAAACCCTAATGAGAGGTTGTGGTTCCAAAGTTGGAATCGAACATCCAGAGAGAAATTATGATACTGTAATCCCCATCAAATATTAAGATCCTGCACAGCGGTTTTATGTGGTTCTTACATAGGAAGCTGAAGTACTATTCTTTTCAAAATATAAATCACAAAGCACAAATTTTTCATACACAATTTAATTTTTCCATTGGTTTTCACAGATATTCCCATAAAGCCTGTAATTTTATCCTTGAGAAACTCAAAAGTATACAGGATCAGGGATGGCGCCAGCCCCCTAAATTTTTGCTAGCCCCCCGTCGGCACCTAACTTTCCATGCATCGCCGGCACCATAAAATCCGGGACCTTTCTTTACTCTTTTTAGGCAATACGATAGGCATTGTCTGCACACCGCTCACTGTCGGCCCTTTGACAGCTCTAGCTCCCCCAGCATTTTTTTTCAGGCGCCATCACTGCACACGATTAGCCTAAATAATGCTGCTCTTCTCATTTCATCATGGTTCAGATGTACATAGGACAGGACCTTACAAGTGCAACAAATGCGTTGGTTTACTAAATAGTCTCAGAGCTGTATATCGTTTCAGGCAGTGACAATCAACGCTTTGACAGATATTTGGAACCATACGATATATGATATTGTTGAAATGAAATGAAGTCAGAAGTCAAGATGCTAACTCGAATCAATAAATTGAACGAACTTCATACTTACACACAAATACGTTTGTTTTGGCCGTTAATGTAGCATTCTCCACTATTTTTGCAGTAGACGTCGTTTTGTTGGCAAGTTTGATATGTTGCTGCATGAGAAAATGAAGGTAGAATGCAGTAAATGAAAATTCATTAGAAAAATTTATAAAATTTATGAATATTGTTGTTGTAACAACAAGCACAATCTAAGTGACGTGATGATCTTTAGGTGCTGGCGTGAAGTGATGCTCAATATAAAACAAACTTCTATCAGAATTCGTGAGAAAAATTTAAATATTTCGTGTCATGCTTCTGACTGCATGGTAAAATCAAGAAAACATTGAGAGTATTTCAGATATAAAATCAACAGGGCATTAACAATTTCTTTTCAAATTTGTTATTATATCTGGGATCTACAGCTCAGGGGAAAATCACAATTTGAGGATAGCAATATATATTAGGATGTAAAACAGGCACAAAAGTCAACAAATTATCGGCTTATTTTACTTACATGCAGGGTTGGGTTGAGTTGGTGCAACGCTGGATGACGATTGTTGAGACATGCTTAATGATGGAGAAACTGTTGCAAGAAAAGTATTTAGAAAATCTCATTAAAATAACGCTGTGTATGAGAAAATGATATTTGCTATAAGTATTAAATCAACTAAGAGTGTTCTTACATAGATGTCAATGTCGATTTTCGTTATCAAATTCATTTTGCTATATACAACTTAGTGTGGTGCGTAATACCTAAAATATCATCAAAACATGCAAGGCTTTCTTGCAGAATACTATTCCAATGCTTACTGATACACTTCAATTTCAACCCAACTTAAAAACACAAAATCAGCAAGACATCAAGTGATCACAAAAGTTTCGATTGCTTCATTTCAATCTTCATTTCACATAATTTCTTCCATGGTCTCGAAAGCAAACGCCATTCTTTCGCTGGCATCCTTCCACTAAAGATGATGTTTAAAAAACGTGAACAAGCCTTCCTCCAAAAAGATACAAAGAGCCTTACAGCAAACATGCACAATAACAATATTCACATTATACACCTTATCTGAGTACTTCTCGAACAGTGGTACAGGCCATTTTTGAAAACGAATTTTTAGGCCCTTCGTTTCCATACTTTTGTACCCTGAGAGTATGTGAGTACTTTTCTATTCTTAATCTCCATGCCAGAAAACGTTACCATATAAGTCACATCTCAAAATATCATTGTACTATTTACTAATTATATACATTCATTTACCTAAAAATTTTAGAGAAGTGTATAAAAAATCTTAGTGATACAAAGGATAGAGAATAATTTGTGCATGGTTTCTTGGCGTCAAAACTAGGCTTGCTTGTTGACGAAGATCACTTGATAATATCCAATTCAACACTACATGTATTTATGCCGCTTCCAATAAACATGGTCATGGCGTAATTGATGCCATCGGTTACTACTTTACCATTTCTTCTGATGCCACCCCCCCCCCCACCATGAAATGCCTAATTGTGATACCCCAGCGTGATACCATGGTGCTTTGTCTTTTAATGACAAATTTTATGACTTAAATCTGTTAATAGTTGCTTGTAGAATCTTCTCATTACGGTACTCCATATGGGAACCGAACACTGTTACAGTAAGCGCTCTTTCAAAGCTAACAAATAGTAGATTCATAACTAAAAAGTTCCTAGATTTTATCTACTGAATAAAGCTTGACTTCAAAATGGGTGCAGAGTATTGTGAAGTGTTGAAGATTGTTGAAGGCTTGACTTCAAAATAGGTGCAGAGTATTTTGAAGTGTTGAAGATTGTTGAAGAGTGCTGCAGAGTTTAGCATCCATTTGCTAGAATAAGTTATCTTTAAATATCTGAGGGTGTTACAAAAGCCATCTAAAACACTCTGTGGCCACATGGAAATTACGACTAGAGAAGATAAGGCACTTGCAACAATATCCTAGTAACTCAAAACACAGCAAAAGGCATGTAGGCTTTGGGCTTATAGCCAATCATGAAATGAACTCAAAATAATCTCCACTCGATATACTATCATTGTCATCGACACACGACTATTATCAGAAATACGCGTAGTACCCGCATAGTACACTAATACAATTTCATATCTATAATTTAGATATACTCCAGTCCGGAATAGACGATCCCCCTCCCGACTAATTTTTTCAAAAATTGCATACCCGGACATTCCTACTTCAACCCCCCGCGTATTAAATTTGACCCAAGATGGTATCGTCCAACCTAAGCCTGGAAATTGCGTTGCTAAATGAGCGCTCAAAAGCAGAGAAATTTACATTAGAAGCACTGATAATATAGCAGAAAGTCGTATAAATAATGAAAGCGGATGCTGGAATTGCTTTTAGTATCTTGGCCAGTATATAATGAGCTATGTTGCTAGGAAATTTTACCAGCTTCCCCATCTACTGCGACCTCCTCCCCCGGCCAACTTCAGACTTTTTCCCACCCCCCCCCCGACTATTACCAATCCCTTCTGCTTTGGAATGGAAAGTTCATAGCATCAAATAGATATGAAATAGATACCATTGAAACATTATAAAGATATACGAAGCATCAAAAATAAGGTTTCCCATCGACTCAAACTTCAAACTGTCTCTAAACATATCCAAAAGCTAAAATTGTTATCATGTAAACGCCAGTGCATGACATATTGCATACAATGTGTTGACTTAATAAATTGACTTAATAAATTTATAATTGCAATGTAATGTACAATTTCTATAGAATAAAAACAAGTGGATTTCTTGAACCATGAAATTGTTAGCACGTGTCACAAAAGCGCCTAATTATGTAGAGTATCTGACGATATGGAATGATTTGAGCGTAGTGGGAACGAGGCAGAAAAAGAGTATGCCTTTGAGTGAGAGGAGTAACAAGTACATGGGATTTTACGATTTACGCTTTTGTAGTTTTGAGAATTGAATAAATTGGGAAAAGAAAAGCAAGTCTGTTTTAGTATTGAGAATCTTCACTCTTGTGGGCCTCGTTACAAGCACACTAAAGTCACAACAGACCCAAAAGCTCCTCCATAAGGTTGCACTCTCTTCTGCTCGACATATTAGAACAGGATGCGATACCAAAAGAATTATATTCTAATAATTCAAAGACTTCTCATAAACAGGGGATTCTTTCCTAAAACTCTAGTAAGGTTTTAGGAAAGAATTCATTGCTTTTCCTGATATTGTCAGTGAAATCTTTGCTCATCCCCCTTACTTCTCTGATATTTTCGTAGCCCTCAATTAGGATTTTATCATTACTTTGGAGAGATATGGCATTTGAGAGAGATTAACTGTATTTATGGCTATTCAAATTTTTGGTTTCATAAAACACAGAACTGTGCTTCATGAGAACTGCACAGAACAGAATGATATGCAAAAGGGTAAAATTTGTCGATTGTCACACTCAACTGGATGTATGATTGAGTATGAAGAAGTTCTTGCCCTGAAGTAAACCAAAACAAAATTGACACCTTCCCTGATTATCCCTGAATTTTTGAAAAATTTTTCTTTCTCCCGGATATTCCCTAATTGAATATAAAAATCCCTGATTTTCCCTGAATTCCCTGATTTGGTGGCAGTCCTGCATACAATAATTTCAAATTAAGTAAAACAAAGACCACAACAGGCACAGGGCCATTAAATAGAAATTGGGGGGCTGGACAAAACATGAGGGCTGGGTGGGAATTCAATAAAATTGTTATATTTAAAATATTCGTCTACTCAACATCGCTGGGTGGCAAAATGTGGAGGAGGGACTGAAGCCCCCAACGGCTTGCACCTGAATTACAGATATTCAAATGAAATCCAAATGGCATCGTTGATTGCAAGCAAATACTAGTGTTTACCTGTGGGAGAGCCACCTCCAGGGGAAGAGTTTGCTATCGATGCAGAAAGTAGGCTGGAAGAAATTGCAGTTTTAGGAGTAGTTACAGTAGTTGTAGTAGTAGCAGGAAAAGTAGAAAAAAAAGATATTGTTGTTGTTGTTGTTGATCTTGCTGTTTCTGTTGTTGCTGATGTTGTTGTTGTTGCCGCTGCTGATGTTGTTGTTGTTGTTGCTGCTGCTGATGCTGCTGTTGTTGCTGTTGTCATAGACATACCATTTGTGGATGCTGTTGAACCAAGACAAAATGACAAAAAGACAACAATAAGTACAGAACGAGACAAAACTCGCAATAAATACAAACATATAAGTAGCAGGGTTTAAACTAATTTAAATGGGAAGCTGAAATCTCAAATACAAACTTATACGGCTACCTAAAAAAATTTCAAAACTGAGTACAAGATGTCATACTACAGTGATCGAGAATTTTCCATAACGTTTCATACGCATTATTGTCCATTGGTTAGTTTTAATACCCTCGCCAATTGTAACCCGCACCAGCACCCAGACTTAAAAATGACTGACCCCCTAATGTGCCAACTTCCCCTTATTATTCCAACGTCCCTGTCTGGACGGGAGATGAAAGTACTTGAATGTACTACAAAATCGTGTATCTCTGAAACCAAATTTTAAGGCAACAATTAAACTTGTAAGATAATCATATGCTGTAATTTGCAAATCATACTTTGGGTGTTTAGTGAACTCTGCGCTGATGCTGCAAATGTAGGCGACAAATTTGGGGTTGCTGACGACGAGCTTGCTATCAGTGATGGCATTTCTAGAAGCAAAATAATGATTACCAACAGCAACTAGAAATGAGAAAGCAAAGATAAATTTTTACATTATGGCAGCGAGTGCAACCTCCTTCTGCGTTAAGGCTACAAATATCAATTTACTGATTCCAACTCTCCCTACCAACAATACGATGTCTACAATCCATCAGAAATTTGAGAACGGTCTCTAGATTATAATTTTTAGGTCTCAAAGCAGATCCGTCCCTAAAGAGAATGAGTGGTTAACCCCCCCCCCCCCCCCC
>OLMO02000231.1:22926216-22953108 GCA_900291935.2 Cassiopea xamachana
ACCCCCCCCCCCCCTCCTCCAGACAAAAATTCTGTCGGCAAATCAACAAATCTGCAATTTCTGCCGGCAGTTTGTCTCTTCTTTTGCACTCTAGGAATCCAAGAAGACGAATTAGCGTACGTCTACCTCAAACCGGTACAGTTTGGATCTGTACCAAAAGTGTTATGGATAGCCCCCTGTCTACACTAGTACTATTGGTCCGGTACAATTCTGATCCTGCAAACAGGAAGTGTGTTGATCCTCCTACGAAAGAAGCATACCGATATAGTGTAAACACTTGGAACCGCAACGAAACTGCTACGGGTTCATAGCGAAGACGATGTACTTCAATATGAAGCATATTTAATCTCTGCATGCAATACGTGCCCCCTGTCCGCATGCTCATAGTAAGAAAGCAAACTTGATCCGGTAAGGTGTTAACGGGAAGGGTATACGGAATAGTTTTACTCCTGCACAGTGTAAACGCATTTGATCCGCAGTGGATGAAAACTGTACCGGATAAAGCGGATTGTAGCAGATGAAAACAATACCGGTACAGTAAACGCTGTCTTAGTTGCTGCAACGTATGGAAGGCTGGAAGTCAGGCCCATTTTTTGGGATCATGTAGGCCCTACACCCTCAAAGAAAAACTTCTAGGAGCATGTAAGGCCAAACGTCAAATCAAAATACAATCGGAACGACTAACGAGACAAATGTAGTCAAAGTCTGTTTACAAATATAGTTACTGTTTACTTAAGAGGTAATTGGGAAGAAAGAGCAAGAAATGTCGCCTACCTGAAGTACTTGAAGGCTCAATCGACAAGCTAATTGAGGAGGACTGCGACGCGCAGCTCTTTATCAACATTATCAGTAAAATGGTGATGAATCTGTGGCATGAAAAAATGAAAGCTGTAAATGAATAGTCTGTATTAACGAGCGAGTGCTTCGACTACGTAGCCTCAATTGAGGAAGTCACAAAGCACGATTCTACCCCCAAAATCGCTCTAATATAGAAACTAATATTCAGCGTTAACGTATTATATTATGCAGGGCGTTAATAAAGTGTACAAATATTAGGTGTGGATCTTACTCACTTTGCAGACTAGTCAGGTGCGCGACTAGGGGGTCCCGGGGGTCTATACCCCGCCCTTTTCAGCAAAAGAACAAAAAGTGTCCTTTTTGCAGGCGTAGTCCCCCCATTTCCAATTGCACGAAAAATCTTTGGCTTTCAGACCAATGCTATCAGTAAACTTCCCACAGTATTTCCTCCACTTTAAAATCTGAAAAACAGTATTCGAAGATCGTATCTTCCTCAAACAGTTCTAGTGTGCCCTTTTTCGTGGATTGGACTACTGCGTTTTTAACTTCCTAGTTGCGCGTCTAATAGTTAAGAGGTCTTGTGAAACTGCACCTGGGGAGGTGTGGCTTTTCAACTAGAAATTAGCAAATGATTCTAAGCCAAAAACAAAAGCTTAATCCAACTCATTATTTTCCGTTATATGGACTCCGTTGTATAATTGACTGGTTTCTACCACGCCCAGTACCGTCGAGAGGGGGGTAGCCGGGGTAAAACTCCGGGGCCGGGGCCTCAAGGGGGCCCGTGAAAATTTGAAGATTGTATTATAGAATACCAATGTTTTATAAGAGTTTTGAATTGATTTGCATTTGTTGTAGCCCCCTCTTGCCCATGCGCTGCTACTTCGACAAAGGGGCCCGTGCTGTTTATAGCTCCAGGCCCGAGCTGGCTCTCGACGGGCCTGACCACGCCCATCATGTAATGTCAAAGAAACAATACGTCCAGATTGCAATGAAATGCAGATCTATGAAATTTTTTTATTTTAGGCCACTAGCGCAACTAAGTGGTATTAATATTCTTTACAACCATCTTACCAACATGCTCTTAAAACATGCTCACCCCACCTTAGTACTTGCACTACATTTTTGAAAGCTAACCCGGAGCGAGCCTGGGCTCAGTGCTTCCACTTTGGTGGAAATTTCCTTTTTAAAGCAATTTTGCTGATCACAAAGAAATAAAGAAATAATAACTTCAAGGGAAAATCAAGGTAATTCTCTGATATCTAAAGAATTGTCAGGAAGTGAATTATTCAAAGAACTTTCACTAGTTCTGCAAGCAAAATTCTCTTTTACACTCGGCGTTTTCAGGATATTTCATCAACAGTTTAAGTGTCAATTCAACTTGATGAGTAGGCTCAAAAAAAGTGATAACATGGAGCGGTCTCAATTTGCTAAGGCAGCGTTTACACGGGGCCGACCGAATATTTGGTCGGTCAAATATATGGCCACTTAGGCGTACCGTTCACACGGGGCCGGCTAACCGACCTGAAATTAGGTCACTTAGGCGTGCAAATATTCGGCCGCTTAGGAAAGCGACCTTCTTTGGAACTAGGCCGGTCAAGTTCGAGAACGGCCCCGCGTGAACGGCTTTGGTCAGCCGAATATTTGCACCGTACCACAAAGAGGGTGTAAATATGCGATCAAGAGGCCTTTAGTAAATGACAGATTGATTTTAATGAGTTTTCGCTCCAAGAAAGTTGCTATTAGTTTGCCATTGTACGTTTCTCAACCTGTAATAGGTAAATAAAAGTATGGATGAATGATGTCGTGGACTAATTTAAACTCTGATGTCGGTTTTGAATGTAATAGCAAATGTAGTAGGTACTGCTTCGATGGTTACTATACCCTCAGATAACTTCCACCATACGCTTTCCTCAGCCAGAATGAAATTCGTTTCACTTTCTTTTTCTTTTGTACGCCAGTTTCTCACATTTGCAAACTCGTCTGATTGAATGAGAAGTAGATTTGGCACAATTCGTACTATACGCATGTCATAAACTTGACTGACCGGCCCCGTGTGAACGCAATGCCTAAGCGACCTTTGTTTTGGTCGGTTGCTTAACCGACCTAATATTTGGCCGCTCAAATATTCGGCCGGCCCCGTGTAAACGTACCTACGTTATAAAAAAGTCAATAAATCATAATTTGTTGCAGTTGCTCTAAAATGTCTTGCTGACATAAAGTCAGTATGCTGACAAAGTAAAACTTTGGGATTTCACCGCACATTGTCCTGGTAAGGAAAGATATAGTACATCGATTTTGTGCACTTTTGAACAAGGAAAAACGTAATCTAGATTCAAGTAAATATCATGGCAAAAATCCATCTAGATATGGAAATGTTGTTTGACATAAGGATATGCTGACAAAGTAAAACTTTGGGATTTCACCGCACATTGTCCTGGTAAGGAAAGATATAGTACATCGATTTTGTGCACTTTTTGAATAAGGAAAAACGTAATCCAGATTCAAGTAAATATCATGGCAAAAATCCATCCAGACATGGAAATGTTGTTTGACATAACGATATTTTTGGGAAACCTAACCAGAGAAAAATGGAAGCACAGCCCGGGCTCCTTCCAAACTATCATTACCCCCTGAATGGGGTTAGCTTTACCTGGGCCACTTCTGGTAAGCCTATGTAGGGTAAATCGGGCGCAAATTGGAACTTCTCAACAGCAGGGACGCCGTAGGAGGCAAATGGAAGCAAGCGTCCCCTGTCTTTCATATAGTGTGCAGCCGCTTTTGCTTAGCCCCCGTTTCCATTGTTATACTTTAATTCTCCAGCAGTTCTCAGTCGAGCACCCAAATAAAAAGAAATTCTCCCTTGAGTTCTATTTTCGGCTAAAACAGTGGGGCGCGACGCACCCCACACCCCGCCAGTCGGCACATCTCTGGGTGTAGCAAAGAAATTTCCAACCCCAGATTTTCTGACAGGCCAAAGAATTATCAATGGCTCCTCAAAACAGGGGGTACGTATCTGCAAAACCTCCCAAATACTATCTGTTAGCACCAGTGACGGGGTGGCTTCAACCGGCGTCAACTAGCGGCTTTGGGAAATTACAGACATTACGTTGATAGTCTGCAAGCCTCTGCTTCTATTTACTTTAGAAAATACGCTTGCATTATGAAATCACACAAATAATCAATAATTCACAACTTGTATTGGACACCATCTTAAATCACCACCGTTCATATAGGCACGGAAGCAAAACCCTGTCCATGCTTTACGTGGGCATTTTAATCGAATAACGGAACGAACACGGAAGCGATGACTAGGACGGTGTCACATGGAAGTAGAGAACCAAAAGAGGGCAAACTCCAGTTGCCGCCATTTGTAAAGCAGCCCTTAACGTAAATACAGAAGTCCAAGCAAAACAATAGTACCTGCCAAGGATTTCTACCCAAATACACACTAAATAATAAATCTTTCATTACGAGTTTATAACAAGCATGGTAGCAGAAAAGCCCTTGAAATAGGCTGGCGAAACATACTTTTAGTCAACATTTGCTAAAATCACAAGTGTTTACAACACACCGTGTTTGATGAAACATTACTTACACGACGTGAAGTCAAGCCTGATCTCAGATTTAAAAAAACCTCTTGTGGAGGATATTGGGTTGTCAAATTACATATTTCAACATACAAGCTATCATTCTATTTTTGTGAAAATCATAAAATCAAACTAAATGTCAGCAGAAACATCTTGATACAAAAACACGGCCGAAATTGCAGGAAAACTCTAGCCCTATCACATAAACAGTCGTGTTTATCGTTTTAAATCGAAAATCTGGCAATGATCAAAAACAAAAGCTTTCAACAATAAGATTATGTTTGAAACAAAACTCTCGCTGACAAAAGTGAACCATTCAAAAACAAATTTCAATCCGCGTAGCTAAAACAGCCCTTAAACGCCACTGAGAATCAAAACATGACAACAAAATAATCTAGTAGCTATTTAAATCCAAATCATAGAGTAAACGCTAAATGAAAATTGTGCTCACCGCTTCATGTTGCTGTTTCCGCGGTAACAAATAATCACTCAGCAACAAATCTAGCCAGCTAGTTGTTGCAGATGTCGACAACAGGACAATTCGTTAAACAGGTATGAGACCAGAGAAAAAGATGCAGGTATCTCTCACATTCGGCAACAAAGCCTTCTACGTTTAATCTGTTTCCTTGACTGCTTTTCAGCTACTCAACAAATGAGTCATGCACACTCCAACGCTTGCAATTCAGACCCAGGCCACTTGGTGTAATTGTACATACTAAGCAATTCACTGGTACTGAGGTGATTCATAACAGGTTACCAGCCGAATCACTTATGTTAATTCCATTTTCTTCCAATCATTACACACTTTTTTCATAAGAATGTCTAATTTTCCGCTTAGCCTCAGTATTATTAGATTTTTCTGATTGTGATTCTGGGATTATTAGTAAATTATTCAAAATTGTCAAAGATGTTACTGCGTCTGAAAATCAAAGGAATATATTCGAATCTTTGTTGATGCTTTACTTGACCATAGAGCAAAAGAAAAGTAGAACAGAATAATAGATATTGTATGGATAGTGCAAAAGTCATCTACAAATAATGCTGTACCTCGAATTCACAAAAATTCTTGATGAAGCTTGAAGCTGGCATTATTCTTAAATTAATCGTAAACTCCAGCGATGCTATGCCTCAATATTCTTAACATGTCAACAAAATAGCCCGAAAATTTTCTATGTTAGGCAACCAAAGGGAGGTATCGGCTCCTCATGACACCCCATAACGCAACCCCTGTCAAAAAACATATGCAATGTGCAAAAAATATCGTTATCACGCAAACGATTGCGAGAAACAGATATTGTTTATTCACAAACTGTACTTATTTGATAACTTCTTGAACTGAATTCAATACACTTGCATTGCACTCTTGACCGCAGGCACCTGTTAGGATTATCAATTTGGCTACTTTTACAAATTAGATAGTTCCTACACTTCACCATAGGCCGTCATATCTTGGCTGCTTTTCAAACAAAATAAATGGGCCTCTTTGATGGTCAGGTGTTGTGATTTTGATTACATAAGTATGATGTCACATTTTTGAGTGTGATGTCACATTTTTTTAAACAAGATATTTAGCACATTCTGCTTCATACTAGCAAGTTTAGTCCTTGTTTAGAGCAAATAATCACGTCAAAAAATAACCTGGAAATCCTATTTTGGTCCCATTTAGATGCCAAAAAAGACATAATAAACACATCATTACGAAAGCAGAAAAATGCCCTATTGAATTTCATAATGTGACGTCACACATCGGGGGTAAGTGGGTAGTTTTGAATTTGTGTGACAAGGGGTGGGTGGGTGTCTAAAAATGCCAAAATTAGTGTGACGTAATATGTGAATGGCCCCAGGAAACATTGTTATATGACATTGTTGTACAAACAAAAAATATGTTTACGCATGTTTCTGTGACACGAAATGAGGGTGGCTACACTTGCCTGACAAAATCTGACAATATTTTGTTGTTGCTGTTTCTGCTGATTATTGGTGCGAAAAATTAAAACTAAAATAGAGTTAAGTGAAAAGCAGTTGTTGCCATTTTGCAACTAGAAGATCTAAATGAGGCAGAAGAGAAAACGAAGAGGTCTTGCAAAATAAGACAGTAGTTATGGAACTAGAGCGAATGCACTTGTTTGACTTTATGAAAGAGCTTGCCATTGGAGACACAGAAGTTTAGATTGAAATGCTTGATGGTGAAGATTAAGGCCCCTCGGCTTCTGTGTGAACTGACCTGCCTAACTGTTTTGTTTCGTCGTTATGTTATCATGGAAGCCTAAAACAACCACTGCGCATAAGACTGCGCATGCAACTTATCAACATTGAATTGAATTGTCTGACAATATCATGTCAAAGTAGGAAACATTGTCATACTACATGAAATGTCACACGAAATGTGTGATGATCGTCAAACATTTGTATGACAAATTTATCATCGATTTTGTCATATGACAAGGTGGCCAAACTAGGAAGTACTTCGTGAAACATTTGCAAAACACGAATGCTATATGACAATGTTTTCTAGTTTGGCCGAGCCTTAAAGATTCCCAGTGTGAGTACAGGCAAAAAAATCAGATTTGCAGGAGACAGCAATCCCACAGTCCTCACAAAAAATTGATCTTCTTCAATCTGAAAGCATGTTCTCGGGTCGGCAAAATGTGGGCAGGATAAAAGTTTACCTTACATGAAAACAACTTCCTGATAGATGTTTGAAAGCCATTGATGATTGAGATCGATTCCAGAGGTGAAAATGGTCATAAGGAAAATGCCGATGAAATGAGCAAAAATAAAATTTATTTCGACAATAATGAAGCCATTTTATCAAATTGGTCAGATGAAGGCTTCTAACCTGTAGCGGTTTTAGGGATCGGGGGGCCGGGGCCGAAATCATCTGCGGGGCCCTTGTTTGAAAATCACCGACTGTATTTTCATGTTTTCCTGTCATTTCTTTTCACTTTTTTCTCAGACGCGGGGCACCTTCTAGGTTATCAATAGCGCGGAGCTTAGAACCATGGCCCTCCTGGCCTCCCCTAAAACCGTCACTGCTTCTATCTGAGCATTATTCACTAGGTGAGCGAAAACATTGCACCTCCTGCCTTAAAATGGCAGCCATTTCTAGGCCTATCAGCACAAACATAGCCATTCAAAGTGAATTTTATCCCATTGAGCCATCTTTGTTTTGCTTCAGTTTTGGCGAGAAATTCTAAAAAATTGCTGACGCTATTTTAACACTTTGAACAAGAGGAAAACATTGTAAACAAAAGAAATTTAGACCTCGTTTACACGAGTACGGTTCCACAAAATTCAGTTCTACAAATGTTTACTTAGGCATCCCGTTAACACGAGACCTGCTTAATTGTACTCAACTAATTGAACTTTTTTGAGTTCACCTAGGAAACTGAAATTTTTTGGAATCGAACTCCTCTGGTCTCAAGTGAGCTCTAGATAGTGAACTTTTCTGAGTTCAGTACCACATTTAGGCTGATATTCGGTTACAAGAGGTGGAAATAACAGTCGAAATAGAGGATAACAGTCAACTGGCGGTAACATTGATGTGAATTCAGAGCCTCCTTGTTGGAGCATCGAGTTTGGAAACCTCTTCGTAACATTCTTAACAAATAACATCGAGCCAGAGGAAGGGCGTTAATTCCTTGTAATCAGCCAGCGCATTTAATAGCAGTTTTGCTTCCTTGTCATTTCACAAAGTACACTATAACTTAGTTTTCTCCGCGGTTCTGACATGAAAGATTTCATGTAGACTACGCCAACGCAGTTATAAATAGCACAGGTTTCGCAAGAAGCCAGGTCTCGTGTGAACAGAAAGTCCAAATGAACTTTTTAAACTGGTTTCATGTATACGCAAAGGTGAACTTTCTGAAACCGAACTTTTGTGGAACCATGCTCAAGAATATTATTCCTGATCCAGTGAGGCGTGTGCGAACCACCAGAAGCTCTACCTATTCACACCCTTTCCAAGTTACACTACCTAATCCACGAATTCTAGATCACAAATCATCTTTCATTCGTAGAACTTCTCAACTGTGGAACTCATTGCCACCCACTACTTTCCCTGAATCCTACAATTTGTCATCTTCTAAATCTAACATCAACAAACTTGATTTTACCTCCCTCTTTAGTAAACCTCCCCATTTTCTCAGTTTTTCCTTTGTCGGGGCTTTGTTATAGGCCCTACGGTCTTTCCCCGACATTACTTACTAAAAGAAACAGTGTCGACGGGGTCTTAGCAAAAATGCGAAGTAATGCCTAGAAATAAGGAATTTACAAATTTTGAGAGGGCATCGGTAATGAATGTACGAAAAAGTATATTCTGTGTAGGAAAATTGTAACATATTCTTCGCCATCACTCTCAATGATTAGGTTTTGTTGGAGCACCGAGAACATCTGGCCCTCCTGATAAATTAAAGCGATAAAGTTGGCCAAACAATTTTGATGTCGAAGAATGGAGATTTGTTGGTTGCTTAGCAAAGCAGCTCTCAACTTTGAAAATTCTTGCACATTAAGCATGCTTCACTCACAGCGAAGAAAATCGCTCCAAATGGACTTCTCAACACACTCTAAAAATATTACAACAGAAACTATGTTGGAAAGAAAAATAAATTGCTTCTTATCGAAATAAGAGACCTAGGGCTAGGTGGGCTAAAATTTTTCAGCACTAGCAAGAACCCTACTGCAAAGATGGAGATGAAAATTTTTGCTCACCTAGTGTAATACACGTATGTTTTATAAGAAAAAGTGTATAAGAAAATGAGGCTCAAATGGCCAAAATCTTTCGAAAATCTTAAGAAAATCACGAGACACCATTTCCAACATTTAGTGTTTCTTACTGGCAAAAAATCGATATCTCGTTGTTATTGCATTCAAAATGTTAAAGATCAATTCAAATTCAAGTATACAACATTAATAACGAAATTGTAAAGCATTTTAGTCAGATTATTTCAGTAAAAAGTTAAGAAAAATTTAAGAAAATCTCAGGCTCAATTTCGGGAAAAGTTAAGAAAATTGAGTCTCAAGCAAAATGACGGTTGTCTTATTAAAAAAAACGAGCATTTGTACACGTTCGTGCATTTCCCTGAAAAGCCCATTTGTTGGTAGGAGTAACAAAGGAAAATACCCCGATGAAATAGGCCCAAACTTGCTTGGTATCCCAGAACGTTATACAAGAGCGTAAGACAATAATTGTGCTCATGTCTTTTTGTCCTTGCATGCAAACCAATTATGAAATTTCTAAAAAACCAAATACCAGATGGATTAGAATTTTAACCTGTCTTTCACTGGGCTCAAATCTAAGACAAGGTTAAACACTGCTTAAAACAATCCCCATATTAGTTACGCTACAATTGTGCTGGAAAACACAAGAAGGGGGTGACGTTTCATTTCCTGGTTTCCTTTAGGCTGGTGTTCATAGAATCCTTTCCATTCTTCCAATCGTTTCAATCGTCTGGAAGTTGTGCAGGTGATCGAGAGGAATGTATGTAAAGGCTTCCCATACGATCCTCAACGATCCAGCCGATTTTGATTGGCAAACAGAATTCTTTCTCAAACTAACTAAATTACTGCGTCACGAAATTCTAGAGTATAGTCATCTTAATTACATGCTAACTTCTTAATTAACGTTGAGTTGAGTTACCATGGAATGCTAATTAATGAAGGTGACAAGAAGGAAATTGGACTTATATTGATCTGTAAATAAACTATAATGAGCGTACAACACGTAGGCATAAACTATTAGCAGCTTTTTCGTCGGTATCACTGTATTCTTTTCATTCAACCCTCTACGTCATCATTACAGGAACTACTTCACAATATGTTAAGCAAGTTCATTTCTTTTTCAAACGAGAAGTAACTAATTTGAAGTAACAATGTCGTAATTGACCATGCTAGGGGAGTATATATTTTTGGCCTCTAAAAACTTTTCTATTACACGTTTATTTTTATAAGAAAAAAGTTTATAAGAAAATGAGGCTCAAATCGTCAGAATCTTAAGAAACTCTTAAGAAAATCACGAGGCTCAATTTCCTAAATTACGCTTTTTTATTGGCCACAAATCGATATTTCGTTATTATTACATCCAAAATGTTAAAGTTGGAATTTAAACTCAAGTGTGCATTGTTAGTAACGAATGTTTAACCCATTTTAGCCAGATTGTTTCAGGAAAAGTTAAGAAAAATTGCAGAAAATCTCAAGCTCAATTTCGGGATCAGTTAAGAAAATTGAATCTCAGGCAAAAGTATGGCTTTCTTATAAAAAAAACATGTATTAATCCTCTCCCCCTTTTGATGACGTAGCTATGTATGGCGCTTAGACAAGTCAGTCAATTTTCATTTCTCCACAAACAAATTAGCAAATTATATTTCAATATCGTTACGGTGGAAATTAATGAATTCATATCTCCGAAACGAATGGTAAGAGTGGCTCTGCTAAATTATATTCTACAAAGTACTCTAAACCACTAAGGAAATGTAGGGTTATACTGAGAGAACTTAAAGGAAAATAAATGCAAAAATTCCTGTTAGTTTTACAATAGTGATACGACAATAATCTACACTAACATCAAGGAACGTGGAGATTGCATTTTGGAGATTATTGGCTGCACACATTGCAAGCGCAATGATTTGTGAAATACAAATCCTTTATGATAGCTTTGAATTGATTGATATTTTGCGATGACTTTATTTCATTTGAAAGAGAGTTCCATATCTTTGGACCCAAAAAACGTAGAGATTTTATACCATAAGTAGTAGTTTTTATCTCTGGGACACAAAGAACATTATTTCGTCGAAAATGATAACTAATGGATTTTGGGATAAAATAGTCTTTGCATAGTTCGAATTCTTCCCTCCTTCAATAGGAAGGAATATTTCAGACGAAATTCTAATGTATGCATTCTTCTGTACACATTTCTTTTTGTAATAATTATTATTATACTTTATAAAATAATTCTTACTGATTTGCTGAGCCTCGATATCCTTAAAATTCCGTTGTTGTGAGCGTAAGATTATTTTAAAACTACTCTTTACAGAACAAGTACAACTTTAACCTGATAAGTAAAGTAAACCATTTAATCTTCCTCTTGTGTTAATTTTTCTTCTTCATACAAGAGCAGATCAGAGCAATTAATTTGGTACCTACAGCAAAATACTTATTTTAAAAAAAGACGCAAATAGACAATATATCTAAGTTATGATGAAGTTTGAGCGCTGCATCATTCTTAAAATACTCTTAAATTCAGCAAATTTGCGCCTTAATAATCTTGTACGTTATATTCTGATTAAGCTAGTGTGTTTGAACCCATTAATCTGCGTCCATATGTGTCCATAAGCGTAGGAGGCGGGGCAGGGGGGCTGAAGCCCTCCCCCAAGCTGGGCAGAAATCTGTTTCACTCGGGCAAATTTTCTGAAAGAACAATAGAAAATTCGGGCAGAAAGGTTACAGAACGTTTACAGCCCCCTCAAAAATTTTACTTCCTCCTACGCCCATGTATGTGTCTACCATAGGTATAGTTTAATTCAAGAACCAAGTAGGAGGTAATTTCAGCTTTGTCTGCATATCGTTATAAGTATCAATATTCAGTATCATTACTCAGTTTAATAAGTGGCATTAGGAATATTGTACAAAGTAGCACATGTGGCGCCTATTGAAAATCAACTACGAATCAATACAAATGACGCTAAGACCGAAGAAATGCGGACCTTTTCTGCGCAACTTACAAACGGTTTTTCTTATAAGGAACATTTATATAGGAAAATAGTCAGGCTGAGTTTCAAACAATAACTTGAAACACGTATGCTTACATGGAAATTTTCATCAACCTAGAAACAAAATAGAAAAAAATCCACTAAATGCCTCACAAAACTTTAACATCCTATTTTTGCATCGCAGTTGCCTAGTCCGAGTTGTAATTGTTATTGGAAAAGCTTTATGTCTGGTTTTGGCGAAATATTTGTGTCTTTTAAAAAAAGTGTGTATACATAATACTTTCTAAATGATTATGTCCACCTGTAAGGTCCTTCTGTAGGAGAATACTTAAATAAATTTATCCAACAATTAGAGAAAAACATAGAAAAACTGAGTAAATTATTGAACACCTAGACATAGCATAGGATTTTCAAATTTGCTGTGTCTATATACTGTTTAAAGTAAATGTTCACATTTTGCTCGTCTCATGCAAAAATATTATTGAAATGCTTGCTCAAGGATATTGGAATATACACACTTGCTTTATAAGACGAAAGTTTGTGAGAATATTCAGGCTCAGAATCGCTGAAATTTAAGAATAATTTAAGAATAATGCAAGGCTCAATTTTCATAAAGACTCAGAATTTTTGTGTATTTGAGCTATAGTACTGCTTGCAGATTAAATTTTTCACTATCCATAAAATATTTGTTTTTCTCGATTCTTAAGACTATTTTAGGAATAATTTAAGGCTCAGAACGAAAAAAATTAAGAATACTGAGGCTCATTGAAGAACGAGGTATTCTTATATAAGTGTGTAGCAACTATTGAGAAACGAAAACTAATGAAAATAATCGTTTTTCTACAAGACAGTTTTTTATAGCCCAGTATTGTTTCATTTTCTACATTTATTTCAGACCTCCTTAGCATAAATTTTTTGAGTTCCTTTTTCTGGGCATTGGGAATGAAGACAGTGCTACAACTTGCATTTACGCCTGAAAAACTGACAATCCTTTATCATCAACATAAGAAAAACTCTTGGAGGAAAGCGAAAGTAACATATATAATGAGAGCCTAGACTAAGAAATATTTATAAATTCAAACTTTTGCTTAAAAGGTGGGCGTGGTCCTTCTATGGACTGTAATGATGGACGTGAAAGAAACTAAAAGACAATACTTTATTTACAACTCAAAATTTTATCCAAAAATGAACATATATAAACACCTTAGTTATTGTAAAACGCTAAACCTAAATGTTACTTTACAGGTACCTGACGGACGCCCTTATGAACAGGGGTGTAGAGCTGGGGGGCTCAGCCCCCTTGTTAAAATTTTGGAAAATTCTGGGGGGCTCAGCCCCCTTAGATGCCATGTTATTGAAAATTTTTCTCAAGTTTTTCTATTTTGCTCAGGATTTGCAAACTCATTTGAGTTTTTGTTCGCAATGCCAGGCCCGTACCAACGAGTGTCAAACCCTTCCAGGTAAAAATTTGTTCTATTTTATTGTTACGAAATAGCAAGCGTTGAGGGCGTTATAATCCCTGAAAACGTTCCGCCTGGAAATCATGTCACTGATCAGCAAATACTACAACGTTTTGGAAAGCATTGCGACTTTTAGGTACAATAATCAATGAATATGAACGAAAAGTTTCATTGGCAAGCCCTACCAGTTTCTAAAAAGTTTGCAACTTGTTGACAAATGGTTCTTAGCTAGCAAAGTCGCAACGCTTTGGAAAGCATTGCGACTTTTAGGTACAATAATCAATGAATATGAATGAAAGTTTCATTGACAAGCCCTACCAGTTTCTAAAAAGTTTGCAACATGTCGACAAATGGTTCTTAGCTAGCATCATAATCTAATTTGAAATGTACAGTGATTGCCACTTTATGCATTAATGGGATGACCTTGCGCATTTGTAAAGGGTTGGACTGTGCATTTTTATTTAGGGAGCGTTTTAGAAATCAATAGCATTTCATTTCATTCCTCCCTTTTTAAGCAATAATTCTTCCTGCAAGACACAAACATTTTCCTTTTCTCTTATTTACATAATTCCATAGTAAAATCTCAAAGTGAATCCCAACAAAATTAATAAAATTCAGTCACATTTATAGCAAAAAGCGAAAAGCGTTATTTTGAAAAGTTTTATTGGAGGCTTCACCTCCAAACCCCCTTCTTCCTCTCTTGTATACTTATTTACATTTAAGTGTGGCAGTTATGTTCACCTAGTCAGCAAACTTTCATTTTTTTTAACTCCATCAAATTTTACCCCCACCCCACCATATTGGTAGGCAAAATGTAAGCCCTACATCCCCTAGAAAAGTCTAAGAAACAGACCTGCACTCTACAAAGTAATGCTATACCCTGGTACAAAGTTGGTGTTAAGTGCAATATCGAAGAATGAATTGAAGCTGTTTTGCATGATTCTAAAGGACACGCCCTTTTATGGGCGTGGTCTCTAAAATTTTGGTTTTAGCCCCCCTTGTTAAAAAATTAGCACTACACCACTGCTTATGAATGCTGGTAGATGATAACTGCAGCAAAGACTTAAAGACTTTGCTATGAAGAAAAAAGGGGGTAATCTGGGGGTAGTGCCCCTGGAAAAACTGTTGAAACTATGCCCTTTTCTTTGGCGTAGAATTCATCTCCCAGTGTAACTATGATTAGTAGAAATGCTGTATGATTTAGGGAGTCAATAGGTAAATAAGCTCAATTTATAAACAATTTATATTTACACAGTTCTATCAAGTACAAATGCTCAATTTTGAGAAATTCCATAGTAAGAGGTTAAGATGCATATGATCTGTCGATTTTCCTAGGTTTCAAGAATCCAGAATTTAACTTTCCTTACTTTTCAAGCAGTCGAGTACTACTTCCCGATAAGGCATTATCATGTATGAACGCATAAATAGTGAGGTTTATGAAAGAAGCAAACATTTGTCGATTACGGTTACCAAAATGCTTTAAATGAAAGGGAAATCTGGTTTCTTACAAAGATCTAAAGATTAGGCAAGCTGTAAAATTTTGTCATGGTGACAAAAAGTACAACTCTTCTTGTCAAAGAAGGAATCACCTGCTAGGAGTTGCAATTACATCAAAGCAGGTAATTTTCCAACAAACCTTCATTGTTTCGAAAGAAAAGCTGTATTATCCATTTGGAAATTGGCAGTAGAAAATCTGTCGTATTATTTAATTAGGTAACCGAGAAATGGGAGCTGGTAGTGCTGATTAGAAGATATTGCTATGCATAGCAAATTAACTGCATGCGCGCAAAGATAATGATCTTGCACTGGTGATTTTCGCCTAAACGGTTTTGTGATTGTGTAGCATATTATCACACATACACTGAAACAATCAAAGAAAGAGTGGAATTCTTCAGAAGAAGAAAAATTAGCTGATCGTACCGCTGTTTTTATTTCTTAAAATAGTGGATAGAAAGCCAGTGCGTTACAGGTTCCACAGCGAGTTTGATAGCACAAACAAAGAGGTAAGTTCCTTATAATTATTTATTAAACATTATTAAAATTGATTCAATATTTAAGAATGTCATCGATAGGTTTTGATGTAATAATAGGATAAAGTCGTTCTGAAGAGCTGTGAAAGTAGCACTGATAATTCAATCACAGATAAGCATGGAAACTCTTATTAGAAAATCTCTAAGTGATTTATAATTGTAGAAAAGACTGCATCTAAAATCATCTTCTTACTTTAGTTTATATTCTCTGCTGTGGATCTGTGCATATCTACGTTTGTCTTACAATTCACACATCCCCCACCAGCTTTTTACAATGAACAATCAAAGCAGATAACGGCAGCGGTGGAATAAGGGGAGAGCTAGGGAGCTATAGCCCCCATCAGAAGATGCTAGCTCCCGTCAGAAGGGGAAAGACGATTCTTTTCGGAGATTTTTGGCATCTATAGTACCCGGAAGACGGTATTTTAGCCCCCTCGTCGGAAGGGTCAGCCTCTCCGCCGGAAAATCCTAGCGCCAACCCTGGATAAAGGTTCCTAACAGCCCTAGGGAATCTTGAGAAGTAGAAAGTACAACTTTTAATATTTGATTAAAAAAAGTTGCATCTGACAGGATGATAAAGTATGCAGACTCACTCCTTACTGCCAACAAAATGGCTGACATTGTAGATCGTTTGAATAAGTTGTCATGAAATTAAAATCGAAATTATCCAACGACTGATGGATAATATTATTTAGACACATAATTCGTATAGGAACCTCTAAAACTGCATCTAGCAAACGCAAGCAATGCCTGATACTTTTGAAAATGCATAAACATAAACGAGACTACTCTCTATGGACCGATGAGATTTCTCATTGCTTATGACCTCACATAAACAAGAATACATAATGTAGTTGTTAAGGAGGAACATTAAAGTTCTCCTCCGCAAACTGTCTCATCACTTAGTACTGAAACCCAAACTGCATTCGACATGCTTTTTGGGCAAGAGTTCTGGCGACCACGAACCTCTACAGAAACTTGCCAAAAGCAATTTGGCGAGTTTTGACGAGTTTTCTCAGTATTTACGCCAAGTTTGCCTATGTTTTACTAGCTCAAATGGCTCACACCGTTTTTTATGAGCTATTTTGTTCAAGAAAATTTTGGCTAGAATCTGTGGGGAGCAGAATTCCCAGAGAGCATAATAAGATGAAACATGGAAGAATCTTTGATAAAACATTATGGTGCTTGTTCTTTGGTGAAGTTTCTGTGGGGTAATTCCCTTGGTGTGATTTCTTAGGGGGTGATTTCTCTGCTGTTTTTGGCATGATCACTGTCATAATGCCTCCTATACAATTATCATCTCGCCAATACCTTCAGCATGTAAAAATTGCTATTGCAATTCTGTTTAACACCATCAAAAAAGGTCCATCATGAAGATCAGGATCATCGCAATCAGCACCACCATTGCTGTAATGTGATTACAATCATCTCCATGAGTGATCATCAAAGCAATCATAAATCAATCCATCATCGCAACTATCATCTCTGTCACTATCGGAATAATCTCAATCACCATCCTCATCATCAATATCATGATCATCATCACCACCATCATCATCATGCATCATCATTATCACCACTATCATCATGCATCATCATAATCATCACAATCATCATCGCCGCCATCATGATCATCTTCATCTAATACGCTTCATCAAAAAATCACTCAACATTAGTCATCACGATCATCGACAATAAATGCCAACAAACATTTAACACTTCTATTGCTACCCTACAACTTTTTTACATGTTTATATCCTTCGACTACAAGGATTTCATTTCAAATGCGTTACCATATTCAATACGCTTGAAGCACATGTCATACGTTTGTTATAAACAGTGAAAATGAAACGACGCTGCACTGGAAATGGTGATCTTTCCAATACATTAATCATGACAACACGATCAAGGCGGCTGCAAAGCTCTATACGACGAGCACGGAAATACTAAATATTTACCGTAAGGAACAAAAACGCTTGAAACACAGGATTTTGAACTGCCCTGCCCACCAGAAATGAGAATTGTTGTATTGAATGCAGGCAAAAGTAAATATTACCATTTGAAATGAAGCTTGGCTAACAAAATTTTCAAGACTTCAATAGCAATATATCTCTGGGATTTCTCTTAGAAAATCTGAAATTAGAAAACAGGTGATGCGTTTACATAAAAATTACTGCATGGGAAATTATTTTAGCAAGAAATTTCTCTCCTTAATGAAACATGGTTGTTGCCACACATCGTACCTGCAAATTAGTTTTGCTTCCACGTCAGAGCTCCTTGAATTTCCAAGATGGCAACCTTAAAACAACGCCATGTGCAAGGCTTAGAGCTACCATCAAAAATAAACAAGCCTCCATCACTTAGATAGCAGTGAAACTGCAAACGACAGTGAAACACAATGTATACTATAAGAAGTCCCGAGCATAGGGTAAAAGCATGCACTCATTCAATTACTATTTGTGCATTAGCAACGGTATTTTTTTCTCTCTTATTGGAATGAGTGGTGCAAGAAGCGTTTTGCGAAACGAGTTGTCACTTGGAGGTGGCAAGAAAGTACTAAGAGCAAAGTAAAATCAATTAAAAAATAAATAAATTCAACTAGTTCTGTCAATAAGAACTACTGTCAATATCTTGTAGCTGCCTTAAGTGACAGCGTTAAAATATAACTTAAAATATCAATCTTTACTAATTTTTGAGCTTTAGATAATACTGATAAAACAAAAATATATCTCCCAAAAGCATTTTCAAAGGTAAAACATGACAGACTCCCCATCAAAATAACCCCATTTTCCCTTCCTAATCTTTTTAATACGTTATTCCAAAACCACAAACGAGTTTCAAATTGACTATAATTCATTTAGGGACCAACGACCCTGTGGTCACCATAACAACTGAATTCCTTGATGATGATTCTATACAGAACTGATAATTTGATTCTAAAATAAAGCAAAACTCGGGCTTTCAACCAAGCTTTCCATAATAACCATACAGATCTATATCCAAGTAAAATCTTAGCAGATGATGATGACACTAAACGAATGACATGACAGCACTTGATGAAGCTTGTAGTTTAAGTCTGTCTACTAAAACATTTGCGAAGAAAACCTACCATAGGATTACTGCATGTTCATAATTTATCATGAAGAAACAGTGTGAGTCCAGCAAAGCTTACAATGTGAAATAAATAGATTGAGATTTTACAGAAGCGTTTCGAAATAGGGTTTAAAAGCACCACTAACGGTGGAAATCCCAAAGACAAGAGACAGAATTTAACTACAATGCAAACTCAGACGAAAATATTGAATGCACACACTCGAGAAACACGAAAAGCACGCGCAAACATGTCTCACACAGAGCGACAGGCCTGACATAGAGAAGCAAAGTTCATGTAAGCACGGCGCCACTGGGAACTGGGGGCTTCAGCCCCCACGTTGTGCCAATCAACGATGTTGAAATGACAAGTGTTTCAAAGAAAATAATTCTATTGACTTCTAAGCCGCCCCTTACTTTTTCCAACCCCCAACTTCTACTTGGTGGCACCGTGCCTGTCATGTAACGCAAATAAATGTGATATGGCTACGATACGCTTACGATGGACGTTCAGGACTCTACAATGCTCGGAGAATGTATGCAAGTTTGCATTACAGCATCTTATTCACCATATATTTTAGAATGACCAATTCACTACAATACTTTCAAATTCTGCGTTCATTGCAAGGCCGACTACAAGAGCATTTTATGATATGAATAAGGTCATTTGTGATATATATTTTTCATTGCTATATCACCTATATCTACAAGGTTTCTGGTGCTGAATATTATGCTGTAAACTACCAAACTCAATAACTAACCAACTGACGAACGAACTAACACATGATCTAACAAACAAACGAGAATACCAAGCACCAAACTAAATAACGACTTAGCTAACTAAAGCTAAGTTTTTTACTTGCACCTAGCGTAAGATTTTTGAAACTCCAATTTTATTACAACTTAGGTTGGCTACTTCTCAGTAAGTATCGTATCAACATTTTCAATACCTATTGCATCTATTATTACTACCCAACCTTTATCAGACTGCCACCAAATATGTTCATAATGAATGTGGATTTACACCATACTCATAAATCTTACTATCCATAAATCTGGCTACTCATTCTTCACTTCACAAAGTCCTAAAATTGAATTAGAAATCCTCTTTACGATTTTCTCACAATGCTGAACAGGTTCTCAAAGCTATTCAAAGTAAATGTGGCTATGGCGAAAACATTAATTAAAATCATAGAAGTCATGCATCTTCTAAATTGGAAAATTCGCATTCCACAAAAAGGGCGCCGGAGTTCAATTAATGATAAAACAGGATTACTAAACTTCGACTAATCCAAACGAATTATTGACCAAGGAGAAGTACGTATTTATTTCCAGCGTTCTGATAATTCTTACTTCAATCTTCATACTTCTTACTTCAACCTTCTGATACTTCTTACTTCAATTTTACTCTGATATCTCACACATAAATAAACTTGGTCTAAAGAATCAAAACTAACAGTTTTAAAATATCATATCTTTGTAATCGGTTGTGGATGTGAACTTGAATGAAGTTACATCGAAGAATCTCTAACAAAATCTGTTCAGTTCATGTTCAAAAATTATTGTTGTCACAGAAGCTGACAAGCTCTAGGCCTACTAAAGTCAAAGTAACTTATTTTCTGTCTAAAAAGTTCCTTATCCACTGCAAACTTGGTTTATGTGACGTATCTATCAGTGCCATTTTAAAGAAGCAAATCCTAAAGAAGGCACATGCTAGTGCAAAAATCAAGGTAAAAACTTCGGCAATGAAAGTGCTTTGGCGGCAAATTTGTTGAACCAAGCCTTAAAAGTTGCATAAGATGAAACAAGGTTATATTTTACCATCAAATTTAGAAGTACTTCAAAGCAATAAACTCTTTCTTTTCTATAAGAATAAAGCTTATAAGAATATTTATGCCTACAATCGCTGAAATTTAGGAATAATTTAAGAATAATGCGAGGTTCAAGCTTCATCCAGACATATGAATTTGTTTGTACCCTAGTTGTAATACTGCTTTCAGATATACTTTTGCATTATCGATGGAAAACATAAACTCCTGTTTAGTTTTACGATACAGTAAAACATCAACAAAGATTGGAATATATTCCCTGAATTTTTATACAAAGCTACACCTTTGTTGTTTAAGAATATTGAAGCCAGGCAAACATTTAGGTATTTTTACAAAAAATAGCGTATGTCCAGATCAAACTTTTTAATAAAGACATTGAAACAGTTCTATCCTTCATTGGTGGCAAGTAGTTAATTCTCCTTCGTCTTCAATGTTTTCTAAACAAGAATTTACATGTAGCTTAGCAAAGATGTTGGAAGCACAACAAAATAGTTAGGGCATGCTTTGAGAGGTAATCTAGCAAAACGACGTTCAGAAAAGAGGGTTTTAGACTCTTTGGCCTGGTAGAAACACTGCAAAGGAACACTTTGCTTTGCCTAAAGCTAACCATTCTCCATGAGAAACGCTTTCATCTGCAGTTCTCTTCAGTTTTATTAAGCCAAGATCTGAATAAGAGCAAGCAAGTCTTATCTCGTACTTTCAATATAACTTGCTTCCCGTTTATATGAATCAGGTGTTGAAAAACGGATCACTTTCTGGGGTCAACAATGTCATCACTGGAGGGGCAATGCTAAAAGCAGGAAGGCAAATATCATCTAGCTTCAGTGCTAAGATTACCTCAATGCAAACTTCCCCTAAGTGGCAACATTAGCATGATGTCCTTAAACAGGGCTGCCAAAAATCAGCAAGGAATTACGACTGTTATCATCTTCTGCGGCTCGCTCTTGAATCAAGAACTTGCGCTGCGGCTCGTTGTTGCAAGTACACCGAAATATAAACTCAACTTTGTGAAACATAGCATAGTACACGAAGCACCTGCGTAACTAATTTGCGCTATTTAGACATTGTGAAGACCCTCTACAAATCAAAACAGAAAGCTAGGACCTTCGCAAAGTCATTATCTGCCTATTCTAAGGTAGAACGTTTTGTTTTGAGCAAAACTGAGCATTACCAGACGGCAAAAGATAGAAGAAGCAAGGAGGCAGATTTCAAAGAGAAACAAAGCATCGAGCAAAATGGCCGAGAGAGAAAGGAAAGCGTCAATTTTTAGGTAATTAAATTTGTGTATTTCTACATACAGACGATTCAAAATTGCACATGATACAGCCATTAATACGTAAAAAAAATTTCGGCATATAAGGCACTCTAAAGATTAGAATTAGTGGGGATGAGCTGTAAGACGTTTATCACTCAGATGGTCAACGTTAATAGAAAATGGGGCAATACAAGCTTTGCTATACTGGAAGCAAAAAGCATGCAAATGTAGGTGAAAGCTCAAGACTAAGATGAGCACTTTCTTGTTGTTGTTCATACATAGTGAAGACTTAGCAGGGATGAAAGGAGCATAAAGTTTTTGCGAATATATTATTGCCCTTGTTCCAAGAAAGATGGTATGAAAATAAGTGCTATTAAAACGTTAGGGAAATTAAGAGTGATTCTCCTCGTCTACTAAGAGAAACTCTAAAACGTTAATGTGTGAAGATTATAGGATATGAAATTGAAAACGAGAGAAGTAATGGTGATGAGATTCATGCCGTGTTTATAAAGGGGGGAATTTTTTCACATGGTCAAATATACCATCAGAGTCCAGAAAAAGTCACGGCTCTACGGCTGTGTGCCGGAGGGAGGTTTCTTAAATCTATGCCAGTTTTGAGGAAGGCCCAGAAATTAAAACAAAATCTATTTTAAGCAAAATTCTGATGCATGCAAATGAGGTGATTTTGCATGGGAAAAGGAGGGGCTACATGGGGAACTTCATATCGATGTTGAATAATGAGGAGGGTTAAACGTAAAGAAGTTACTACTGGACGAAGGTTTGACTTTTTTCTGGACTCTGTATACTATTTTGTCAATTAATGTTCACAGAATACAATTTTATAAATCTCTGTAAGTGTTTCCACTAACATTTGCAGAGATAACACTGATATCAAATGCGCAAAAATTGAGCCAGTAAATCGCAAGAAAATGGAAATATCGGTTTCTTATAAGATCCAAAATGCAAAATAAATGCGAAAAGGGCAGATCAGTCAGTTAAATAAAACATGGAACAATTCTTCCCAGCAAGCTAACCACACACAGCGGCATTCTGTGCCACAGAATAGAAAGATATCACTGCCGATAGCTGTTTCGTTTAATGGTCAAGATGCCCTTTGTGCCAAAAGCTTGCACCAAGAAGCATGCACCATTTCTGCCTCTAAAGGCCCTGTTTCAAAACTCCTTTTTTCTGTTGGAAGGAAATCAACACTGTGAAGAGAAATAGACGTTACGTGAGATCTTTGAACTCACAACAACCATCCATTTCAAGAAATAGCCACACCAAGCTGCAATAAAAGCAAAACTGCTTCTTCATTGGAGCTTTCTATGTCGAGATTATCTAAAAGATTTATGATTTGTAGGATGGAACGACAGAAAGATAGAAAATAGCGTTTTTGGTTATCAAACAACAACGAATTTCTATCTAGAGCTTCAACATATATGCCATTTCTTCAAATTAACTGTATTTTTCAGGGATCTATCTGTGATTTTAGCAAGTTTTCCGATTCTTAGCAATTCTCTTTGAATTGGTTTTGGGCTAAATTAAACTGATGGGTAAATCTGTAGGACGGAACTGTTTGGCGGAAAATTTGCACCACCAATGTCGTCAAATAATCCAAAGTATTAATAGTTTAACCTCAGCTGTGTAAATCTTTGCAAAAGAAGAAATGATGACTCCCAAGATGTACCACAGACTGCTAAAGAACGATCAATCATTGTGATTAATAGCATTCTTTTTCCATAAAACGCCAATTGTGTACAAGCACTGTTTTCCATCCACCAGACAAAAACCTTTCATAAATCAGTTTTATTCACCTTAGAATCCAATTTTATTATGTGTGCAACAGGGAAAGTACTTTTTTGAGAATATGAAAGTACGTCGTACAACCTATGATACCAAGGAAAGTGAAACAATAAACTTTTATTTTGTGACTAATTGCTAACAAGTTTAGAAACAAAGCTTACAACAGATTGCCAGCAAGTTTCAGGATCAACAGAGTAAAACAGACTTTTCTATAACACTTTTTTAAACCTGCGTTCAACAGCACGACTCAGTTCTGCAGGCATTGCCTTTTCACCTCGTTTGTGTTCTCATATTCGGAACTTTGTGTTGCCCGGGTATCGAAGTTCAATTAACCGGGCTTCAGAGCAGGCTGAAGAGGTATCTGTTGGGCCAGCAAAATGAAAGATATCATTCTATCTAAGAGTTCAAACTATACTAAACAGGAATGAAGAACGTAGAATCTGGTATTAATTCTGTTTCCATACAAAACTAAATGGCAAGCCCCATATTAAAGAAATCCATATTCTCAACTAACTCAAAAGAGAACATTTCAAGAACTGGAAAAGAGATAACTATTAAGCCTTTATTAATTATTCTTCGTCTTTGCTTTACATCTCGGTCACTGAAGAGCAAAACTATTTTTAAATAATTGCTCCTTGACTTTCTGTTACTACATAGAACTGTCAAATCTAGAACGAAATCTTCCATGCTGTACCAAAGCCATTCAAAATAACATCCTTTAGTAACTGCTACAAATCTGTACTATCGTCGTCCATATTTTGTTTCAACAGCTACTAGCGAGCAAAATAGATATGGAATTATGTCACAATCAGCAAAGCCGTTCTACATACAGTTGCTTCTAAAGATACTTCCTCGTCTGCTAACAAACCAAATATTTCATTAGTGTTCTCCAGAAGAAATCATGTTTACAGCATCAGCAAAAATCTCGCTGAAACAAGAAAGTACCCTAAATTGGAACTACTTAATTCCCCCAAAGCTAGTCACTATACCAAAATGAGCATAAAGGAAAAAGGCACTTAAGGCAAGCACATAACTGGAGGCAAACAAAGTCTTGGAGGGGCAAAGCTGTTCTGTGCCATCACATTGGAGGGTCAAAACTTTGATTATTCAGGTCCAAAACTCTGTTTGGGGGACAAAACCACGCAAAACCTTTCATCTGGGGGCATTACAGCCCCCCTACATTTTAAATCCTCCTACGCCCATGGATACTGCAGCTGCTACAATCTGTATGTCCAGATACGCGATATGACCAGATGCTATTATAAACATGAGTACTCGAGACGGCACGATCATTGATGACCTCTTTCTAGGCTCATTAACCAATCATACACCTAAAAATTCATCCACTTAAGAGACAACCTCGACCTGCAGCGCAGGAAATATTACTGAGAGAATTCGAGTTGTCGTAGAGTCAGCTCAGAGGAAGTCGTGAAGGAAAGCTGGTAAGGAGCTCCATGTTTGCGTAAGCTACACGCAATGACCGTGCAGAAGAAAAGATAATGCCTTTCCTAAAGACAAAACAGTCCTAGCTGCTAGGAGCCATGTCAATGTGCTTTCGTTTTTTCCTGCGGATGATGCGAGTGATAGTCTAAACTTTTGTTGTAGCGGCAGATTTGAATAAAGAGGAATAAAAGAAATAGAATTTGCAAGAGAAAGATTTACCGTGTGCGTACAAAGCAATCACGAGACATGAACAGCTTACATATTGATAGAAGCTGCACAATTGAAAGTCTGTTATTCTTTTGCAAGCAATAACGGACAGGAAGAATAATTCACAAACGCATTTCCCAGGCACAACTGGGCGATTAAACATAAAGTTTGTTGTGTCATCTTTTATGTCGGAAAAATAAAGAGCATTTTAAAAATCAAGTAGACTTTCTAAATGAGATAACGAGAAAAAGGTTTAGCAGGTTAAGACTGCACGCTTTTTATGAGAATAAAGTTTATAAGAATATTAACGCACAAAATCACTGGAAGTGAACAATAATTTAAGAATAATGCAAGGCTCAAGCTTAATCAAGGCTTTGAGCTATAAAGCTGGTTTTAGATTAATTCTTCCAATATGGACCCACTCGATGGTGTAGAAGAGGGGGCATTGTGACTTAAAGGGAACGCAGCTCCCCTCCCCCCAACTCTGTAAGGTGTTTGGAAAATTTTGTCTGCTTGGATCAATTTCAAGCTTCTTATAAAGATACACACAAGAAAAGAGCCCCCCCTAGCTATCGATTTACTTCGAAACCCCCGGTTCCACTATTCATTATTCTGTTCCACTTTTATTTATTTCATGATGAAGTAAGATATCTACAGAAGTTCAATATAATCTTTGATTTTTGGGCAAAGTTACATCTTAGATACTTAAGAGTAACGTACGACTAATCTGAGGCTCAAAACCGACAAAAATTATCGAGTACTGAGGCTCAGCGAAAAATAGGTATAATTATAAAAAAGGAGTGTGTAGTTGGTGAGAAACCAAAAGCTGTTGTGTTTGGAAAAGAAGGGTGACACAGTAAAGCCCAAGTATTTGATAAGCAACGGAAAAAAAATTCATACATGCATTTGAATGTGATTTGATAGAAACTAGATGTCTTTCTGCAATCTTTTCTTCAATGTATGTAAATCCACAGGTAACTAGTTGTGGTAAAAGATAATATTTCCTACTTCTTCTAAAATTAAAGAAATGTGCTGTGTACACCATTTGGACATAAATGATAGCGCTAAGAACTGTCCAAAGCAATGTCTCGAGGTCACTCTAGCTTCATTCTCGAAAAGTGGATTAGTAGAGCTGAACAATGTAATTAACTTTAATTTTAAGAGACATCCCTTTTTCTGTAAGTATTTTAACAAAATATATATATAAGCAGTATTGTAACTTTAACAGTGAAAAACCATCTGTAATGGATCTGTTAAATATTCATTATTATTATTATTATTATTAAAGTGTTGCTGTTGTGCCCCTACATATTAGTTCTTTCGCCTTGTATCTCATTCAACTCTTTCGCTAGATATCTCACAACATCATAATAAATATAATATAATATTATATAATATAATATAATATAATATAATATAATATAATATAATATAATATAATATTATATAATATTATATAATATAATATTATATAATATTATATAACGTAATATAATATAATGTAATATACTATAATGTAGCATACAATATAATATAATATAATATCATATAATATAATGTTACGTAATATACTACAATACAATATAATATTATATAAACAAATATATATATATACATATATATACATATATATACATATATATACATACATATATATATATATATATATATATATATATATATA
>OLMO02000231.1:22959769-22975713 GCA_900291935.2 Cassiopea xamachana
CTCTCACCTATATGTTTTACAAAATTAATATTAACTCAGAAAAAACACTTATATGACGTAACATCATAGAAGTGTTTTTTCTGAGTTAATATATATATATATATATATATATATATATATATATATAATATATATATAATATATATACATATATCACCTTATTTATTGCGCTTAATGTACTTATAAACTTTAGGCAAGACAAGAAATAATAAGCGGAGATCTAAATAAGCTCCTCAAAGGGTTGAGAAAAAATCCAAACATTGACATGCATTCCCTCTTCGGTAAGGCACCCGATAGTAAGCATTAGGTACCTTTACTTCCTTGGTTTTCTGGTCTCTATAGTCATCGAGGCAGCCATTACTAGTAACTTCCCCATTCAGTTTCTGTCTCTGAGAAAAGACAAAGAAGAGTAATGATATAAAAAAGAAACGGCAAAATTGATAACTTGGAAAATGGCTGCTATAGCGTCAGTAATAGAATCAAATTTCTGAATGTTCCAGAGGAATAGTGTCACTAAACTCGAATATATGATCTACACCAGTGGTTTTCAACCGGGGTTCCGCTGAATCCTAGGGTTCCGCCAGTGTAATCTAGGGGTTCCGCCAGAAGCTGCACAAATGCACTATGATCAACAGTAAGTTTTCTAATTCTCCTGTACAGATATGTGAACAGGGGTTCCTCGAGCTACTGGAATGTTGTCTTAGGGTTCCTCTCCAGCAAACAGGTTGAAAACCACTGAACTACACTACTAAAGAATGTACAATGTTCCAATGCACATGTCCATAGACAACTGAACGAAGACGAGATTGCACTGTTGTAATAGTCAATAATAATGAGTGAAAACGACGGTGTAGCTACAACATTCCTATATACAACTCCAGTAAATTATTGGAGGCACGAGTTCTACCTGACCCCCACTATCTAACAGACAGACTCCTTGTAATCACAGAATTTAATACAAGATAGCATGCGAATATCTGCAACAGAATACCAACTTAATTTATAATGAATCCTGTGCAAAATAACATTCCTTCATGTAGTCATTTATATTCGAAAACACCATTGGCAGACACGATAATATAAAAACGTAGCAGAACCGCTGACGTAAAAAAAGCTTTCAGAATTGCTTGAACTGAAAACTAAAATGATGCGGTCCGTATTTTTTCTTCTGCTATTCGCAGACGTAACGTAAGCAACGATAACAATACCGCAAGCTGATGCTCGTGTATACATTTTTCATAAAAATACCTAGCCTTTTGCAAGGCCTTGTTGCTATTAATTCTTTTTATTTTAAGCTAAAGCATTCTCAAATTAATGAGCATTCAAACCTTTGTGGATCTGTTACTTCATCATAAAAGCATAAAAATAAATTTTGCAGCTACAGTATGAAGCTAACTCTGCAAGCAATGAGAGTCGCTTATTTTGGCTTCAAAAAGCCAGTGTTGAACCAATGAACAGCGTGACTGTGGCTCGAGCTGATGCTTTTCTGTGGTTTCACACATTGAACCGAAAGATGAGTTTAACTACTCAAATTGCTAAATGCATAGGCTTGGCTCATCAACGGCTCGTCGTATGAACTACCTCTAACTCTGAAAGCAGTGAGAGTCGTTTATTTTGGCTTCAAAAGAAATTCACATAAACAATCTGAGTCTTTAAAAAGTTTGACCTTGCATTATCCTTAATTTCAGCAATTTGGAGCCTATTCTTATATACTAAAATCTTATGAAAAAAATTTGTAATACTAAATGGACAAGATCAACTAAGTTTAGCACATTCAGTTTTAGGAGATGATTGAAATATCCTTTGACGATCATTCTGATAATAAGAATGAAACACTTAACATAATCTCTTCAAACACAAGCTATCTCCTTACCTTTGACGGTGGCTCCTCCTTACTTTTCATTATCTGAGGCGTTGACACAATCCTTCAATTTGTAAGTGTAAAATTTTAGCTCAATAAGCATTTTGATAAGATTTCTTTCCGATTAATCTGCACTGAATTGGGTCATTGTTATAGAAAGTATGAAGAAGCAGCTGGCCTTGAGAAACAGTGAGAGGAGCATTCTTCTCTTGCAAGACATTGAGATAAAGTAATTAAGGTACAACAGGCTCCTAGTTAGGATAGAGGAGTTCAGAATCAAGTTTAATTGTTGGAGAGCAAATTATTTAGTTAAATTAAACCAGCACTAACATAGAAAGGCAAATATTGAGGATGTTATCATTAGTAGCAGACCTTTCCAATAGTAATATTGCTATATGATTCTTCATTACAAGTTAGTGACCTAGCTTATTCATAATGCACAAAGGACTTTTTTGCAAATCTGAGACAAATGTGCAACTTTAGAGAAGCTTGACAAGGGAACCAACACCTATATTACAACTGAAGTGTTCAATCATACACAAAACGCTTGACTCCATCAATTGATAATGCAAGCAATAAAAATCCCAAAAGTTCCTCCGTAGTGAACCAAAATTAATCATTCCATGCTTCAAATGTATGCTATCAACATATATTTGGGTACACATACTTTAGATGTCCTTTAAGTTGCTCAGCAAACTCATCATTTACGTAATCTGAAACCAGCTCAAATGCATATGACGTATAATCACCTAGAAAGCGAATACAATTCATATGAAATAAAAGAATGACAGTTTCCCAGGTGAGGATCCAGCGCGTCAAGTGACCGGGTTCAACCTTGAAATTCTTAGGACACAGCCATTTCTAAAACGTTTCTATGTCATGCTTTTTGACAGATATTCGTTTGAAAAAGCTATGTAAGCTATATGGACTGTGTCAAGTCTCCACAATCTTTCTCTGAATTCATTAAAACTTGTTTTATTTACTCTTTATCAAAAAATATTAACTATTCCTTGTTGCATGCTATTAACTGCATTTAAATTCTACTAGAGTTCCATCAGAATGGCCTAAGCACTCTCCATGAATGATTTTCCGATCGCAACCCGGTCCAACCCTGTGAAGCCTATAGGAGTTCAATGGAGTTCGTATTGCGTAACTTTGACAGGTTTTGACCTGGTTCAACTCTGCGAATGAATTGTTGACCGGGTTCAAATTTACTTCTCTTACGCAATTCAAGAGCCAAAGATATTCAACAGAGACGCTAGCTGTGCTATTTGATATGGCACTGTGCATGAGCGACAATAACTATAAGAATCTTGATATATTGGTATCCATTCAATCTGTAGTGAGATAAAGGAGGGTGCTAGATGACAAGAATTTGTACAGTGTAGAATTCCATAACTGATATAAGATTAAATGAAACTTTGTAGAGATTTGAACAGTAATAATCATCATCACTTGGAATATAATTTTTAAAACTTTGACCGGGTTTATGAACCCAGTCAACCCAGTCTAGATCCACCCCTGGCTTCCCAACAAGTACAAAATTCCAGCAACACAAATTCCTTCAGACAACGTCCCTACGTTTCTCCAGACAATGTCCCTATTTTAATGTTTCTGCAGGGCCTAAGTCCACACTCTCTTCCTTATGGCACAACTGATAAAAATTGACTTGTGACTGCTGCATTTTCCAAGCAACAGAACAGTACATGTAAATAACAAGAGAAAATCAAAAATGGTGAATGTCTACTGCTATGAACAACCAGCACCAGAACAAAGGCATGTTTTATGAGGCACTTGAAAATGCCAGCCTAGTCTTCTTATGACATCAAACTTTCTGATTTCTTAAATAACAGTTCTACAACATTTGAAACAGCTATTCTTATGTGCCTAATTGCCAAGGGGGTTAGAATAAGAGGGGTTGGAAACATTAGAAGAAATTAACAAGAAAGGGTAGGAATAAGCAGGGGGTAGTAAAATGCCTTGAAATCTAAGATAATGCTGCTATGACACACTCTGTGTTCATAAATCAGGCATCTAAAGTCAAAAATGTAAGCAGCACAAAAAATATCACTAACAAACAGAAAGATTCTTTCAAAGCATTTGGTTTGAACATGTTCTGAAAAACTTTTGAGCAAAAAGTAATAAGGAAGGATTTTAATTATGAGTGGGGGTATGGAAGAATTTTAAAAAATCAATGCGCGGGGGCGACAACAATTAGGCACTTAGAGGTATTTTTTTAATTCTATGCCCTTCCACCTTCCACCTGCTCCTTGATAAAAAGCAATTCTATATTTCTAACAAGACAAGTCAAACAAGACATAGATCAGCAAAATTGGGCAGCTCCTTACACAAGCTTCTTGCAAATGAATACTCACCATGAGTGTATGATGAAGTATCAGAGGCTTTAATGAAGTTGCTTGCTTGAGAACCACTTCCAACATGTAAACTAGTTGTCTTCAAATGATCTGCCACATTTTGAACCTATACACAACACAAACCAGCAAATTGGAAACTTTAAGAAGATGGAAATTCTCAGCAAGGAGGAATGGCACTCATTTGCATCCTCATTTTATAAAAATGTTAATTGGTGTAATTATATATTGGCAGATGATCATGATAAATAATAAGATGGGTAAAATCTCCAGTAAATGTATAAAAAAGATGATCATGCCAAAATCAAGCACGTGGTTAGCGTGGATATGATAGCATGAATTCATTGATATGATATAGAAAGAACATTAGATATTGTTTATATTGTTACCTATTTAATTACTGGACATGATCTTCTTCATACATTCACTAGAGGTTTAACTTATCCCTGAAATTAACTAAGTACTAGATAGCTTGAGAACAACATCATGAAAACACATCAAATGAAGGAGTGTACCTTTTGAGCAAGCCAATGGAAGAGTTTTTCTGTATTTAGCTTATATGCACATAAATCAGGAGGTCCCCTGCGGTCACAAAGCTCTTCTAACTCAGAACATGAAAGGCAGGATTCTAATCTGGACAGACCATGCTGGAAATCATGATCAATGAATATTTGATCTAATGTCATGAATTTTCCCTGGATGAAATTAAAAAGCAGAATAAATGATTTAAAAAACATCTATTAGAAATTTCATTCCAGTAATTTCCATTGCAAAGTGCTTCAGAATGAAAAGCCAATTACTTAAATGTAGTCACTATGTAGACTCTATAACCAATAACTACAATCAAGTTGTCAAAACATGTGATGTATGAAGTTCAAAATATCAGCAATTAGAGAAAGTAGCTTTAAATATCTATAATATTCAGAGAGGTCAGAACACCTCAAACACAATACAGCTAATTGCCTTCTTCTAGATGAAAGATCATTAGCAAACAAAACAATAGATCTGTAGCTTAACAGGAAAACTGATCTTGTGTAAACAATGCTATGGGTTCAAACAAAAGTGAATATAAAATACATGGGACTATACACAAGCAGGGAAGTATTCCCTCTAAATTATTTATTGACACTATCCTTGTCCTTCTGAACATTGTGCCAGCCCTGCTACCTAGGACAAAGGAAGTAGACACATGATAAAGAGACTATAGGACAGAAATCAACAGCCAGCTGCAGAAAGTAAATAATTTGTGATCTTATGTAATAAAAGCAAACCTGTTTTGCAACTCTGTGTAGGAATGGAATTGCCAAAAATATTGGATCAATTGGTGATAGTATATACAATGAGCCATCTGTAAAGAACAAGATAGCACTTTCAGTACTTGATAGCAGCTTCCAATTCTCAATGTCATTGAATTAGTTTACATAAAAAATAATAGAATGCATGAAAGTGCTAATTGAGGTTCAAAGGATGAATGCAAAACAGCAAACAATTTGCAAAGTATAGTCTACCCCTCCCCCACAACTGGGACTGTTATGTGAATTTAAATACTGGGGGTCCCAGAAAAGTAAATGAAAATATATAAGATGTATTAAGATTTTTTCATGGGGAATAGGAAATAGTCCCACTTAGTGAGAATTCCAGTCATCTGTTATCCTGGGTATTACCATTCTATATACTCTATTGATTGCAACTAACCAAAGTGATGGCCCAGTGGTAGAGCGTCTGCCTCACAACCGGTAGGTTGTGGGTTTGAGCCCTGGCCGAGACATACCAAAGACTTTTAAAAGGTACTCACTGCCTTCTCGTCTGGTGCTCAACATATGAGAATGGAGTGGGAAAGTTAAACTTGCAGAGCTACAAGTGGACTAGCCCCCCCACTGTAGCTTTCACTGCATTCACAGACATGTGGCCTAGGGCCATAGAAACGGAGATAGGTGCCACCCTATGCACAATTGGCACAGGAGAGGACTTTGACTACAATTAAAGAAATTGAAAGAAACACTCTTGGTAGCCACTATAGCAGAAATGAAATGAAAATGAAGTCCCTCTACATATACTCTGTTCTTTTTGAGGTATGCATGTACTGATGTCATATAAAGCATTCATGAGATTTTAAACTAACAGTGATAAGCACTGCAATCAAATTGAAAATATGTGCTCACCATCATAAACTGAGTCATTAACAAACCATGACCTATATTTGTCTGAAAACTTCATAATTTCAAATGCTATTGTTCCCTTGAAAGCAAATAAAGCTGGCAAACCTACAAAAATATAAGAAAAAAGTAACAACCTATTATAAATTACAAACAAAAACTTTGGTAAATTGAAATTCAGGCATGAATGATAACACCTACCATATTTTGGATGTGGCATTTTGAAGAAACATGGGCAAGATGATTCGCCATCTGGACCAGTAGCAACAAAATTCTCTGAAAGTAAAGGGAATCCCAAGTTAATGATTTTGGTTTCCTATTAAAGATCTTTTAGTTCTTTCTCTGGCTATACATATAAATGATATGTATCATTGCTGCTACATGCAGATAAATTGGGATCAAACATAAAGCTTTCAGAGTGACAACCACCCAATACACAGACTTATTGTAAATTTCAGCTACCAATCAATCGTTAAAAGCTCACTATTATTGTCCATTTAGATTATTCTACCAGTAAACGACAATGTCAAATTTCGCGAATATTTAAACACAATTTTGCATCTTACTTGGTGCCACCATTATCCATTGGCTGGTTGGGTTTTTTGCCTTTCCATTCATATTTTCTGTAGCAGCGTGAGCCTTTTGCTTACTTCTAGTTGTAGGCATAACACGTTGCAAAAAATTGAGATTAAATAGTCGATATGAGGTAACTAGGCCAAACTGTACTTGTAGGGTTTGTATTGCAACCCGTGCTTTATCCGATTCAGAGTATACTATAACGCTTCTTCATATGTATAACAAGTAAACTTTCACCACATTTTAATACAATCTCTTAACTTTCTAAACAAATAGCAAAGTTATATTCTTGAATGAACACTTTGGCGCCAATTCCATATAGCCTCATAATCAAGCAGCTGGGAACGAGATACAACTTTGCTGCCAATGGTAAAGAAGAGCAGAGAAAAACAATAACAAACGCTTTATCACATAAGAAAACAACTATAAAAAATACTCTTCTAATTATGGATTTCTTACAAAATTCAACACTATAAATTATTGTATTTATTTGCACTATATCTCGATAATATTTCCCGGATACACAAACATCAGAAAAGAAAGGAAATTCATGGATGCATTAGGCTCAGATAAGAACGACTGAAAGCACAGTTTCAGGTGTTGGCCAGTAATACACGTTATTTTCTATAAGAGTCCTAGCTCAAGGCCTTCTGCATAAAAGTCTCTTACGTTTTGGCCACATTCTAGTTCTAAAAGTTTCTTTAAAATTCTTACTCTAATGAACAACATCGCAGGGAAAACGTAAACAAAAAGTTTACGTATCAAACTAATAGTATTACAACAAACAAAATGCGCCATTGCGAGCTGAAATCTAAAGCAATGTCATGTAAATATGAGCTAGGTAATGGCTTTAAATGTCCTACTTGCCTATAGCTTCTTAGTTCTTTCCTCGCAGCTCTAAAAGCTTCCAAAATTTGAGGCTGTCTAGTACTTGGTTGCTTATCAACCGGCATTTTGTAAAAAAACCGTGTATTTATACACTATCAATAAGCTGTAGTCGTTTTGGTAACTGCAATAATTGTAAACAAGGATGGCAGAAGAACCTGCAGGGTATGGAAATCAAACAAGAAACGAGTCTTTTATTAATACAGTCAGTTTTTCGAGAATAATTTTAATGCATTACGTGTAATCACATTCTTCTCCATTTCCAAGCATTTTCAAATGCTATCTAATGCTCTATAACAGTGGTACAGAGTGGTACCTAACCCCCTCCCCCCAACGCAATGGGCCATCACCAACTAGTAGATCAATTGGTACTAGGCCAAATGAGAAATATCTATTTCCATTTTACAGGGTGGCGAACATTGAAATGAAATTCTTTTCCAGGGTTTTCCAGGGGATTTTCTGCCAAATGTCTGGGGTTTTCCTGAGCATCCTTGACTATGCTTTCAAAAAATATGAATATTTCATATAGACCTTTTGTCTTTACCCATCCACCTTTCATTCTGTGTTTTACTCGAAATTTTGTGTCCGTTGTTGGAAAAAGTGGCTGCTTACTATACGATAAATGACACACTGTTTTTAGCTTCGAACAACCTCATAGGTCCTTCTCATAGGTCTTTCTCTCCTGTCCATAAAATCTGCTTCAGAACATAATTTTTCAGGGGAGGGATGTAACTTCAGGGTTTTCCAGGGTATTTTTCCAGGGGCAAACAAAATCCAGGGTTTTCAGGGTCTACCAGGGTTGGCTGGCCACCCTGTTTTATCTACTTTCTAAATCTAGTAAGCTTATATTGTTGTTTACTTAGCATACTGGTGAAAACATAAACTCAGGGTTGTGGGAACTTTTTCAAACTTGAACTATCTATGCACCTGGGTCGCACTAATATTGTCAAAAATTGAACCGCCTGCGGGGATAAAATAGGGGGGAACCAATGCTCTATAATACCAGCAACGATAAGAAACCAATTGAAAGACTCAAAACCGTGATATTATGACTGAAACAAGTGATTCAATACATGGTAATGAAACAAGCACGTAGTTAAAGGTGTTGTAATGGAGATGCAAAACCTGCTTGTTTCATCACCTTAGGGGGCACGAAGGATAACTAGTTGATTTAATCTCCTGACCAAAAATTCTGCTAGGGGGACAGAATCATGCCAATTTTTCATTTAGGGGCATTACCTCTGTGCCGCATGCAGCTACGTGTCTGTAATAATACTTAAAAGAGCATATTTTCTTGGGAAATGCATCAGCATTGAAATAGATAACAATCATGAATTAGCGCGATTGATTACATCATGACGTGGACGACTTCTATAAATTTCATGAATAAAAAAGAAAACAAAAGATTTAATAATTGCTGCCAATAAAATTTGGCAAAATTTACTCTCTGATAAGCTGAATTGGAAAATTTTCTGTTATCAAATGATCATCAGCAAATATTAATACGACGTTCAGTTCAAACTCTATGGAAATAAACAGAAGTAAATTTAATGCATGAATAAAACGAATGAAGTAGTCAATGAATAAATCAATAACAACCATTGGAGCACAAATGTAGAGGAATGGAACATAAATTTTTAGATATGAGCCGCAAAAGAATAGTAAGCATACGCATGAAAAATTAAAACAAAGAATGCAACAAAATGGGCAATTGCTTTACTGAAACACAAAAACCCATATACTTGCTTAAAACCCATCGTTTACACATCAGGTAACTAAACTGTAATCAAGCCACATGAACTACAAGATGTCTAGCATAAACAGTTGGTGAGGAAAAATCCCCAACGAGAGAGCGAAGAGAAATCAAGTCTTACAGACATCGAACACAAAACACAGGGTAATAGCATGATTGAAAGCAAATAAATGTGATCCACGAGAAAAGAAACGGATGAAAGCAAATAAAGAGCTTACCTATTTTGAAGTTAGTAGTGGCCAAAGTGGGACACGTAAACAATCGAGGGAAGATCATGTATAATGGAATAACAATCCCACGACAAATATCACCATCAGCAATCTAACAGAATGAGCAGAAATTAAAAGAGAATTCTCTCCTATTTCACACTAGAATAACATAGATCTAATTGCAATGAGAAACAACAGAAAAATAGCTTATCGCCAATCCAAGTTGAATATTCTTCAACGATAAACAAAATAGCAGTTAAGAAGAGGTAACTTGAGTATAAGAACGGAGAGGAAGATGGTAAAATAAACAGAAAGTAAAGATAATATAATATTAAGCAAATAAATATTTTTAGATATCGCTTTTCTCTAGCCTTTATTTTCAGATATTCCTACGCTATAGTCTTAAATATTGAACATTAAAGAATATTTGGAAATAAAGAACTAACTTCAAGAAGAGTATTTTCATTAATAACAAAAAACCAACTAAGAGCTTTCGTTTATAATACATACAGAACATAAGCTACATGGGCCTACTTCGGTGATATTCTAATGTAGCAAATTTAGTTTACAAACATTCTATACCTGTAAGTTCTGGATTTCCGTTGCTAAAAAGAAGAAATATACAACAGATCAGCATACATCTACAACTCGTAAACAGAATAACTTCTCAAGAACTAACTGAGAATGATCTTACATGGGAAAAACAAAACTTTGGCATATAGTCAAAAGTCCATCTTTCATCAACTAAATGATCTAAGAGCAATCAATGAAAGATGACTAGTAAAGGAGAACATGTCAAACATTTCAAGTTTCAAAATTATTTTAATAAACATACGATCCTTGGAATATCCTTCAGCACATCCTGTGGGCACAAAACAAAGAAAACCTTAATCAACAAAACCACAAATATTTCTTATACCTGATTATTTTACCTACTAGATGCTCTGATATTTCTTTTGCACTGATAAGTTCAAAGCTATCTTTACAATTAATATAAAATAAAACGATTAAAAATAATAACACAGAAGAGACAGCTCTCAGTGAATGCTACAGGTGAAAAATTTTAATGCACTAAAATTGCTATGAAAGATATGAAGCAGCTTGATTATTTGCACTAGATGTAATAATAGAGGAAAAGATATTGAACTGATTTAGGAATAATTGAATTCATATTTACCACAAGTTTCAACTCTGACCAGCTGCAACTCAATCGATTTGATTGTCACATCCGAAAATTCGAGTACAAGCTATGGCAATAAAAAGGACTTTAATTTTTTATTGTACAATTTCAATCTCCTATAAATTTTCTTCCATATTCATATAAATATTTCTTTAAATTTAAGAATTGAAACCTTTTCTGACTCATAAATCAAAATAAATACACATGTCTATGGAGGGGCGTACCAAACCTAGACAAACAACAAAGTGCACCAAAGAACTTTCCATACCTAGAAGCAGGCTTCCTTTTCCTCTCTATTGGCCTTTTTGGCCTCATATGGCACTCAAAGCCAGATATGTAACTTCAAAATATTTTTGGAGGGTGTTAGAGGCTATGCCCTATGAAATTTTCCTTTAACCTTTGTTTTAATAACAGTAGTTGATCAAATAGTCATGGGCCCAGTAAGTTGCACTGCAGAAATAAATTTTACAGCTGTTTTTGCCTTGCAAAATGGCAAATTTTCAATGTTGGGGGTGACTCATCCCCATACAACTCTAAAGTTTCACTCATGCTCAAAGTTGACAGTGCTGACTACAAACAAATCATGTGATTAAAAGTACACATTTCAAAGATTACTCAAAATGACCGGAATTCACACCTAATCACAGCTACAAAATTGGGTTTACCATTTTTAAACATATATCATGAGGATAAGCTTCCAAATATGATATAAAGGTGATTCAACACATTCTATTTTATGTAATAGGACTTTGACCACAAAGAGAAGGTGCTACAAGACTCTTCTTTGTGATAAGAAAATTCAGGAATTATAAACCTAATACTATTCCACTGCATGACACCCATCCCAATCCTGAAAAATCTTATGGACATTCAGTAAAGGTGAAAAAGCCAAGATTCGATGTGGCTTTGAATAAACCACAATACTGGCAGTAAACAATAACAAAACAGTCAAAAAGGAAGATGTTTATGAAAATTTAATACCTCGCCTGTAAATGGTTGCGTTATTGAGCACACAGCTGAGTCTAGTTTCCCACTCAATGCAAATGATGGCATCTTTATTTTCTAAAACATGAATTCAAGCTTTTAGATAAAAAACTGATCTTTCATACCAAAGTCACATCAACTTATGCCACTAGGCAAATCATGTTGAGGTGAAGTAAAGGGATCAAATTAGCAACTCACAACTGACACTTTATGAATCAATATGAAATTCTTGCATACCAGTGTAAACATTTTCCTAAATTACTCATAATGATGTGCTAGCCAGACCTCTAAGCAAAAGTTTGGTAAATTTTTTTGCAAATCAAATTTACATTTCCACATCTATCCCTGAAATAATACAGACAATTCCAATAATTCTGTCTTTGCAACAAATTTAAGTACAAATCCTCACAAGAAAGCATTAGATGTTTACAGATAATACCTCTTTAACTGGATGCAATGAACCTGGTGTTATTCTAAATTCTACTGGCTTGCAAGTGCTTGGTTGCAGTGACTGGAGGAAAAAATACAAAATGTAGTGAATGATATGATAGGAGACAAGTTGTAGACATGCCCAAACTCAGAGGTAAGCTCACTTCTTAATTGACTCAATGCAGTTTACTGAAAACTGCAGAATGAATACAAATAGCTGATTTCAATTGAATCTCCACATCCAGCTGAAAAAATTTCCAAAGCATGGAGTGTAGATATTTTTTCATTCATACTATTATCATTATTTTAAGTTTTTAAAAACAGCCAATAGCATGCATCAAATCAAACCTGATAAATTATTTCTTTCTAAATATTTAGAATAAAATCAATTATAAGAATACAGCAAAATATAGGATTTTTTGGATATTTGCATGGGGGTTTATATGAGGGAAAGAATTATTTGAGGAGGACTTTAAAAATTTGTCTTGTAGTTAGTTATATTCCATTTGAAATTGTTCTACCAATAAGCCACTTTTTGATGCTGCAAATGCAACCAGTATGGTATTTTCTAGAGGACATATGATTTTTCATTGATTAATGGCTGCTTTTTCTTTCTCGACTCAATTAACTACTAATAAAGGCCTAAATAGCTACAGTCACATGCTTGGGGCTTATCAAGGGGGAAAGGCTTATAAACAATGTGTAGCTCTAGGTTGGAGGCTTTCTTGAAGGGGGGCATTTACAGATCATGATAATGAAGTATGATGTGTAAGGTACTAAATACAAAAAGCATAATTACAGTCATAAGAAAACAAAAGATCACAAAATCAAAAACAAATAATTTGTTATGATATAAATATATTTGCAAGAGGCTGCATGGAATACATTATGCCATATTTCTATGATGATTCATATAAAGCAGCTGCAATGGAATTGTAAAAAAGATAAACATCCTACACTTGAAATTGGAGTAGAGAATGGCAGTCCTGTTTATTTGGCATACCAGATTAGCAAACTGAAGCATAAACTCCACTATGTTTTGGCTCAGATTGATGAATGACATGCAAAAAACATGTCAATTAACAAACCAGCTTTCACAACTAAATATAATGTGCTTGTTTTGGTTGTGTTGGTGATTACTGTCTAAAGAAACAGCAGTTGCCCAACAAAGATCTCACGAAACAAGCTTAATCTCAATAGTGCAAAGAAATTTCACTGGCTACAGTAGTTAAGAAAACTGCATTTTGTAACACAAGTATGATGAACTCAAATATTCATACCTTCACTTCCACAAGAAATTCGCATGTTTTAATGAGGTCTTTATTTAGTAAAGTTCTTCTCATTTCACACCTCAGCATATACTAGAAGGAGCATATACATACATAAATACATACATACATAAATACATACATACATACATACATACATACATACATACATACATACATACATACATACATACATACATACATACATACATACATACATACATACATACATACATACATACATACATACATACATACATAATTTATTCTATTACACAGGTTTGTGATATGGCAGCCTCAAGCTGGCTGATGTGGACCTGGAACTTAACATTTGTAAAATGAAAGAAAATCTTAAAACCTTTATAATATAAATCCAACCTTTAATAATACATAAAATCTATATGTCTATTCCTTACACAAACTTGTCTCCTTAGAAAAATTCATCCTCTTCAACCTTGTTTAGCATTAATGGATAGTTTGTTCTAAAACAGTATCTCTCTGAAGTTAAAAGTATATCTTTGTAAATCGGAGTTCAGTTGTGTAACTTATATTTTCTCTTCTTTGATCCTTAATCTTTTGAAGACATTTCCCAATCTATGCTCACCTTCCTCTTTCATGATTTTATACATTTCAATTGCAACTTTTCTCTTGTATATGTGAATTATAGGGTCCCAGTCTGCTTTTTCTATAGTTCTGTTTGTTTCAACATTGAGATTAGTTGGGTTTCCATTAACTGCTAAGAAACATCTGCTCAAAAGACTGCACAGGAAATACAGTAGCAATGAAAGAACTCCAATCCTATCTCAAGCTGATTAACACATCATCAAAAAGGGTAAGTTCCAACATCAAGCATCTACTTTGGGATTAGCACAAGACTTCCCAGATGAAATTCTCAGACTTTTTGCTAAAATCAGATTATTTTTCTGGACCATTTATGGCAATAAATATTGTTTCTAGCAAAAATATTAAAAGACAATGTTAAAGGTATGAAGGATGAAGCCTTTGAAAGCTGGTGTTGGTAATATTAGCTTGATTCCATTGTCAGTACAGAACATAATTATGATTTAGGATAAACAATAAAAATAACACAGACTTTAGACTGCTTGACTTGCAGAAACTTTGTATTTCAACATCAGAATTTTGTGACTTTTCCCAAATTTTCTAATAAGTAAACAAAAATTCCTTAATTATTCCAGGTTTTTCCTGACTTTTGCCAAAATTAGCTAATTTTCCTTTTGCCAAAATTAGCCAATTCCAGGTCTTGCATGAGCCTTGCATTTTAAAGTCCTTCAAAGGAAAGCAATTTGAAAAATGGACACATTGGTAAAGTTACAAAAGACTGAATTGCAACTTAAAGAATACCTGGATATTAATAAAGACTCCATGGTATGTTTCATATAGATGTCGGTTTCCATGAGGCTTCAATGTTATGTCAAAAGGTATTTCTGTCTTTCCACTAAAATAAAGGAGAATGTTGACTCAGTCAATGCTTTGTAATGGAAAGCAATATCTCAAACATAATTATTGTTATAAATAATAGCCAAATTCAGCTTTGTTTAATAAGTTCAGTCAGAACACAAATCAAATTACTGATAACATGACATAAGAAGACTAGAACACTTTTATAAAAGAATAATTAGAACAATATGCACTATCAGACAGAGTGGAAAACCTTCTGTAAGGGGTAGTACAAGCTACATCTAAGCAACACAACAACAAACATCAGACAAAATACCTTGGAATTTTGCCAGGCTTTGCTATTTCAAAGTTACCATTGATTAGTGTAATTGGCTTTACAGAGTTGTAAAATGCTTCAAATAGGCCTACGCTCTTTGCACTGAGCTGCATGTTTACAGAGCCTTCAATGAAAAGTGTGATGCCATTGTGAACAACATCACCCTTGCCTTGTATCACAACCAAGCCAACAATGTGGTCCTGAAATTGAAGGTCAAATACCAAATGAATTTCACTAAAAGGAGACTAACTAACTGAGATTATAAGCTTTTTTTCTCAAAACGCTAGCTATTCAGGCAATAACTTTGAATAAATAAAAAAGAAGTAAATGTTTGGCATGGTGAAGAAGTCAACATCTTATATAAACTTAATATAATCATCCTCTCCCTTTAATTTATACATACATACATACATACATACATACATACATACATACACACACATATATATATATATATGTAAAAAAAAATATATATATATATATCATATATATATATATATATATATATATATATATATATATATATATATATATAT
>OLMO02000231.1:22975786-23004677 GCA_900291935.2 Cassiopea xamachana
ATATATATATATATATATATATATATATATATATATATATATATATATATTTAAACAGTTTATGTTTGGAAATAAGTATTAGGTCTACTACAGTCAAAACTTGTGGGAAATGATATACAATTCTCACCCCTTCTCTGTAAGTCTTATTGGCCTTCTTAAGCTTGATATCAACTGTCGTCATTCTGGAAATAATAGTGACTCTGATTCTGTTTCTAATTTGCTATCATATAATTATTAATCTCTTATCAATGTAATTTTACTTTAGTATACTCTGCAGAAAACTCAACTGCACCTTCGGCAACTCTGCTAAGTTACTTCAGAAGGAGGCTGTACGCACCGCAACTCTTGAAGAAAGTGATGTAAAAATGGTGCAGTAAGGAAACATAGTTCACGTGTGTTTATTGTTTGTTTATTAATTGGAATCATTCACTAGTACATTTATTAGAGAATAGGTAAAGAGATATGGAGAAAATACTTGCAGTCATAGCAGTTTCCTTTGGAAAAAAGGCTACCGTATATGCGATTGGAAGGGTAAGTAAGCAGACGCGTTACCGTCGTACAATTGCGCATCAATCCAAAGCTTGAACTGCGAAGTTTAATTTTTGCATACCATGCTAGAATGCAAATTTATGTCAAAAGCAGCGATTTATCTTAAAGTATATTGCAAATCTCATCCTTGCATCTTTGATGGGATATGCCATTGTAGGGGCTGATGTTCCTTTATTGCAGATTGCGCTGTAGGCTGCAGGCCTAAATCAGCTGAAGTGCTAACACAACTCCCAGCAGCCTGCATTAACAAATAGAAATCTAGCTAAGCACAAAGAAAGCAGATTTCATGTAGAAATGCATCGTGGAAGTGAAGCTTTTTATATATTAGCAGCCTGAGATAGCGTTAAGGTAGTTTTTGACTTTCAGTATTATTTGTCATCGCATACTTTTCCTTGAAAGATAATTTCCTTTCTTTTAGACATATGGATTTCCGCGGCTTTACAGAAGATTCGTCGAATTTAACAAAAGAACTACATCCAACCGTGACTCACTGAGAAACAGAGCAGAGATGTTAAAGGGGGCATTTCGCTTTCCTAATAAAGTCATTAATATTTTCAGGTACAGTAAAGCAAGATTTTAAGTTTAGAAGAGAGAAGTCTCCAAACGTTTCCACACCCCCTCCCCCAAGTACTGCATCAGATATCAAACAGCAGGTGGGGGTTGAGAACACAATCGAGGTCCAAATAAGAAAGATGTTAAACAACAATGTTACTTTCAACTATGTATTTAATATTATTCCACTCAGTTACTATTTAACATAACTTTCAAGCAAGCAGTTGATTTAAGCAGAATGGGAGTAAATTTCCCTATTTTTCCCATAGACAAATAAGTCTCCATGGGCCAGATGAGAACATCTCAAGGGCTGCATCCAGACCATGGGCCATAGTTTGGAGATTCATGGCCTAGATAACTTTAAATTTGTAGCACTACCCAAAAAGTGGTTTGTACTCTACCCAAGCAATTTATTATGATATGCATTATTTGAAAGTATATGTGGATGAAATTTATCAACATTCACTGTTGGCTATGAATATAAAGCATGTTTTTGTTTATAGTTGAAAGAGTTTTTCCCTTGCAAAGAAATGATGCAAACATATTGTTTTTGCAGATTCACAAAGACTCACAATTCTTTAGGCTGATGAGCCATCAGAGACATAGAGGCTTGTGAATACATGTATTAAATAGTATTTTATTTAGGCTATATTTAGCTGTTTAAAACAAATGAATGTGCAAATTTGTGATGAGTATGCTACATATATTCAGTTTAAACAGAAAGTTGATTGTTTGTCTGGAATACCTGGAAATTAAAGTACCCTCAGGTGCCTATTAGATGCTCCCACTTATTAATTATTCAATTGTTCTCCAACCTCCCATACCTTATTAGGGCACCCATTTATTACTTTTAAGGAAAACAATGTTTTCTATGAACTCTTTATTACATTTCCTTTCTTTGTTAGCACTATTCACACCCACATTGCAGGGCAAAATAGCATGTTTCTGTATCAGGGTGTCCACCCCTTCAAGTCGTTTTTTCAGAATTTGGTTGGAAAAGCTGGGATTTTATTTTTAATGCATAGCTGGAATTGTAATTATAATGGCATTATTAGATGAAAAATGAATCAAGAAAAGAAAAGATTGTTCAATGTCACATAGGATAGGCCTTTTTTCACTAAGTTGACCCAGGATTGGAAGTGCTACCTGTTTTCATAGGGTGGTTGGTAGACCCTTACTATCCAGGGTTGATTTACTAGAAGACATTGAAGTTATATAGGAAATTTAAATCTACAGGAAATTTTAAGATCATTCAATACTTTGTGACAATAGTTGGGCTGCATTTTCAATGGCTGGAATTTCATATCAAAATTCATGGTATGGCAGGAAAACAATGTGTCTTTCCTTCCCAACAACTTTTTTCTGAAACTTTGGCTGTAATTTTAACTTTGACTCAGTGGACACCTTGTTTATGTATTTTTGTTTTATGCTTTCTAGCAACCTGTTTTTGCTTTTCTGCCACTTTATAGTCATTGTAAGCTGTTTCTCAAATTTCTGACCCCCTGTTTATTTTGACCTTCCCAATTATTAAATTTTGGAATTTTTACTGAACCCCGTGTTTATTAGGCTCCCCATTTATTTGGCACTTCAGAGTAATGAATCTAAGAGAGAAAAAGGCTTTTCATTTACAAATTATCCATTCAAAGATGGCAACAAATACAATCTTATTTACATAAAATAATAAAATAATAAGATATTATAGGATATAGCACTGCAATGAATTTCAGTTTCTTGGCTGTAGATTGGGTAGCATTTTGAAGGGTGCTGAGTTTCTTATGAATCCCATAGTTTTTTTAATATTCATCAGTGTGATTGATAAATGTTGAAGCTGTTGATGTATTCTGAATATGCTCAGAAATCCATTTCATGCAAAAAATGTAAAATTATAAGCTTAATGTCCTTTCTTAACTTTCCTTTAATTTTTGCATGCTTTTATCTCCTGCAATGTATAGCTTATTATTTGAGGCTTTTTAAAACAGAAACTTATCGCAACATCAAGTCTAGAGGTAAAATTTGTTGTATAATACCCATAGCCTTCATGAAAACTCATTTCTTTAGCTTAGCAAGTAAAGGCTAACATAAGTGATCAGTTTTTTCATCAGCTTCAACTCCTGAATCAAAAATTGTGATATATTTTGAGTGGAATGCCACAAATGATAAATTTTTCTCAAAGATAGATGTGCTTGAATTTCAGTCAAACTGTAGGGACCCCTTCTAAGCTGTAATGCTGGGATGCTGTCCGTTGTTTGTGACCCAGTGAGCTCATTGTGAATGACACCATCTCAACGTGTGATCAAATCATAATAGCACACATGTGGAGAATGATTACCAACAGAACTGTGGCAATAATTATTGCTGCAGTGCAGTACCTTCTGTACAGCTGTTGATTGGAACATCGAAGAGCTTTTACTGATCATGTAAACATGCAACCCTTGTAATAAAAATAAATGGAAAAGACTCATGAGCACAAATTGATGAAAAAAACTCATTGTGTATTCTAGCCGTAATGAAATCTTAATATTTTAATCTAAGAGAACTATAATTTGTGCCCATGACAAACATGGCATCCCTGCTTACAGTATAAAGTTAATAAAAAAATCAAACCATAAAAATATGAGTATTACATCTACATAAATTCATGCATGAAACTTAAGGTAAATAGCTTCATTGTATGGTTCATGTTCCTTCCTCCGTTGTCCTGATTCCATAGCAGCACAGATAATGTCAGTGAGAGTTTTCTGCAAATGTAATTGGAGGAATCTTGGCCACTTCAGAAAATACAGGATGTGAGTATTTGCTATGAACAGTGTTCAGTGATGCTTTTGGGGGTTCAGATATCATTCTATTTAGCCTGTATAAAAGTTCTTTCAAATCCTCTTCCCTATGACCAGTATGATATACAAGTGTTTTGTCCCACTCATGGCATCTCTTCATTTTAAAAGCTAATAGCAATGCAGCAGCAGCAATTTTTGATGGTGAGCAATCAACAAACTCATACTGTAGCAGTGATGATTCCAATATGTACCTTGCTAATGTTAACAGTTCCATAGATGCACCAGCAACCTTTACAGTGTAAAGATTGTATTTATTTCAAGATATTCCATATACAATAGTGTACAAACTTTTTAGATGCAACAGGCTACTAAATGGAAGTGAAAAACTACTTAAAGCAAGTTATATACTAGGTACATGTTAGGAAACCATGGTACAACCAATAGCTTTTGGCATAAGCTATCAGACTGTGAATGTAAACTTACATACACAGTGAGTTTCATTTTTGTACCATATAACATAAGTATTTTCCATGCTAGGCTTTCTCAATAGAGCTACAAAGATTTGATAAAACCAAAGTAAGGAACATGATTACAAGATATAGTTTAATCCACTAAATCATCATCCCTAGTTTATAAAAATATCAGGTAACTTGGTTCTACAAGCTCATAAGTCTAAACCTTTAAATTACATACTGTAATTGGAGACAACATAAACGTATAATGCTAATTTCATATGACCATATGTGCTATCATGCTTGATTTATATGCAAACTATATGAAGAACCTGGTCAATGCCATGGTATAAATAAAATACATGTGATATGCCTGCTGTTAGTGAGGTCTGTAAATGAAATTCAACACTTCATACCCTTGAGAATCTCCTGAGAAATCTATATGAAATTGGGATGCCAAGACTGTAGTTCAGTGCATCAAGGATGTCCAGTTCTGTTTTTATAAAATCATTTGCGACATATGCATCATCACAGATAAATACAAAATCATCAAGAGGTGGTGGGTAGCGTTCCTAAAAGAAAAATGAACCAGCCTTCCAAATAATTGTCTGTAGGGATAATAAACTTCAATCTGAAGAGAAATTGATCTAATATAATCAGTTAGATCTTGTGGCACAGTACTAGCACCCTTAGAAAAACATTTGCTAGTTCACAAACTACGGTCCCTAACATACAAATTTAGTTTGATTCTCAATCACCAAAGTTTTATTGACATCATCTCTAGTGACTTTTCTAACTCTTTTCATGTAATGGAAAGTTTCAATAGTCTGCAAAGATTGTTGAATTTATATTGATATAAGAAGACATAATTCTGCAGTAAATACCTCAATTTTTGCTGCAATTAACATTGCAGTGGCTCCAACTAACTGCAGATTTTGCTTTTCTGTTTCTTTCTTTTGAAGGTACAAATCAACAATCCTAACTGCTAAATATAGTGTTTCATGATAAAGCTCAAAGTTCTCTTGCACTTCCACCAACCAGTCAATCAGAATTGCTCTCATCCCAGGAGTCAGTTCCTTACTATCTTCCATATACTTCCCTACTTGAAACAGTTTCTGCAAATAAATGATATAAAAAGCATTTCCATGATAATTCACAAATGTTTGTCCATCTTCCAACTACTTTGTAACTGCAAGATTTTTGCATTATTTATCATTTCTTACATAGCATCTATCCAAAAGAGGATGCCAACAATGTCAAATAAACACCATCTGACCTTGAAAGCAGTAGCTGTTTAGAATAAGATACCATGGATTTTCATGACAAATCTATTCAATAATTAACAAGCTTGGCTGTAGTGCAAAGTAAGAAGAATTTAATGAAATAAGGTAAAATTTCTCCATAACTAATTCTGAATAAGCTGGATAAATTGAGCAAACACACTTCTCTTGATTTCATATTTCTGAATATTGATTCTGCATATTCACTAACTGCAAATGGGTCTGGATCTGTGTCAACATCCTTGACTCCTTCAGGTAAGATCTTCTCTACTTCTGGTACTATAAATTTCTCACCAGTACAGTCATCACAAGAAGATGAATCTGCTTCATTTGAAGAGCTTAGCCTAGTAGAACAAGTTTTAGCTCCTAAGCAACTACACTGCATAAAACCACAACATTTGTGCTCAAAAATGGAGCTGAAAAAACGTGATGAGAAGGGTTAACTAAATATGAATGAAAACCATGATGAAATCTAGCTCAGTAGATGTCAAACTCATAAAAATCATCAAACTTGAAATTAGTAACTGAATCTGTGACACTCATTTTGACTTCTGCTGAGCTGGTCTTGATCTAAATTGCCATGTTTTACTTTTTCCAAGAATTTGTCAATAGTTAATCTAAAGAGCCGCCTATAACAGTACACTTCTAAAACAATGTGACAAATCCTGCAAACAGGGGTGATTTCTAGGGGGCTGAGCCCCCTTGTTAAAATTTCTGCTCATTTTGGGGGGCTCAGCCCCCCTAAAACTCTTGCAATGGCTTAGCTTTTCAGAGTTTATTGGCCTTGCTTCCAGTGTTATGATCAATTGTGTGCTGCTATATGGCTATTGAGGCATTTCTTATTGTTGACTATACTATATCAGTATTAAACTAAATTATCATGTTTCCATCTTTGAAAACATGGGTGTGGTTGTAACTGGGCTACACCCAAACTAAGGGCATGGTTATGCCTAGAGCCCTCCTTGTTAAAATTTCTAGAAATCACCACTGCCTGCAAAGTCATAGCAAGAGCACAGAGGCATTCAGGAAGTGATTAAAGAACAAAATTTCACTACTATAAGCATTTCAAGATTCAATCAGGGTGGCCATTGGATCTTGCTTATTAAATCCTTCTAACATTTTCATGCATTTTCTAGCCATACTGGCAAAATTCCTTCTCATTGCTAGTCAGTGCAAATATATAAATTTTCTGACTTTCCATGATAGAAATTAAACTACCTAGCAGTTTCTTGCTTCACTGCTTTCCTTGATTACTGGTCAAAATATTCAAAGAACTGTAATGAGGAATCTTCAATCACTCTGTGATTATGCGGCTCATGCCTGGAAATGAGAGGCACTTGATCAAGTGCAAGCGCCTCTACACTTGCCTCACTAATCCTACTGGCTCTATTGTTCAACCTCCTAGAGTCAATCAATTGTTTATAATAAAGAAATGCAATTCAGAGAAAGACTTTGCCTAAATCTTCCTTGAATGTCTATCAAACAATAATTACCTATTATTCCCCACTCTCCCTTGAAATTGTAAGTTCTTATGCATGGAGCTACATAGTGGACAAAATTTGTAGAATAAACTTTGTGTCATTGTACTAACACAAATTCACTGATTCACATATTTATCTACATTAAAAAGTATAAGCAATTTTTCTATGCCCTTTTTGATCTCCAGGAATATGTTAAATTGTCACTTTATGGTCCCGTAACAAGTGTTCTCAAGTACCTAACAATTGCTTATTTCAAAGGCCTGATGTGGCTACATTGGTCTAACATTTGCTCATTTCAAGGCCTGATGTGGCTACATTGGTCTTAATTGTAGTAAAACTGAAGAATCAAAATACTACATTGGCTGAATGAATGCTACTTGCAAATAAAGAACAAACTATAACTATAGGTTGTTTGCTTCAAATTGCACTTTATTTGCAAAATATTCAACTAAATACAAACTTCATGTGTAAAACAATATCAGCAGGTTTGATCTGACAGCTAACAACACTTACAACTCAACGTCAACATCTGATGTACTAGTGTCCGGGACTGTAAATCCAGATGATGATGTGCTGTTTGAAATGACCTTTCCAAAATTTGCATCAGACAGCACACTGCTCACAGAAATGTTTTCAAAACTACTAGAATCTATTGACTTGTCACCAGAACTGACTGTTTTCTCTGATACTTTGACACTTTTACTTCTTAACCTTGTATATACACCAGCAGTTGTGCCTTTAGTAGCATGTGAGTTTTCGGTGATTGCTGTATCTTTTTTTCCTTCAAGCCGTACAGCCTGGTTTACAGCCTGGCAGAGTAAAGTCATACTTGATAGGAATAAAATTAGGCAAGTGTGTAGATTTAAAATGGCGCAGAAAATTAGACAAAGCACATAATTGGTCAGATATATCGAAACTGAAGAAAGACTGATATCAATGGAAAGCGAAATTTGGTAAAACTTACCTTGTGTTCACTAAAAGCCCAAAAAAGGAAATGTAACAACAAATTCTCTGAGGGTTTATAGAGTCCCTTTCCAAACCCTTCAAGACCTTTATTTGGCGGCAACCCTAAGATGCGATGGACTTATCCCATGATCTCCCCTGGCTTTCTTCAATTTCCTTTCTTTTCCTTGCTTTCTCTTGACTGTACAAGTTTTACTCTCTTCTCGATCCCTCCCTTGGCTTTTATTAGTCAAACAACTAATGAACAACGTATCAAAAGCAAATAATCAAAAAACAACTAATAAAAACTAAATACATTTGTAATATCTCCAAATACTGATCTTTTCTTTGCAGGAGCTTCCTTGGGTGAAGCTTCATGTGCGCGTTTCGTCTTTTCTGCGCCCTGCACTTTCCCACAGCCTATCTGTAATAGGTCATTTTCATTGATTGTAGTTTTGGACGTTATTGCCTTTGAATTCTTCGCCTGCAAACAAAAATTCAAGACAGCTAACAGGTAGGACATTCTGAACTACACGCTATATATTCAGCTGCAATCTGATCCGACAATGAGCAGCTTTTGCACATTTACAAATAGTCAGAACTAAATCAAGTCAAATTTATTTGATTTACAAGAAGTATGATCCTTGATATGCAAAGCTGCTCAATATCGAATGAATTTACACGTGAATATCAAAGTGTATCAGGGCTTCAGCGATAGCATGGCCACACTAAGCATGCATTAGCTCATTATTCACAATAATGAAGGGACAAACATACCTTGCCTGTTTGAAAAGTCGAAGATCTTTTTTGCATAGTTCTCCAAACCATCATGTTTTCTTTGTAACTAGAAACTAGAGGCAAATCAACAGTTTGGCTTCCTTCTGCCAACCACGTTCCTCACGGGTTCTTCTGATGTTATGCATTCGTATTTCCCAACCGAATGCAAAATTAGCGAATGATTGGCTCACGATAAAGAGGTAACCAATCAATGCTTGATAACGTGAATCACACATGTCAGCTGGACAGCTGTTGTATTCTCAGGAGACACTGTCAAACACGAGTTATGATTAGAAGATACGAGGTCATGCATAATTTTTCCAACACCATATTTGTTTTTGCCACCCTCCCTCCTTCTTTGATAACGTGCTGTAGTAAAACCCTCTACCTGAACGATGCAATGCTTCAACAACGTAAGGTACCCTCCGTCCAGTGGTGGATCCAGAGTGGGACCAGGATTCTATGGCCTCCCTGCAGCTAAACGAAGGGCCAAAGCGCTATACAGAAGTTTACCTGTTTAACAATCACTACAAATATTTAAACCATTCCCTTTTATTTAACATTTATAAGAATCATGTAAGCAGCCAAGTTACGAAGGGGAGGACAAATTTACGAGGCAAATGTTTGCATTTTTCAAGCTGTATTCTTTCGACACAGTTTTTAGTAAGAACGTCATTTGAATGCGGACATAATGAGAAAAGTAATCAAAATGTTTTTGCCCAAATTTTGTTATTAATAAGAAAGCAGTACTCGAATGCTCAAAAAGTTAAGAAAGGTCAGTACTGGATGTTTTACGCCTAAAGCCCTGTTTAAACAATCCAGCATTTCACCCAACATTTGCCTAACATTGATTTTGGGTGAAATGTTGGATCGTTTAAACAGGGGCTTAAAGTGCTTATGCATCGAAAACCTCGAATATACTTTTTTTAGCTAAAATCTAAATTTCGGTCTTTCCAATGCATGAATATCATGTTATTTTTGTTCTTACTGGCGAGAAAAGTGTAGAAAATAGAGCTTGTTTTGAGGCACTAGGTGCGAATTTGTGACAGCAATTGCGTGACGTCATAACGAGGATCAAACCGAGTGCATTCTTTAGGCCTATATCAGTTGACAAACAAAGCATAAGAAAGCTTCTCGTCTTGGCGTGTTACGGCTCATTAACATAGCACACAGTGACAGTGAATCGTCATTTTATGATGAAGCTACTGATCATCAATTAGAAGATTATGGCAATGATGACCGTGCGCTTGCACAGCCAGGCCTACTACTACTTGTACAACGTGTAGGGTAACAGGTGCATGCCACGGAGAGCCACTAGCTGACGATTCGGATGCCCAAGATAAAGAAAATTTTGAGGACAATGACCCCCATGGACTGCTACCACATACTCTTGAGGCTAGATTTGAGAGGCAAATCCAAGTTCAGGAATGGCGAATACCAGTATCTATTACGTATTGCAGCTCATAGCTTGTCAAATTTTGTAAACAATCACTTAGGACCTATAAGCAAAGCGTTAAAGCTGTACAACGTGTAGGGTAATGGCTTCTGCGCTAGATGAAGTAGAGTTTGCATTGATTAGAGTCTTCTAATTTACTCTTTGATCTTCTGAGCCAACTGAGCTTTTTCTGATAGAATACAATTTTCTTTTCCAAAACTGGACATCTGGTACAAACAGTATTAGGGCTTGCCAACATTTCTTCCTCCTCCATTGTGTCATCCATTTTTGAACACATGTCAAGGCTAGTCTATGAAAGGATTTGAAATACATTGCTATGGCATTATGATTTTCCTTTACTAGTAGGCCATTTCCAATCTACCAACTCAAAATACCTCCCTGCCCTGTTTTCATCAACGTTGTTAATTGTTACTACTTGACCAGGTTCTAAAAAACAAACACATAGATAAGTCTCACCTGTCTTTTAGCTCTATCTGTCAGTGACTGATCAATGGTATCTGCTGTGTCTGCCAACGATAAATCAATGGTATGAACAGCATCTGGCTTTAGCTTCCTTTTCATTCCAAGTTTGGCAGCGACTTCCCGATTCTTCGTAAAGCAGCTCTCATCGAAATGGTCAGAGCAAAGAAAAGACGAGTTGGTACTGCTTCACTTTGGCCTATGTCTTCGCACAAACCTGACCCAAGCTTGGTGTCTTTTCCTGTCTTTTTCCTTGAGTGGAAATGTATGAACGGATTTCCCCTCTGTATGCTGACCATTTTTGCAGCTTATTCCGTTCGGGAGACCAGCCACACAGTACCGTCCTCCTCGACGTTTGCAGGACTTGCTAGTGGAATCCATGTTAACAAGCGATCAAAATGTTTTGCGTACTCGTTATGACGTCATGCACAGTAAATAGAATTCGCTCTTGAAATGCCAAAATAGCGAAGTTTGAGGAATCATAACTTTTTCCATATGAGTTATGATACTTTAGTTTGTAGCATGATGATCACAGCACAAAGGTGCAATCGAAAATGCAAAAAGTTAAATTTCGAAATTTTCGATGCATAAGTACTTTAAGAAAGTTTAGAAGTGCTTAAAATGCGACTTATCTGTGTGCAAAGTGCTAGTATGTTATAATATTGGTTTTCCTCTAAAAGAAAACATGAAGAATTTCACTTTCTTCTAATGTATATGTGCAAAATTTTAGAACTCAGAAAACTGTTTTTATGTAAGTGTTAAGAAAGTTTTGATACTGGACTCATGAAAGACTTAGAAAGTTTCAGTACTGTGCCAAAAAAACTTTCATATAAAATAAAAAAACGTGTATTCTGTTCTAAATACTCAATGGTGCTCGTTTCTTTTCATCTACATAATTCACATAACCTATTGTATCTATCTTCCTTTGTGCTATCACTTATAGTTAGGACAGAAAAAACGACGGTAAGAAGTACGGATTGACATACGTTGTTTACCACATAGCTTCTTTTTTTATAAGAACCAGTAGGCTTTGAGGTTCAAGGCTAGCTGTTCTTAATTTTTTCCAAATTTTGAAGCTGATATGGTCTTAACTTGTTCTCAAATTAGAAACGTGTAGGCCAGTTGCTACAATCAAGATGGTTGCTCTTGGATACTAATGTTTTTTTTATTGAAAAGCTTGTAAACAATTAGAAATAGACAATATTTATATTTAAAATAGACAGTATCTAGTTTTGCTAGGAGCAACTAATTTGCGAAAATAAAAGACAAGAAGTGTCAAGATTGTCAATTCTCCTCATGTTAACAACGAAAGGATGTTTCATGTCCATTTGTTAGTGGAAAGCTTCAGCATCGTTTTCCAGAAGTTCCTTTTACGACAAGGCTTCAGGCTCGGCCTTGTTCTTAATTTTTCCACAAAATTTCAGACTTGTGTTCTTATAAAAAGAGTGTACATCTTTAAAATTGTCTAGCTAAATTATCAATGGGTTTTTGTTAGCAAAAGGTAAAGTTAGTCAAAGTGATCGCTTTGTATCAGGCATCTGTTCATTTGCATGCCCTCGTTTCTGGTCATGTGACCGTGACGCGTACGCTTGCTGTAATCTCGAGGGGATTGAGAAATCAGTCTGACTAGGTGAAATCCCGAATTACCCGGTATAGAAAAGATCTAATTCAACCTTATAACGATTCGCAAATAAACCTGACCATACTAATATCGGTTTGAAATGCACTTTAATTGTATCCGAAATGGGGCTCACGTCTTCGCTATTTTCATTTACTAAAACACGCAATAATATTCTTAACTGAGTTGATGCAAAAAAACCCACGTTTTGATACCTACATTTCCATCAATTTCAAAATGATAGCAAAGATACATTCTTTAGTCAGCAGCAATCAACAATTAAGTTAACTACACATTCATTCGACAATTATTTACACGCAAGCTACCCAAAACTACAACCATCATACCTCACCTGGCCTAAGTTCAAATTGTGGGCCGAGAACATGAAATATCAATATAAACACGGTACACACGAAAGCTACACGTAAAAGAATCACCTAAAGCACGAACAATGAAAACAATTCATTTGAATTAGGAACGCATTAAAATAACCTGTGCTGAGTTATATTTGCTAAACATGCATAATGAAAATTAGTAATTGAGAGAAATGTAGAACTATTAGCTTCAATCCACACCGACCCTTGCCAATTTGCCTTACCACCGTTAAAAACCCTGGTAATAGATAGGCCCAATTCTTATCAAAAAGTTTCATCATATATGTTCTAGTTAAGGCCTGTTTAAACGATCCAACATTTCACCAAACAAATTTTACAAATGTTGGGAGAGGCGTTCAAATAACCCAACATTTCATCCAACATTTCTACGGAGGCTATAATTTGAATGCGCTGTGAAGGAGCTGTGCGTTTGAGGCTGGGAACCACGATCAAAATGCAAATAGTGCGCGATATTCTTAAGGGAGAACGCATGCGCAATGCCATCAATGTTGACTGAGGTATTCAAACGACCCAATTTTTCACCCATCATTTGAAAACAATGGAATTGTTGGCTACCGTCACCCAACATTTTTGACTAGAATCAAACTTCACCCAACATCGGAAACGTCAATATTGGGTGACCCAACATGGTTTTCAAACGATCCAACATTTCACCCAACATCAATGTTGGGTATATGTTGGGTGAAATGTTGGACCGTTTAAACAGGCCTTTACCGTATTTCTCGAATAGAAGCCGCCTTCGAAAACAAACTGCCCTCAAATACAAGCCGCTGAAATGATGAAAAATTGTTAATGCAAACCGCCCTTAAATATACGTCGCAATTTTGGACAGGAATGAAGAAAATGCGAAAAAATTTCGCGCTGTTTCCAAAAAATTTCAATTCACTGTAATAGTTTCAAACTTGAACTGGCACGAGCCCATTATCAATTGGGATTATCAGCTGACTAGCCCATTTTCACATTATAACCCGATACGTGAAAAAAGTTTCTTAACAGTGCTCTCTGACGAACTACCGACAGGGAATTGCGATAAATAGAAGCCGCACTAAGCAATGCAAAAAACAAATAGAAGCCGCGGCTTCTATTCGAGAAAATACGGTACCTTGCATACCTTACAGAACTCGAAAATTACACGTGATGTTGACTAGCTACCAACTGTAAAATCTATTATGTGACTGGAACCCTTGGCGAGGAGTGACCAGGAAATTGTTACTAATACAGTAAAAACCTGCACATTAGAACCTTCATAACATAAGAACCTACAGCCTGAAGTTGTATATTTTGATCTCATATAATTAGAACCTTTTCAGCCTGATATTCTAGCTAGCTTCTTAGTAATGGTTCAGATTTATCTACTGTTTAATAGACTACTCCTGTTTACTAATCAACCCATTTCATGCCTACACGATTTTATCTCCGTTCCCCCAATTCCTTGGGGTTTGGAGGCTGTCTCTGAGAGGACTTTAGTTCTGACACCAGCATTTAAGACCGGGTGCCCTTCCTGACGTCACCTATAGCCTGCGGTGGGCCTCGAATCCAGGACGACGTTGGTATGAGCCGAGTGATGCTGCAAAAATAGTACATACAATTTGTGATAGGCAAGCTCAAACTCATGCTTTTAGTCACAAAGCTTTGGGTAGCTAATTATATTGCTATAGTCCTTCAAAGCTAAATTTTCACCTATCATTTTTCCTGGCACTTTTTCGGACCCCATATTAAGAACCAGCACTCTGATAACTGGAATCGTCGCATAAGAACATGAACAGGCTCAATTCAAAACTATAGGCACTTATACGCGGGTTTTCACTGTACAACAAGCAATGTACACAGCTCACAAGAGAAGTCTCAAGGTCGCTAACAGTGATAACTGTGAAGGAGCATCTCTGAATACCCGTATGCAGCAATGTACACAACTCACAAGAGAAGTCTCAAGGTCGCTAACAGTGATAACTGTGAAGGAGCATCTCTGAATACCCGTATGCAGCAATGTACACAACTCACAAGAGAAGTCTCAAGGTCGCTAACAGTGATAACTGCAAAGCAGCATCTCTGAATACCCGTATGCAGCATGGCAAGATTAATAATTAGCATTCTAGATACAAAAAAAAGAGGAAAACAATCTCCATGTATGAAAACTGATAAAAAGAATTAAATATGATGTTTTCAGATCAAGCCATTGTAAACTGAAGCAGTTAGGCTGGGTAACTGGCGTTAGTAATAAGAGTGTTAAAAGTGAGGTTAACAATCAAGTAAATTATTAGTTGTCGAACTAAAAATCACATGCTGGCCTCAATGGAATAGAAATTTGAACAAATTATCAAGGGTACTATCAGCTGGATCCCTATTTTAACAGCTACTAATATAGCTGACATACGTAAATATAAAATTCTACCTAAACTGAAATTGTAAGGCAAAATACTAAATATTAAAACATATCTCTGAGAAATCTAATCTGAAACGAAAATATCGTTAATGACAAACATAGATAAAGAAAGTGCTATTTCCAGTTATGACTATAAGAGCTAATAAGGGAATAAAACTACGTGATGATAAAAATTACACTATAATTTTATCCTAGATGAATTTTTTGAAGCCTTGAGCCTTTGGCGTGATTGTGCAAGTCTAGAATGAAATAAACAAATAAAAAATAAATACGGTTGCTAAATGCGATACCCAGAAAGAAAATTTAAAACTTAACGTCAGGATGAAAGTAAAGCTATAGCATTCTGTATTGAGGTCGTTATCTCCAATCCCCTTGAATAACCCAGTGCATTCAGATGTGTTGAGGTCGTTATCTCCACTTTCCCTTGAATAACCCAATGCATTCAGATGTGTTGAGGTCGTTATCTCCAATTCCCCTTGAATAACCCAATGCATTCAGATGTGTTGAGGTCGTTATCTCCAATTCCCCTTGAATAACCCAATGCATTCAGACGTGGAGTACTTGTCTTCCAAACCCATACTACTCTAAATTGAATTTTATTTTGGTAATCAATCTGCAAAATAGCTTAAGTCACAAGTGGTTTGGCATACCGTAACTTTACTTTTTAGTCCCCCTTCCAATAAACCCCCCTTTTTGGACTAAAAAATTTATTAAGCCCCCCTCTCTATCAAGCTCCCTTAGAATATGTTGAATACGACCAAACGTAGGTAAGCTTCAAAGAAGTAAGGAAACTAAGCTAGATCACGCTTTGAAAGCAATAGTTCTCAAGCTGTCAAAAATCAAAGTCATTCATTGATTTACTGCGGATGAAAACGTTCTATATCAACAGTTACTAGACAATTTTGCAATTTTGTTTGTCATTCTGCTGTGAACTGTGAACTAGTGATGTATAAACTAAACAATATGAGTATTTTTCTCTATTTTCAATCAGCAAATATTTTACTGACTGCTGAAAATTTTCAAGAAATTCATTAAGCCCCCTTTCTTATAAGCCCCCTCTAAAGTGCTTTAAATTAATAAGCCTCCTGGGGGCTTACGAGAGAACATACTGTAGTATAAAGCATCAAGCAGCACCTAGGATGAGAGGTATGATAGGCCTATTAAAAAAGCTCTAAGATCAAATTGAACCATCCTTACAAAAGCATGAAGGCTGCGTACGAAGCCAAATAGTGACTTTTCACGGTGACATGAAAACATTAAGGCTTTCACTACAAACCCCTTTCATTTCATTTCGTATGTTTAAGGAGGGTAACCCTTCAGCAAGTACTGATTTTTAAGAGTCCCTCCGTCAACATTACAAAGTCAGGAATTACTATAATAAAAAAATACAAAATAATAACAACATAGGCAAGGTCTAATTAATATGCAAAATTCTCTAAAAAATGCAATCTATAGTTCAAACATAGACCTAGGCTAAACGTAACACTTGGACATATGTCTATAAAAAAAGTTTTTATTCAAGAAATGCAACTTACTCACTTGGATAAATCTTCCACTTCCATCAGCAAAGATTCCTGTTTTGCATGTAAACTGTCTCTTGTCATTAGAGCATTAACTAGCTCGTCTGAAATAACTAAGGAAAAACAAAGAATACTAAAATAAACCAACAGCAACATCTTTTAAACTAAGGATACATTAACTTGTCTCTCAGTCGGTATGTATGTAAGTTTGTGAACTAAATTGCACGCGCGTACTCTCAGGCGCCAAATAAACGTCCTCCCCGCTTATTGATTTTTTTCCAAACCCCCAGACCTTATTAGGACTCCCGTTTATTAATTTTAAGGAAATTAACTTTGCTACAAACCCATCATGTCATTCCCTTTCTTTGTTAGTACTATTTACCCCCTATTTTCATGGGAATATAGCGTTCTGCTGTATCTATTTTAGATTTATGCTTTATGACAACCTGCTTTTTTTCTTTTCGTCCTTGTATAGTCATTTAAAGTCTTTTCTCAGATTCCGACCCTTCCGTTTATTTTGACCCCCCCCCCGTTTATTAAACTTCAGATTTTTCCCTACTCCTCTATTTATTAGGACTCCCCCGTTTATTTGGCACTTGAAAATATGCATCTGAAGATGTCTGTAGGCATGAACGACTCTTTTTTCATTCATTTCTGCTTGCATGTGTTTCTGTTTGTTCTGTCTCATACTCTTTCTCTTTCTGTCTGCACCTTTCTCTTTCTCATTCGACGTCTGTCTGTCTGTTTGTTTATCTGTCTGTCTGTCCACCTCTTTCTCTTTCTATATGTATCTTTCTCCTTCTGTCTGCATCGCTCTCTTTCTCCTCTTTCTATTTCCCACAGCACGAAAAAGTGGCAAAATTTTTTTCACATAGTATGTGAAAAGAACGTTGCCACTTTTTCGTGCTGTGGTAAAGTTCTGTAGTACCAACAGACTATTTACGTTCTTTCTATTTCCTTCTGTCTGTCTGTCAGTCTGTCTGTCTGTCTGCCTGTCTCTGTCTGTCTGCCTGTCTCTGTCCGTCTCTATTCGTTCGCTTTCTTGCTTTCTGTCTTTCTTGCTTTCTTTCCTTCCTGACCTTCATCTGTATGCAAAATATATGACAGAGTAAATAAAAGAATGAGAAGCAAAAAATCTACTTACGTTGTACTTTCTCCTCGAGCTCTGCCTTCAAACATATCAGTTCTTCCATCGACTTCAAATAAATAGAGTTGGGCGATAAACTATGCTTCTTTTTCTCTTCATCTCGTTCCTTCTCAAGAACCTCATGCTCCTCATGAAGATGTAAAGAATAAAGAACTCTTTTCGATTCCTCGGCAGGAACCGGCCCTTTGCTTAACTGATTGGGAGTATAGTCTGTTACGTAATCAATATTTAAATCGACCAGATCGCCCGGTACGCAGCCAGAATCGCGTGAATCGATTTCTCGTTCGTTCGTTAAATCCCCGTTTGACGAAGATCTATCATTCAAAAAGTCATTATTTTTCTCTTCATCAACTATGTAGACTTTCACTTCAGCATCACTTTCATTGTCTGTGCCGTCTACGTCGTCATCTACAAAACAAAGTTGTAGGTTTTGACGAGACGATAGCTTCCGCGACAAATCCTCATCAATGTAATTATCGTCATCCTCTGGCGAGTTTACTCCCGATTCATTTGTCAAAACTGACTCAATAGTATCCCAATCGGTAATCGGCTCAGGCAGCTTCGGCTCAATCGCAATATTCGTTTCAAAATTGTCAGGTATACTGTACTGACTAAGCTTCAAGTCCATCCTTTTAAATTCACCACTGAACTCATCATCGATCATATAATCACCGGGAAAACTCCTCGCATTCTCCGAAAATTCACTCGGACCACTTTTGTCATCTTCGTCATCAGTAGTATCTTCGACGTTTTCAAGACTATCGTCATAAATATCGTTAATGTCGACGCCAAAAGTTTCGCCGTAAGTACGCATTCGATAATCGTCAGCGTGATAAAAGTAGGGAAATTCTGCTTCGTTGTATCCGTCCTCTGCGCAGCCTATATCGATTGGACCGTCAGAAACAGTTCTTCCTTCCTTTTGACGCTTATGTGCTTTCCAGGCCCTCTGTATCCTACAAAAACATACTTCAGCTCATGCACAGCCAACACAATATGCAAAAACTTTATAAAAGCTGTTTTGGGTATGATATATACATGTCTAATTTATGCCAAGAAATTTCACATCATGGTAGAATTCTGTGGTGTTCCATAGTATAACATTGCGAAATTATGACATGGTATAACATTGCGTGAAATGGTTAAGTACACTCTAACACGGTAAAGAAAACTAAATTTGGCGTAATGTAGTAGAGTGGTGTAAAGTGGTATGATGTGGTTAATATAGTGAGCAGAGCAAGTATGAATGCGATTGCAGTTGCATTCCATTGAACAGTGTTGCACACAATGTTACAAAGGTAGTACACCATGTGCAATATGGTACTGCATCGCATGGTATGGTAAGGTAGGGTATTGCATGGCATGGAACGGGTATGGTATGTCATGGCATGGGTATGGTAAAGTATGGGTGTGGAATGGCATTGTATGAGTTTGGTATGTGTATGGTATGAGTATGGCATCTGAATGGTAGGGCATGGTATTCTAAGGTATTGGTATAGTATGGCATGGTATGGGATGCTTGCTATGTACTGGTGTGCTGTGGTGTTGCATAGAGCAATGTAGCATTGCTTCCCATCAAATTGTTAAGTATGACAAAGTATGACAGAGATGAACGTCAAGAAATAGTACAAAGCATTACAGAAAACAAAATGGGAAAAACTAAGTATGTTTGGAAATAGAAAAACATCTGCTGAGTGACAAATAAATTAAAGAAATGGTGTCTTAAATAAAGATGAATACTGAATGGCAAAATTAAAGAAACCAACATAACAATAACAAGGATTAAGAATGATTGCAGAAATTACAAATTCATATTACTAATTACTCGTTGAGAACATTATTAAAGGAATTATCGCTGCGGTTAAACCAGCTCTTTTTGGTGCAAATTTTCCAAACTTTCCAACTATAATGAAAACATAACTGCTTCCAACAAAACCTTGCTTACAACAACTATTTTTAACCAGGTCAAACAGATTTGCAAGGCTGGAAAAATAAGTCGCCTAGTCACAGCAACACACCAAATCCTCATAAACACTTTTTTGCTTCTCAAATCCGTTAAACTGCAGTTGTTAAAATTTTTAGAAATCAACAGCTCAAAATAGGATAGCACTGTTGTTTACATGCGGGCGAGATTCTGTGCTATAATAACATGCAATCCAGCCAGGTACAACATCACGTCCATTAAGCACGCACAAATATATCCTATGAACCAGAAAATAGTATTGATGCTTTGAGCTTCAATTTGGATTTCAACAAATTAACGAAAGACCTATGCATATTTTACAATAAGGTAAAGGTAGTCCCGTATACTTTCGTACGTAGGGGAGTGCCTGTTAGAAAGGACACTTATCCTGAGCCATCCACATGTGAGGTAGGATGGCCAGTTCCTTTCTTCGGCGCCTTTATTTCCCCAGTGTTGTCACCAGGTACCCATTCGTTGCTGAGTGAACAGTGAGTGAGCATTCAGTCAGGGCATCGAGTCGGGCTCGAACCGTAGACCTTCCGCACGGAAGGCATGAGCTCTAACCACTATGCTACCTCGCCCTATTTTACAATACAAAATGTAAAAACATCAATGGGAATGTCCGGCCTAAGAGTTGGAAACCATAAGAAATTTCTCCAATACGACCTGTCCAATAACAAAGACCAGTCCCATATAGGAATTGTACGTTGGAGAGTCCCCAGCTACAAAAGAGATGCCTCATGCACCTGTAGTTTAATGGGGGTACTGTGGTTAGTTTCTTTTCAGGCCATTTCTGTCTCCGCTCACCACTACATGGCAAATAAACAAGCATTCGGATACCACTCAAGACATGATTAGAACCCAGACCCTTTCGCGTAGTAACATGAATCGCTAACACTGGACTACCTATCACATTTTCATAAACAGCAAACAGTTAAACAAAATGGAAGCCAACAGGCCTAAATATTCAATTGGGTCAAGGCGAAATGCAACCCATAAGAATGTGTCGTTAATATCACTGACTCCAAACCCCCCCCCCCCAATAACGTTAATGAAACCCTCATCCGTAACATTACCCCTAAACCAAATCCAGACTACATCCCTAGCACTAAACCCTACCCTAGCCCCTACTCAAACTCTAACCCTTGCCTACGCTCATTTTTGCGTTCTTATAAGTTGTATATCGTGTTGACCACCCAATTCTTTCTACGGAATCGATTGAGGGTATGTGCAATTAAACACACGGATAGCTACGGATGACCCAGCAGCTGCAAATTATCACTAAGATTTAATGCCCTAGACCATACTCAAGTTCAAGTAACACTGTGACGTAAATTCTCTCAGTCCACAATGAATGTATCTGTAGAACTGCCTTACATATCAGATCATTTAGCGAAGATCTAGAATTCAGTTAAGGAAGACAAAGTTAACATTACACATACGTAATAGCATTGGCTTCTGCAGATCTTGCACGATTTCTCCTTAGAGTTGCTCTATCGTTTAATTCTTGCTCAAGGTGATAACTACGAAAATAAACAATATTCAAACATGTAAATCGGACAAAAATGCATACCCAAAATTGTCTACGTTATGAATTTGCTAGAAATGGTCTCACAAATACAAACAGCATCAGTATAGCAATAAACAAAGATGAAACAACCTTAGTAGAAAGCTTGGCATTTATTAAATCGCACTTGATTGGGCTACACACCTTCATTTAAACAATTGTATTTTTTAACATAATTCGCGTTGTCAAAGAAGTCAAGATTAAATTAAAAAAATATTCAATGATGCTAATGTTAAATTCAGAATATTTCTGTCATCAAGGAAAAGGGAATCAACGAACAGTTGGATAAATTTTCCGATCTATATCAACAAGACCTTCTAATCAGATGATTTTGCCAGAGGCTTTCTATAGCTTGTGTTCGTATACGTTGGAAAAGAAAGACCGCTTAAAGGTAAAACTAAGGATTTTATCGATTGGTTGAATTTAATAACGTTATCGTTACTACAAACATTGGTGGGGACGGCTGTTCTCCAAGACAATCCTAAACTGATGAGAAATTCATTTGCTTCGTAATACCACAAAGCAATGCAAGTAGCTTTACGTAAAATTCAACAGAGAAATCAAACAGCATTTTTGATAACACAACAACATTGTTGGAAATAAAGACTAATCACTTAGTCCATCTAATAAAGCATCCTTCTTAAAATAAAGCCCCTTGTTTAGGGCTTAAAGCTAATCATAGGATTGCCAATTGATAACGAAGAAACTGCACGTTTTTAAGGCAATACTGTTATCCCTTCAGTCATGAGAACCCTATATCGTTTATTAAACTTGCAACAATAAAATTGCACCTGAAAACAACGCATCTTTGTCAAGGCTTTCAAGGAAAACTTAAAGAGACATGAACAAATTGAAATAGCTCTCCATGCTATTGTATAAAATCTGTAGAAGACAATTTCAAAGAATCTTTGAAGTTACTCTAAAAGTACAGAACCTGTCACAAGTAACGTTGCGGTGGGAATATCATAAACAAACGAATGAAAAATGAGGCAGAACTCTTTCATAGGCTACTTCACATTTGAAGCTGAAGACAAAAATTTTGAATACTCAGCTGATCGCATTACTAAAACATTTGAGTGCAACTGCAAATATCACACAGCGTCATAAGATAAAAAAATTATATGAACTGTTTGCAAACCAAAGTCTATCAAAAATTTATGAAGCGTTTTTCATAACAAGTTATTCCCGCTGTTGCATGTGAACTTTTTACATCATATTTGCAGGAAAGAGTACAATTGACCGTGACAAGAATCTAACAAACAGCCCGCTTGCCACAAGGGTTCCTAGAAACTCAATCCTTAAACAGACATATCGAAACAAGGATGTAAGCTTATAAACAACCAAATAACACTTTATAGAAAATCGACGGTAATGGGTTAACGAAAAGGCCCGAAGATACGTTTCAGGGAAGAATTCAAGCTAGAACATAACTCCCGCAACCAAACTGATCAAGAATAGTGAGCCAGATACTTGAAAAACGTTTTCGCAGCCCTGAATGTCGCGTGGCAAACTAGTTGGGTTCAAGCAAGTAGAACGAAAACTAAGTTAAGGAATTTTGCTACCAAAAACAAATGAGATTAATTAACTACTTTCATGATTCATCAGTTTTCAGTTTCTATGTGTCTATGCATGGAAAGACCATAAAATGTCAACGAGCCAGAGCCCCTCTTGTCTCTCAAATGCCAGATGACATAAAATGCAAAAAGGCTAGGTTTGAAGCTTCCAAACAAACAGCTTTGTTAAAGTTAGCCAACGCACTTATGGGTAAACCACTAAGGATGCTTTAACTTCACCGTTGTTTCCCTGGTCCCAAAGACTCACTGCATTAGCATAACATGAACTCATACCAGCTACATTCAAAACTGCTAATATATAGGATAAGTACGAATCAGATTCTTTCTAAACGAAGATCATTCTCCGCTTCTCTTCTATAATTTAGAATGTTTTGCATTCTTTACAACAACTCCAGTCTTAACTTTCGTGCTAATAATACCAATTCCTTACCCTCTATAGGAAAGGCGCGTCAAAAAACTCAAAAATACATTAATACAAAAATACGAAAAATATGCTATTGCAGAATTTATTCAACAGATGTAGAAAAGACACAGCTCTGTAAATGTTGACTACAGAACGCGCTGGATAAGATAGAAAATTATATTTCTAGCATTTCTTATAAATGAGGGAGTTAATAGAATTGTACTATGAGATGGAGAATGCAGTTGTATCATTAACTTTAAACTCAATGCCTTATGAACCTTATTGATCGTCTTAGCGTTGGTTATAAAGCACTATAACATATTATAAACCGATGAGAGAGTAACGCTGGTAATCTAAGGCGGTTAGCTGATCGTTAATGAAATTAAGATTTGCCAACATCGGTTCTGAAAGCTTTGTTAAAATATGCTGTGTAGAATGTCAAGTAAAAGAGGGATTGAGTAGAGAATGAAATATTTCAAATTGACTACAAGACTATATTCCATACCCAGTACCTGTTTAATAACGAGGCAGCAAAACGGCCTAATCACAGCCTGAATTCCACAAGCAGAAGACAACGCGAATGCCTATACACAAGGTATATACTCACAATAAAATAGCGTCATCAGCCACTCCTATGGGTGAGTAATGAGAAAATGAAGGAAAATCTTCAAGTCTTAGATGAGGCACACAGCTAAGCTGACCAATATTACAGCGAAAATTATAATACCATTTCTGAGTATGTTTATTGTCACTCAAAACACCTGCCCTCAATTTTGAATCACACAAAATCTCTTATCCTCATCATTTTATGTTCTACTACCTTCTGCTAAGTAATTGCAATGACTCACAGACCAAAACACTGAATTATTAATAACGCAATTCAATTCCGAATATGAAAACGTAACGCTTTTCTAGTTGGAGAGGCCGTCAGAGATATCGATGGAAAACCAAGCAGCCATTTGTAATATCTGAAAATCTGATTATCATTATAATCAAATGCTAACTCTGAAGAAGATTCTGAAGTATGCTCATTTCTAGAGACATCCCCTGCAAATACAAAGAGTTTTGATCTTACGTAACCCTATCAAATCAGAATCGCTGAGATAGTATTCTGCAAGCTGATAACTGCTGGCTCCAATTGGCAACGAAAGGCTACCCTATACTTCTATCACAATAATGATAATGCGTAACTCTATAAACACTGGGCAACGCTATTAGGATTTAAGGAGATGTTACCAAGTGCTAGAAGATGGTAGGCAAGGCCCTACAGCATGGATCACAGAACAAATATTCTCGCTAGTAATTCCTGACTAGCTAACAAGGCAACGTTTGTAGAAACCCTACTACGTTTCTATGGAATCTTTTATGGAATGTTCACTGGTGGGAAATTGACTGAGGCATCAAAATCATTAGGTGTGGCCGGAGTTGCAACACCTTTCAGGAGTACACGTTTTTTTATAAGAAAAAAGTTTATAAGAAAATGAGGCTCAAATCGTCAAAATCTTAAGAAAATCGTAAGAAAATCACGAGGCTCAATTTCCAAACTTAGGTGTTTTTATAGGCCAAAAATCGGTATTTCGTCGTTATTGCATTCAAAATGTTAAAGATAGAATTCAAATTCAAGTATACAATATTATTAACGAAAGTTTAAACCACTCTAGCCAGTTTATTTCAGTAAAAGTTAAGAAAAATTTAAGAAAATCTCAGGCTCAATTTCGGGAAATGTTGAGAAAATTGACGCTCAGGCAAAATAATGATTTTCTTATAAAAAAAACGTGTAATTTGATAGCAACTTCTAGGTAAAGCGAAACAGAGACGGATTGATGAGAAAAAAGTAGTAAATAATTTGACCCATTCACAAATCAACAACAAGCAGCAAACCAAGAAAATTCAAGTACGTTTTTTGACGAAGATTGCCCAAAATGGCATTCGCTAGTGGAAACCATGCTAGCTAGTAGGGAAATTCCAGCGCCTGGTGGGGAATTCCCCCACTAATCTCTATGCTAGAAGATTCTCTTATTGTTTCCCCCAGAAGCAGATATGAGTATCAATGGATGGGAAAATGAGAATCAAACGCCAGATTGCTAGGACTACAAGGGCCTAATTCCATCTAGAATATATTGAGTAGAAACCAAGGCACCAGTCTTTGTAAACAGAAAGTCTTTTATACACTTGGCTCTACAAACACTGAAATAGTGTTTGTTCATGTGGTGTTTAATTTGGGTCTGTACAAAAGATGGTTGGAATCCTGTTTTTTCCATCAGAAGATGAGAAAGATATAGCTTCTTATGTGGAACACCTAAATTACATCTGAACGGAGCTTATTGGTAAAGCTGAAGTGCCCAAATGGGTGGAAGGATTAATGGTTTGGCAACAAATCCACTATTCACATGCAAAATTTAGACAATTATTTGCGCTTTCCAACATGAAGCTTTGATCTGGAATCTAGGAAATTTTCAAACTATCAGCGTAAACTCGCCATAAAGAGCAAAAAGGCGATATTAAAATGATATGTTCCCCCGTAGCGTCGTAGCGCAGCAGCCACTACCACCATAGAACAGGCTGTTCACTTCATTCCATCTACGATAAATAAAGTTTTACACTTTGCTTTGCTAAACTTGCACATTAAACCCGGCCAGCAGAAAAAACAGCTCCTACAGTCGGCCCCAAACGCCTCAAACAGCAGTTCCTACACGCATTTGCCACGTGCAAACCCGCACCAAAATACTTTAAAATTTTTAAGAGTTGAAAGAACGGTGCCGTTGACCATACTACTGGTTTGAAAACCACAGTTTATTGCTACTATAATATCCTAAAGGATTTGCATGCAACCATTGCATTGAAACAATGATGATATTAAAAACCTGAAGCTTTAAAAGCAAACAGGTGTTAAAAGCCAAAGTAAAATTTAATACCCACAGGTTTAGAATCGATTGTAAGACTCAAAGATTCAGAAAGAGAGAAGTCTCATAAACCGAAGCTAATTTTATCCGTTATCTCTAACTGGAAAGTAATACTAATGCTACCTGTTTGAGTCGAATCAATAGATGAGATGATCTAGACTATTGCATGAAACTGACAAGAGTAAATTTCGTAAAGATTCCAAAAACAGTGCTTACCATAATTAATCTGGTTCAACTCAAATCAGACTAACATAAACTACGTTTAATCTTGAATTAAGTTGGCGTACGACAGAATCGAGTAGAATCGAATCGAGTAGAATCAAGTCGAGTAGAATCGAATCGAGTAGAATCGAGTCGAGTAGAGTATGCTGAATACAACATACAATGCATGGTCAAAGTGACGCAGATTTCAAAAATTTTGCTTCTGCAAGCTAACAACGAAATCAGTAAAATTCACTCTTGATCATTTCTACAAGCAACGTTTACGTCCTGATCACGCTTTAATGCAATAAATCGCAAAAAGTGTCCTTTAACTTACTCCGAAGAGTTCAGTATGTCTGCTCTCAAATTCCAAGAGATGTTAACCCTTTTTGCATCAGAGCAAGGTATTCCTATCAAAAACTTCCTACGCAAGGTATATGAGATAGCATTTCTTCAAACGCTTTCAACGAGTCTAAGAATGGGTAACTGGCAAAGAGAGTAGTATTTTACTGGCGTAACTCCATGAAAAATATACACAAACAAGCTGCAGAGACAACTTCAAAGCAAAATTGGACAAAGCCTCATCTAAAGATGAAATACAGCCCACAAAACGACATTAATTGCCATTCTCCTCCATGTCATACATGTTTTTTCAATAGGAATCCAGTCACTGGTGTTTCACAATGTCTCTCAAGTTTTTAAAACTTCAAACAACAAACCTGATCAGGTAACTGTGATACAAGAAATAGAATTTTCAAATATTTTCTGAGCATATGACAGTCATTGCTTCTATGCTGTGTCTATAGATTTATCAAGCTAACAGTTAAACTAAGCCTGCCTATGTTTCTTGCACATTTCTTAACCTTCACTTAATTTCAGCCTCATGTTTCTTACAGAAAGTGACTCTGATAAAAATAAACATAATCACGTTTTCAACTGAAGAGCACATCAGGAGCAAAATATGAGACTGGAGCTTTCTCCTTCACAGGGACTGGAGAAAGCAGAGTTTAGCAGCAATAAATATTTGAGACTATTTTCAATTTGGGTGCCATGGCTGCAAAATGCAACCAACAACCCTTAAATACTCAAAACTACAAGCCGGACAGAAAACTGTACACCACGCAAATATTTACAATCAAGACTTTCCATGCAATTTTCTGTTGCAATTTTTTGTTGGAAGATTCTGCCCATGAAATACTCTTTTCAAAAAGAGAGTCATACTGGAACATAGTGTAAGTGGTGGACGAGAGGAATCAGGTTAAGTGTACCAAAGAATGTTCAAACTATGGTAAAACAAAAAAAACCAGAAAAAGAATCCTAAATTGGAGAATAAAAACCATTTGCAGTGTAATGACTTAATGGCCCATAAAACCGATTAAGGTTCAATTGACCAGATAGATTATATTAAACACTAAGCTAGCAAGAAGTTGCTAAAAAATAAAATACTGACTTTTCAACAAAGCAGAGACAAGGATTTGGAATATTCGTAGGCAAACTACTGAACGTACACTTTGCAAGAAAAAAGATAGGTTAGTCAAGGCAAGATACATAGTCAAGATACATAGTCAAAGCAGTACGAAGCATTGCTAATGGTGAAGTCTAAACCCCTAAATTGAAAGAGGATTTACTCAACCACAAATAAAGCTGCATAAGTTGAGAGCCTAAAATTCTAAGGGACAAAAACCACTTACGGGTCATTCATGCTGACTAAAACCGGCTGCGAGGAGAAACTACATGTGTAGCTAAACTTACCACTGAGACTTCAGCAAGGATATGTCAATATACCTCAAGTAATAAAAAAATAATTCAATCTTACTTTTCAATTAGAACTTCTCCCTCTTCGACCTGCTGCCGCCTTCTTTCTTCCATTTCGTCCTCTTCCTGAAATGAAATCCCGTTTTGCATATAATTTTCACAATATTCATAACGCATTAAAGGATGCAAAAGATTCTTTCAAAGTGCATGCTTACAAAGGTTGCCCAGATAATGCTAGTTCAAGATGACTACATGTCATTATGGTAACATTAAAAACTAAAATAATTGCACAACAAAACAACAAAAGCATAGGTAGTAAAAAACAAGAAAAGAAAGAATGTAATAAAAGAAGAGAGAGCGTCAAAACAAATCATATGGTGCGGTGGCAAAGAGTGCAACAATTATGCACCTGCTGCATTGCCGAGAAACGAAAAGAATTTCCTAGGCAATAACGTGTTGAAATGCTAAGTAAAATTAAAGGTAAGGTAACAGCTGATAAGCAATAAATAAAAACAACAAAAGATGCCGCAAACAGGGCTTCCATACGTTGCATATGGAAGTGCAAAGAATTCTAGAAGGACAAAAAGGCAGAATGTTAGTTTCAATGGGGATACTGGTAGAGAGAAACATGGCAAGCACGATAGGAATTGTATAAGTAAAAGCTATTCTGAGGATAAGATATATATATATATATATATATTTATATATATATATATATATATATATATATATATATATATATA
>OLMO02000231.1:23004756-23066824 GCA_900291935.2 Cassiopea xamachana
ATATATATATATATATATATATATATATATATATATATATATATATATATATATATATATATATATGTGACGGTATGCTACAGCTTCGAAGAACTACACATCATTACAAAACGTAAAAGTGTGTTTATGGGGGGCGTAAGGTGAAAATTGACGCCCTCAATATGTACAAAGAAAGAAGAAAGTTGGTCACACTGCAGGAGATTTAGCACCCCATTGATCAAAGTGCTTTCATGGTACTTTCTGTGACCTTTGTTCTAGTCATAGTAGTTGATTGAATCGCCCTACCGCCCCCCCTAAGGAACGTGTTTAGGCGCACCCCTGATTAAACGAAAAGATGTTCAGTTGTCTCTCGATTCCAATACAAGCTCTAAAAAGCTTTCAGAATAACTCCCCAAAGCCAACATCATTGATTTTATCTTGATTCAAAGTCTCATCCTTCCAAGCATGAAGTTTCTTGAAAAACCAAATACAAAAAGAACCTTTTACTGCATAAATAAGCTACGTCAAACTCTAGCTACATATTACTGGCAAATCACCATCCATAAAAATACTGAATACAAGAGGAATTTTTACTCAAGAACGATGTACAAACTCGAGCTTAAGAAAAGCGATTAATTTCATCGAAGGCTTTAAACTACGTAAATGCAAAATTTTTGAAAACAACAAAGAAGATCTTTTAACAGACTAATCAACAACAAATCTGCAAAGGTAATCACGACGAACTATAGACAACCTGAAAATCAATTTGAGGATTTTGTAATATTAGGTCAACTGCAACGTGACCCGGTACTAAAGAGCGCTCTCTTCTGATACAAACAAGAGGCCGAATATCAGAGTTTGGAATAAACTTGTACAAATTAAATAGAACTACTGGAAATCAAAATAGAATCATAGGAAAAGCCAGCCTTTAAATTATACTTTACTGCGTTTTTGCTCTACTGCAAAATTTACTCAAATCTCTCAACACTGGCGTGTGTTTTTCAGGTTTGGGTACTTTCAGCTGTGATTCGCTACCAAGGTCAAAAATTATCTGACGAAAGAGTCCCATCCAGCTGCTTGCGCAGAATGCTGATAAAATCTCTCAGTTGACGAAAATTGATAATACTGAAAGACTTGGTTTCTCAAATTTCAAGCAAAAATACAGCCTAGTGAAGATAATAAACATGATCATATCTTTCAATTGATAAAGACTTATCTAATAACGAAAACACCCAAGGTATTCTTGAAGATCATGTATTCAAAACCAGTTACTACATAGAATCACTGCTAGGAGGGTCCAACACTTTCCGAGCATTCTCATAAAATACGAAGATAAACATATCACAATACAACACATGCAAAATTGCGTGCTTCGAATGGGAAACTTGATATAGATCTTACTACATGCTCTGCAACTTGGCAAAAGTATCCTCTATATCAAAAACAGAACTTCTTTGAGCCCAAAAAGGTTGTACTGAATCTTCCAAATGCTGAAATTCATTTCAAAAATTAAAAAAGGTAACTAGGGTTACGCATGGCAACTACCTGATAGAGAGTACACCTATCTTACCCCATGGTAAATGCCTGATAAAGTGAGATATGGGAGAGTTGACCTTTTCTCCGCCGCTTCTGTCTTCTCAGTGTCATTACCAAGTAGCAAATCACTGGTGGGTGGGCAGTGACAGAAAATTCATCCCGGGCTTGAAATGTCCTTGAGACTTTCAGTATTTCACACAGGCGTGTAGAAGAGCCGTCTAACTCTCTCAAACCACTAGCCACTCAATTCCTGCATAATACACAATCTAAATCAACTAAATTTGATTTGGAAAATTGGCAACACCAGACGTTCCTCACCTGCATATATTTTTCATAAAGCCTTTCGACAAACTCCTTACGAGCGAGATGTCCTCTGAAAACTCTCTGTATATCCACTGCCGCCTTTTCTTCAACACTCAGAGCGTTTTCCTAAACGATTTAAAGTACAATGGGATTAAAAGCTTCCATTGATATCAAACTTTGTCTAGACACGAAGCACTGAATAGAAACTCAGCCTCGATGTTAAGAGCATAAGAGGTAATAAAGAAAATTTTTGAAAAGACGTAAATAATACAAATGATTATAAGAGCTAAGACGGTTCAACATCCAACAGTCTGGAAGTCAACCAGATTCATTTAAGCTGCCAGTATTTAATTACAATTTAGAAAAAAGGAAATGAGCATGCTTTGAAATGTTTTTGATATCTAACAAGAAGAGATGGTAACTACTTGCAACAAACAAGAGATGAGAGAAAAATTAGTAACAGATTGTCCAAAATCATGGACTGCACTGGTACGAAAGAGAGGCTTCTGTGAAGGAGTGAAAGATCACTGCGAAGGAATAAGAGGTCGCTGCGACAGGTGGTAGAATGGTCAGTTTGGCCGGTGATGGAAATTAAAAATTAAACTTAGAAGGCAGATACTAGCTTTCAATGCCGATAATTTTCATTCTATAATTTCGAAAACGATAGCCATCTCGATAGAAACCAATTTTCTTGGTAAACGTAACGGCAAAATACAAGGATTTTCGCAAAAAATATACCGACGAATTACAATAACTATAGCACTGCTGTGAAAAAGTTACAAAACTATGTGACCTCAGAGAAATCCTACCTTTTGGTTTAAACAATTATTTTGAAAACAACTGGATAGCTTTTCTAATGCTTCTTTGAACTATACATAGCCTTCAAATGATGTGATTCAGAAAAATTCAATAGTGACTTGCTATATAAAGAGAATTTTTCTGTTCAATTGACTCCTAATAGATTTCATTAGGAATGACGCCATAAAAATATATTCTTAGAATTTTTATATGGAGCAAGACCGCATGGAGTGAGAGAGTACCATAAAATAGGCAAGTGTTGACGATTTTAGGTGAATATTGTCAAAATGGCACGTTTTTAGGCCAATTAGTAATTCTCAACAGTCTTGTCGAGCCCTAAGAAACACTGACATTTCTTGGCACATCTCGAGTTTACTTATACGCAGGGACATCACGAGAACCTTTTCGTAGGGGGGTGTAAGGTAAAATTTACCTGAATTTAACTGGTTAGTAAGCTGTTCTATTGTAACAGATCACTATTTATTCCTTTGGCTATTTAAACATGGCTATCACAAATTTTCCATATGCTAGAAATTCTCTCATATCCAATGTCAATTATGGCTCACCGTGGTAGAGCCCGGGGGAAATTTCAAAATGAAGGTTCTCAGAAGACTGGCAAATGCTATTTTGATATTGGTTTTTGCAAATACAGTATTACCTAACAGATCCATGTTACTAATCTTTTAAGCAGAGTTTACAGAAAGGGTGTTAAGCATTCCTTCATAACCAGAGTCTACTATAGGGCCCACCATGATTGGGCCCGGAGAAAAATTTTCAAAACATAGGTTCTCAGAAGGCTAGAAAACACTATTTTGAGATTGATTTTTTCGAATACAGTATTTCATAAGAAAGTCATGCAACTAATCCCTCTGGTACAATTTACAGAACAAGTACTAGACATTCTTTCGAAACCAGATTCTACTTTAAGGCCTACCATGGTTGGGCTCGGAGAAAAATTTTCACATAAAGGTTCTCAGAAGGCTGGAAAGACGTTCTTTCAACTGTTGTACAAGCAGCATGCAGCCGTCAACTCTTCAAAAATTACATGATTTTGACGATGCACTGAACAAATTTTACCTGACTTTTCTGATGGCGAGAAAGTGAATCGTTCCAAAAATATGAGCTACAAAAATAACGCCGCTGCTTTACCGAAAATCGTCAATCATCGGTCATTTTAACGCCGGTCCTTTTAACACCAATTAGAAAATTAACGCCATTAAGGGCCGGCGTAAAAATGGCTAATAAGGTTACTGAAATCAGTGTGAAAAACCCATCTAGAAAAGTATAGCTAGTTCTCTGATGATTAAAACAAGCGAAGATTTTTCGACCAGCGTTGTGTTTTGGGTTTCTATTGCTGTGAAAGAAGTAAGCACTAAATATTCATAAATTTCAAGGAGTGTGATCACTTTTCAAGGAAAAATTTTCATTTACAAGGAGTTTCAAGGACCTGCACGAACTCTGTTACAATTAAATAGCATAATAAGGTCTATCTTTCTTCTGCTAAATACTGCTATCACAATCATTTGCGCAATCATGAACTGGAATTGCTCAAATTCAAGAGTCATTGACCTCATTCACCTCCAATGACAACTGTGCCTATTTGACACTCATAACCAACATCTTCCAGCAACTTTCTCAGTGCTTGCTTGCATGCTTCTATGTACATGCATCTATATATACGTTTCTGCATACGTGTGTGCATGATACTTTATATATTACTTACTATCCCAAAGTATCCAAGGCATGTACGCACCAAATTGTGTATGTGTCAGGCCTTATAGAACAGATGTCAAGAACCTTTTGGTTGCTAGAGCCACAAAAGCCAAAATATTTCAATGTGTTTCCGTGAGAAATACGCCTCAGAATTTGTGTCTTACCAAAAACGTTATTTAACTCGAGCAAACCAACGCTAGACAAAGCGCTTAATACCATTAGTGTAACTTCTAGCTAAAAGTCATCCTCATACGAAACGAGATAAAGTCACCACTGGCTTAACAGCCATAGCTTCCTGACCACTGTTATAGAACAACTGCCTTTCCAAAGACTGATTTCCATTCGCCAATTTCTGGCGCGCACGCGACTTTTTGCTATCGACATTTTGCGAGCACATGGTGACTATCAAATTACACTTCAGCTACACATCCGCAAAAGGAGGGCTTTGACATGCAGTCATTTGCTGCATAATAAGAATGTTTTTCATGGGGGCCGAACAAACTCCCTGCCTGCTCTTAAAGTTAAAATAACAGCTGTTATTGTCAGAGTGGCTACTGGCATTTGCTCCTGAAGTATCCTAATTTTTCATAAAGTAGATGGCAGCAACTAATTTCTGTTAGTTTCCCACCTACCTATCTTCTTTGATCACTATGTACATGATACTATTCGCGTGCAAAGCGAACTTCACACCACATTATTCCTAGCCCGGCTAGGCCACAGTTACAATATCATTGTGCAATTTATCACTTCCTGAAACTTTTGTTCTTTTGATTGGCTACTACTAGCGATCTCTCAAAAAAGTCGAAAAAACTTCAACTTTTTTTGGCGATCGCACGATCATACTCACGTGCTTTTTTGTTATAAGTATGCATGCCTTGATCCATGATCAATCGCAAAAAGTTGCGCGCGCCAGAAATTAGTGAATGGAAATCAGCCTTAATTCTCTTTTCAAAATTTTTCTATCTATTCTAGAATACCCTTCTTGGTATTTTTCGACAAGCATCGAAGACTAGTAATTCACACAAGTCTACAATTACATCCTGAACAAAAGTAAGAAATGGAATAAATGCTTACCTTTGGGATAATTCTATGGGCTAATGTTGGGTTGATGGCCTGAAAGGGAATTTAATAGACTGATAGTTTTGCATGTGAAATACATCAGCCAGTTGTCGAATAAGGTATAAATTCAAGCTAATTATAGCAAAGTAAAGCATAAAAATTCTTGCTCATATGACTACTGTGCAAAATAATCATGACAATACAAGACTAAAACATCCACGCAGTTCTTAAAGTCACGATACGTAACACAATTCTTTATTATTTCCTAATAATGTGAAAGCAGTGTCTATTGATAAGCAATTAGGGTGAATTGCAATGTTCTCACAGTCATGTTCATATAGCAGAAAGGTGTCTACAATGTGATGCTGTTTTGACCTCATAAGCTTGGCTGATACTATTAACACTAAAGCTTCCAATTTCCATAGCAATCCATCCATAGTCTACTGACAAAGAACAGTGGGTGTGTCTGATTAAGTTATCAAGAGCTGGCCCAATGCAAAAGACTTCAATTTGATTTATAGGTCTGAGTACAAAGGTGTGGCGAGTGCCAGCAGCACTTTTACAAGACTCGAGAAAGTAACTACTGGAAGAATCCTTGATTTTCAGATGTATCCTTGTACACATAAAATGAGAAGGGAGACATCTATAAAAGGGAATACTCCCTACAAAACTGGCTTAGTCAATGCAACCCTTCTCAGATTACTAAGCTGCAACTTCTGCACACTTTGATTTTTACACTAGACTTAGGTACTATAAATAACAAACAATTCAATGAATGGTAATACAAAAATCAAAGTACAGGTGTTGACTGAATTCAACAAGATAACCTATTTCACTTTGTGTGTATTCAATCATTGTAAGTAATGAGCAATAAAACCATTAAAACAAAGAGCCTTATATAAAAATAGATACTAAATATTCATGGGAGTAAAAATATTTCAAAATCATATTCCTCCTCACTCAATCCAATCTATGATTGAATTCATTACCAATGATCCTAGAATCCTTGAATTAATTTTATTAACTATCAATGAACAGTAACACTGCTACTTATGTCATATAAAGATACAATTCACACAATAATGCCCACATCACCTGAAAAATACTGATACTCAGGGAGGACTGAAGATAAAAAAATAATGATACAAAGCTTAGCTATTCATCAACACCAAAATTCAAATATAGAAACCCAATGGAGAAGATATGAGACAAACTACCAAAGGTAATCTCTCATCCACATGTTAAAACACTGTAAAATCCGAAATATAAGCCCCCTTGAATATAAGCTCCCCCAATTATAGGCCCCCTGTAAACTAACATAAATACCCTTCCAAATATAACCCCCCCCCAAATATAAGTCCAGGCCTTACCTTTGGGGTTCTGTATGAATAGTTACAATAATGAATGAGCACGAAGAGAACAGATGTAGAGCTTCTGCATTTACTTTTGTTCTTTTGTGAAGTTTTATACATTACATGTTGTTATCTGTCTTTCTAATTGGAGACCAAATGGTGAAATTTTTGTACCCACAAGTCACCTGCTAACTCAAAAGACCCTCTGAATATAAGCCCTCCTAAAAACAAGCCCCTTCAAATATAAGCCCACTAAAAATGTTTACAAACCTTTACTGCCCCAGGGCTTAAATTCAAGATTTTATGGTATACTTTTTGATATCTTCTTCTCACAAAGTCATAGGCCAGAGATGGCAAGTAGTGGAATATTAACTACCATAGTGAGCTGGTTTAAGCTCTTTGCATTGCCTGGTGCCAGTACATGCTTGTAGTGGATGAGTCAAAATTTAAGCCTAGGCCCTAATCAAACTTCAGATGCCAAGCTACAGATGCAAAAAAACTGGCAAATGCAATCAACAAAATACTTTCTGTGAACCAACAACTTGCCATTCACACAGAGGTGACCATGTGAAGCCATAAAACACATATCTGTATGTGTTCACAGGCATACATTCATAAATTTGCTAATCTCTCTTGAATGATTTATGAGACAGTAGCTCAATCTGTTGATCATCCTGTTTGCCACTTTGATGGCATTTTAAGATAGGTGAGCACTAACTTCGCTGGTGCCAGTGTAATAAATTGCTTAAAACATTCTACATACTTTCAATTCCATACTACAAAATGACAATAAAAGGGTATATATATATACATATAATATATATATATATATAGATATTAGATATTATATATATATACATATATATATATATACATATATATATATATATATATATATATATATATATATATATATATATATATATATATATATATATATAGTAGGTTAGTCAGTGATTCCCTAGTCATTCCACTGGGGTTTGAATCCTTCCCAGGGCATAAAATTTTCAATTGGTAGCCCACTCACAATTGAGTATAAACTCTCTGTCAGCCATTGCCTACTGAATTAATATATATGACCAGGAAATTGATATATTCTTTACTTTCTCACAGAGTTGAATGAAGAAACATTATAGGGGCTGCAAAGGTCAAAGCAAACTATAGGGGTGCATGAGCAAAAGAGGTTGGGTTCCCACTGGCCTAGAGAAATAAAAACCCATTTGAGATGGGAATAATAATCTCAACTAAACGACCATACATTGCTTAGCTATAAATTCATCTGCTATCCAAAGAAACTTTAAATTAATTAAAAACTAAAATAGATGAAAGACTGGGATACATTTTGAGAGAAAACTGAAGAAACAGAAAGTAAAAGAGAGACCCTACTAAAAACAGAGAAATATCCCCCAAAAAAGCCAACTCCATGGTCTTTCCAAAACTCAGTCTATGGTCATGAAAACAATGAGAATATTAGATAAGAAAACCATTCAAGTTTTTTGGTTAAAAAGGCAATCAAAAGATATGAGGATATAGATTACCACAAATTTGCTTAAACAAAATACATATCTTTCCTGTACAGCCCTACTAAATGCTATGCTTTCAATGAAATCATTTATCTGATGGCTTATTTTTCAAATCAATAGTAAGAAAAAATATTCATTGTTCTCTCAGGCAGTGTTTTGTTGTCATTTCCTGTATGCCCCAAGGCAGGAAATTTGAACAATGGATACAGAAGGCTCTATGACTCAAAACAGAAAACCTCTTTCTTGTTGATCTGTTACAGATTTTAAAGTCACCATCCAGTTTCCATTCTTTTAGTAATATAAGATAGGCTTTCATTCTATCTACCTTAGACAGGTTGAAATTACATTTAAGACCACTTGTCTCTATTATGAGAAACTAAAACAGAGCATCAAAACCATGGAACACTATATGCATGTGAATAGTGCTCTAATATCATTACAGTAAGCAATAATGATAATATTGTTTTGGAAAATACAAGTTAATGCTGTAACCCAAAAGAGAATTCCTACCCTCACTGAGTCTTGGTAAGTTTAGGGAGCTGTCATTTTAATACTGGGTAAAGGGGTGGAAGAAATTTTTTCCAATTCATGATGGGGTAGCAAAATTTTTTTAAAATTCCCACCATAAATAGTGTTTACATGCTAAGTGCAGACTGTTTATTTTTTTCTAAAAAAACATAAAAATACTTTCTTTTTCAAAATGAAAAATTTGTGAGTGAAAAGTTATTTCAAATAATCTGTTAGTGTTCTTTGTTTCTTTGATTCCCTTTTACTTTTCCATTTTCCTTTCTTTCATATCCAGATTGCATTTTGGCATTTTCAAGCTTTAGATTCAAATTGAATGGCACAAATAGAAATATTGTTGGGTTATTAAACTTTATCCAGCATTTGAAAATGGGGCATCACATATTATTGAATATAATGAAAGGGACAAATAAACTTTTCAATTTACCCTAAAAATTCTTCCACCCCTGTACCCACCATTAAAAATGACAGCTCCCTTATTTAAATGAAAACTGACATAAATCTAAAACCCGAAATTATTCTGGCAATTAAAGTGTCATTGGAATGTTTGAGGTTATCTCTACTTAATCATAAACAAAATTCAATATTTAATCTCCTACTTCCATGGCCTTGTCCTTTTCTTCAGTAGTCTAGAATAGAAGCAATCCAATGCCAAATTTTTTGTCCTAACCTGGAAGACTTCAATCAACTGCTTTGTGATATTTTTCCTTCAGAATATAGCGTCCAAAAATCAGACTGTGGAACGCTACCAGGTCGAGACAAAACAAGCCTTTCTATTTCGGTTGTCTGGAAACACCACATACTGTTTCGATATCATTGGGCCGTAGTAACTTTGATTTATATCATTGGGATTCTACAAAATTTGTGCTAAGAATATGCAGCTATCTACATAACACCGTTTACATACCGGAATAAATCTTACTGGTAATAGGCTAACGCGGATTGTGTTGATCATTGGTCTTGTATCAACACTGATTAGCAGCATATTTATACTCACGCTGTAATAACACTAGACTTCAACGAATACTCAAAAAGATCAATAATCTACTGAAGTGTACCTCCATTGCTTCCCTTGTTTTTGCTCGGCGGCTTCTCTCCAACTTCTCCATGTCGGGTAAAGGCAAAGACAGATCAATGTTTGTTTGTTCGACGACATGGTCTAATTGATATGAATTGTTGTCACAAGGAATTTCTTCACCTTTCATGCTTGTTGCAAAGACTTGATCCTTCATTCCTTTACTAGCTTCACCGCAAGCCAGCAAGATAAAATGTCAGTCGCTTACCTTCGCACATCGACATCTGGACAAAATGGTTAGACGATGCCTGGGCCTAGCAAATACGAAGGTCCAGCATTATGCCAATATTGATAAACAGCTCCCGTGGTGAACGTTATACGACAATAAAATATCACTTGAAACAAACCCAGCGAGAATATGAGATTCAACACATTATTTGAATTAGAATACTCATGCTATTGTGAGGCGATTAATATAATTGATTCCAGTTCGGCAGCAGGTTACCCGCTTCATTACAAGACGCTTAGAAGTGCCCTGGTGACGAGAGCTTGGGTTCTATTGTTTTTTACAGTTGCGCTTGCGGTTACAGTCAACAACACAGCAGATAAACTCTTTCGTGACTTACGTCCATAGCTTTGCGCAATCATATAGCCATACCCCTCCATACCCCCATCAAAAGGAATTCTTGGGAGTTGAAGTGTGAGCGCTTCCCCTAACGTTGTTATACACGTTTGTGATGAATAAGCTTATGGCTTCAAGTAATTGAATGGACGCTATGGGGCAGTTTGATTTCATACAACAGCACAACATTAACATTCAGCAAACGAAATACCTGCAACATTGCAATTGCACTTTGGACAATGCAAGTTATTTTCTTATAAGAAACATGTCTATCAGAAACATTAAGAAACATTAAAGAAACACAGGCAGCCTTAATTTCAAAGAATAAATTGAACACACTGTTTACACAAATGTCTTTGCTCAAAATAGAAAAAAATTGAGACAGCATCCATTACATGTCTCATAAAACCCGAACATTCTACTTCTTGCATCACAATTAGCTAATCTGGGTTGGTATTGTTATTGGAAGTGGTAAGAATTTACGAAACAGAAAGGCAGGCAGTTTTCTTCTTATGAAAAAAGCGTGTACTATAATACTCTGCAAAACCTACACTCCCCTCACAAAAGTATTGCACAGGATTGCAAGTTAATCATGGCGGATATGGCGTCAGCAACTATTCATATGCAAATTAAAATGCGTCATATAAGAATTATGTCGATTTTTTGAAGAAAAATCTTAAAATGAATCAAAACCAGTTATTCAACATTTGAAATATTCAATATAAGTAGTGTTTCAACATTCAACGATCACAAGATTTTAATGTTTTGTCGGGTAGTCATGCATCTTCTGAACCTAAATGAGTTGCTCTTCGTGTGATGGTTCTCGTTTTTTCACCATGCTCTCCCTTACAAGCCAAAAATGAAAATAAGGGTAAAGAAATATATTTTTGTGTTCAAAAAAATGTCATCAGCACTTCTCTTTGTATATTCCCACCAATTTCAATATCCAACGACCTAAAGGTTATCAGTAATAGACTCTGTAACTTATACTTCTGGTAAAAGTCACTGTGGCTGCCATTTTTAAGCAACCTGTGCAATACTTTTGTGAGAGGAGTGTAGAAGTCACTGTTTGTTTTCATTCTTGATTTGCAGTGAAAAGGAGCTACTATTTGTTCGCGATGAAACAGTAAAGAAATAGACGACATATTCTATTCTCATAGCAATTTATGATTCACCAGCATTCTTAAGTTTAATGTCTACTACTACAACTGTACCTAAAAATAATATTTTCCATGTATGCGGAAGATATCCTTGCAATAAGGCTACTGAATACCTACATTTGAGTCTATACGACAGATTTATCTATCTTTGAGGATATATCATATATGAAACATAATAGATGGGACTAAACAAATACAAGGATGCCTTAAAAATCTGGCTAAAGTTATTGGCCCATTGTACGGAGGGGAATTGCTTCTGTTTCCCTTTCACTTTGAATTAGGGCAAAGGCAGTTCCAAGGTGCAGTCAATATAAACATATACTCACGAAGTATTCAGTAATTGCGGAAATTAACTACCCAAAATCTGTAACATCAAGCAAACATTGAAGAGACTCGACAATTTGTAACTAAATGAATGAATGAACGAATGAATGAATGAATGAATGAATGAATGGATGGATGGATGACTGAATCAATCAATCAATCAATCAATCAATCAATCAATCAATTCGAATTTAATCCTAAGCAAAAGAACTCGCTCTTCACGCCACAAAAAAAAACACAATTCGTTGGCTGATATAAGTTTTATTCCAAAACATTCCTATAACGACAGATCATTGTCGTTGATACTACATACCAATACTCTATTAGTTACTCCTATACCCTCTTATAAATGACAGATTTTCAACATGTCATACCCAGTAACAAAAATTAAATAACTATACCTATACATATACTTAAGTCTATTTTGAGAATTACTATATCCGCACAATGGTCATATTATGATGAAACCTTTAAAAGAATTTGAAGCAAAACAGCAAAATGAACTAGATTTATTCTTCTAAAATTTTCTGAATTGACGACTAACGAAAGTTGCGTACATGTTGGATAAAATATTTTCAAACGAATCCCATGCTACACAATGCGCTGTAATCTCAACGTCATTTACAACAGCCAAATTCTACCAATCAAAAAGGGAAACTTTTCACAAGCCAAATGCTCCTAGTAGCAGCTGGGCAAAGTCTTAATGGACTTTAAATTATGGATCTACGTAACCAAACTGCTGATAAAATTGCTTGCTAAGGCCGTGGGTCCTACGCAACGATAATATTCTGACAATCCTCAATAGATATCCTTTAGAAAGAGGCTCCATAAGATCAAGAATAAGATATCCCGGCATCTACCATTGAATCTGTTTTCAGCATTGGGCCTAGCAGGGCCATTGCATACGTTCCGGGCGGACGCTAAGATCTTTTCTGCATGCTACGTGAAAGTGACGCACTATTTTGAATAATTGATATATGCTGGTTGTTGGCTAGTGGTAGACAAAGCAAATTGTAATCTAATAGAAAGGAGTTGATCAGGGGGTGATGTATGGAAAATGATGAAGTTAGTAACACAATTAATTAATTCTATCCTTTGGATATCCAATGCATTTTGATCGATTACAAAAAAGATCTCTAAGTACTCCATCTTCCAAACTTTATAAACCTTTCATTTGAAAACTTTCTGTACCATCGTTGATTTGATCATTTTCTAATGGTTCCATTCTTGGTTCATTTCTTCCTTCTTCCTCACTCGCAACGGATAACTCATCATCGTTTGCATTATCCAAGCTATCATATCCATTTAAGTCAGCCCATGGTTGTTTTACACCAGTGGAGAAGACGAGAAAGAACACCGTTCCAAAAGCATAAATTGCAGCAGATATGTAGAATACTATACGCCATTCTTCTTGGGTCTGTTGGGCAAGATAGAAAAGCAAACAATAAAACCTTCGTGAAATTGGGAGGAAATATGCAGCAACTACCAAAAAGTTTCTGCTGCATCTTCTGGATTTAGTGGTCTAAAGACAAATACATGTAAAGTTATGGGGAAAATGACCAACTCAAACCGAAATCTAAGGAAGACAAAAAACTGGGCAAGACAGTTGCAAAAAGTCTATTGTACTAGTTACCCTAAAAGAGAATCATTGTTTGGTACAAATGTGCGAGCCAAATTGCAACACCATTCACAGCGATAAGATGCCAAACCAAATATTCTACTTGTACAGCAATTTTTACAGCTCAAGAAATAAAGAATGATTTACACTTACTTGAAGTAGATGATGGGGAGCGCAGCTTCTGTATAAATTTGAAAATAAGTACGACAAAAAAAGAGATATCATTTAGTTTTCTTTCCTTAGATTGAATTATTTGGACAATTCCAGGGCATGGACTTGTGGAATAATGTGGAATTGTCGAAATAATTTGATCTAATGAAAGAAAACTAAATGGTGTCTCTTTTTTTTGTCGTACTTGTTTTCTGATTTACACTTTCAACTCAAGCATGACTCTCAAATGCGTTATTTTGAAGAAAAAATGGAAAGAAATTGGGTTTTTCAACAAAATGACTCCAAGATAGGAATCAGTGTACTCACAAAAATCTTAATATATGCAAGTGCAAGAGACTTACTTCATTTGTAGTAACGAATCCAACAACAAGAGGGCTAAGGATTCCTGGAATGGTAGCAAAACAGTTGGTAATCCCAAGAAGTAAACTAGCATAACGTGGAGCTATATCCAGATGATTGACAATAAAACCGCTCCAGGCAAGGCCACCAAATCCAACTGCCATTGTGAGGCCAAATAAGGCCACGTATTTGTTTTCACTGTAGCCAACAACAATCAAGAAAACACCTTGGTACAGGAAGCCTATCTAACAGAAAGCAGATTTGCTATAAAAAATTTATAGCAAGAAGCAAGAATGCAAACGAAATGAATGTAATATAAAAAGTGATTTATGCTCAATGAAAAATAGGCAGGAGCTAAGGATAAACGACAGAAGTAAATCTGGTACAAAAGCAACATCTGTTGTCAAGTAAATAGCACCTGGTGAAGACAGGTGAAGATAAATGATTTTAAAAGTAGCTGTATCACTCAATACTGTTCTGAGGTTGTCGATTTCACAGCAAAATTCGAGATAATATTTTAACGGTAGCGCAGCCTATCTGTCAACTTCAGTTGTAAACCATCAAGACTGAAATATTTATAGAGCCTACAATAAGATACTAGAAGAAAATGTAGCACCTACCCAATGTATTGAAGAGCTTGCGAACATGAGTTGTTGACATTGCTCCTGAAGATCGTAAGAAATCAGCAAATCGTCCACCAGATTGGACAACTATAATCATAATGAGATATGGCAAAGCTGCCAAGAAGCCAGTCTAAAAGTAAATTGGAAAGCCGCTCAATATGAGAAAGACAATATTTAAAAAGAAAAACTTCCAGCGCTGAGAATAGAAAATATTGAGAGGAAATTAAGTAATAGAGAATGCAAAAGATCTGGTTTTGAAAAAGTTAGGAACATTTGCTATCTACAAGTTGTAGATAAAAAGCAAACTATCACTCAGAAAATTAAAATTAGCATGCACTCAGATAACTCATACCTTTTGCAAATCAAACTTAAGGATCAGTTTCAGGTAAGTAGGAAGTGACGTCAATAATGTATAATAGCCCCAGTTCTCTGCGAAATGTGCAACAATGATTGCCCACACGTGAACTGACTTCATTATATCATACCAGGGAATCTTCTGAACCTAAAAATATTAAAAATTTTATTACTTATCTAAAATTTCTAAAAGAGAGAGAGAGGAGTACCTTGATCTGCTATGGATTAAATCATTTGGAGAGCTATGCTATGTAGGGCTACGCTACGGAGAGCTACGAGAGAGGGAGGGTGGGTCTTACAAATGGTAAAACCAGCTCTACATAACAGGTGAATGACTCCCTAGCGCATTCAATCAAAAATAATAATGAGCTTTTGTAATAATCATCATGCAGGACCTTGAATATGGCCAACCTACAACACCAGATCAATAGAAACTGGGGGTGGGGGCATCATCCCCCAAATAATATTTTACAAAGGTTGTATACAGCAATGCCCTAAACTGTAATTTTTAGCTACTTCTGAATTGACTTGTACCAATTAAAGAATTCTGAAGCATCACAATTATATGTTGCATACAGAAATTTTGATTTTGTTGAGTGATGGCAAACTTGAACCTCTTTTCAGTCTAGGTACAAGTGTTGTAAACAAGATGTCAGCAAAGGCTTATCCTTTTTGCTCAACATTGTCAAAATTCAATGATTATTTTCTCCTTCTTAGCATGAAAATAAATAATAGAAACAAATTGATTCTAATCTGCAAAAGGGCCTTTTCTTACATTATAGAATGTGTTACCTAAAAAATTGTTCTAGGGGCAAGCACCTAGACCCCCCACTTTCCAAGAAATATATATGAACTAAGACTACTCTAGCACATAATTTTTTATCCATTTGCACAAATTCAGGGCATGCAGGAGTTCCTACTCTTGATTGGACTTGTACACCTGTGTCCCTCTCTCAGTCCAATTCAGCTATCTACAGGCCTGGAATGTTTATGAGAACAAATGCAACCAACTGAAATGACCACAAATGTAATTTATACCTGCTTCTCAGCTTTGTCATCTGCCAATTCTTCACTAAGGTAATTCAGTTCTTCATCAGTTATTGTTGGGTGGTCAAAAGGTGAGTCAGTTACCAACCAAAACCAGAAAATGCACCAAAAAACAGCAAGACAACCTAAACATATAAATGATATTGACTTGATTGCATGCATGAACACAATCTGCAGCAGCTATGCTTATTCCTATACTTACAAGTAATGAAAACATAGCATCCCAAACAAGAAGGGAATTAAAGCAGAGAAAATAAAAAGGTAATCTTACCAAAGAAATAAAAGATTGCTGGCCATCCATAAGCTTGTGCTATTGTTCCTGACAAAGTCATACCAACTACAGTCCCAGCAAATGGCCCTGTTACAAAATTTGACAAACAGTGGTAAGAAAAGTATAGCTAGCTGTGATAAGAAAGGAGTATATTGAGACACTCACTTGGGTTTGATTTTTGACCTCTGTGTAAATTTTTCTTTTTGAAAAAGGAGCTACATGTTCAGTAAAAATAATAGAGTAAGTATACATAGATAAATTCAATGCATTCTCTAGTTCTCTCATAAAACTACCAAATGAAGTTGAAGTTACTGTAGGATAAACAAACTCAGCTTTTTCCAAACATCAGTACAGGTTCACTTACCAACCAGAGTATCTATTTCATACTATCCTAGCAATAATAAATAACATCTGAATTTTCCTACCAATCATCTACTTGGCTGAGACCCCAAAAGCCAGCTTGAATGAAGTACAAAAAACTATGATACCTTAGGCAGAAAAAAATCTCAATGCCTTACCGGAAAGTGATATAGTTGACAACTTGCTTCTTTCCATTGGAGGTGCCCAACGACTCCAAATTGCATGCATACATGGAAATGTAACACCCTAGATGTTGCAATGGAACATTCAATGATAAACAATTAGCTTGCAATACACCATTCAGTTAGGAAATGAATATATTCATATAAAACTATGACAGTCAAATGTACACTAATAATGGTAACAACTATGATGAACGTGATAATAAGCAATGCTAATAAAATAATAATTGCAATTGACAACAAAGTTGTAATTAATATGGATGCCAAGTCAGTTATCATTATATTAACATCTATATTTTGCCAATTTTATCATCATTCATAATTGTCATCTAGCCATGATGATGATGATGATGATGATGGGACAGTTGATAATGACTGGTGATTTTCATTGATAGTTACGAATGATTGTAAAAATTGGCATAATAATGGATGTTAATATGGTGATAACTAACTTGGCAGTCACATTAACCATAACTTTGATGTCAATTGCAATTCCAACATTGTCTTTTCCATGTTGATGTAATAACTCATCAATAAAATAAAAATACCAAACTAGGAAAGTTGACACTGCACAATATTTCATTTTGAATTGTCAAAAAGCAATTTGCAGTGTACTCATAAATATATGGATATATACAACTACATACCTCAAAAAACCCCTCCATCACCCTAACTGCAATGAGGAGGTTAAAGTGAGTTCTTGCTGCAACTGGGGTGAGAAGGGTCAACAATGCAGTCAACAATATTCCCCCACCATAAAGAGCCTTGCCACCAAAATATGCTGCAAGGTATCCTCCTGGTATCTGAGTAATAATATAGCCATAGAAGAAAGAACTAAGTACAATTCCTGTAAAATATGAAAAGTTACTATGCATAAAACAGAAAGTATGTTTATCTGCTATTGAATATATGAATATATACAAAATCTGTTATTAACAATAGCATATGAATTACAGTGCTATCTTGGCTTATTACAATATTACAATATCATCAAAATCAGTTATACAAATCTTTCCTCTTTTACTAGTTGTCATCCTTCATATTGATACAGACAATGTGGAATAGAAAATGAGGTACTTCACAAGGACCAAAACAACAGAGAAGTAAACAGACAAACATGATCTAAAGCACATACACCATAAAATCAAATGTAAAAGGTTTCACAATAAATCAAATTCAAAATATTTTCAGTGTCTTGTATAACAGCAAGCAAAATTTCCCTACCTTGATGCTTTGTGTCCCAAGAAAACTCTGCTGGAATCTGCAAATATGTTGTAGTAGTTAGAAACTTATTGTCAAATGAACAAAATTCATTCAAATTATTCTTCAAAAGTAAGTTTCCCAAGCCTGATGTGTACATGTCTGATTATTCCTCAAAGCCGCTATCTTCAAATGTGCTATTATGTAAACTGTAGGAAATACCAAACTAATTAGACCTTTCAATAGAAGGTAGCTACCAGTAATTTATGGCAGGCTACTTCTCCCAAGACTGCCATCTACTTTGACTTAAAACGATGTAAAAAGTACACATTCATGTGGGACTCCATGGGACACAGCTGCCAACTATTCATGATCAGCCACTTACTCTAAATATTATTGAATGCTCTACCAATGAGGGCACATTTGACTCATTAAAATAAATGCCCTAATGGTCGATTTAGAAACAAAGATTTAAAACTACAAATAGCTGTAAAAATTCACTTACTGTTTTGATTGTACTGCCAGTTGTACTAGTGATAGTTCTATTTGATACCATGGCAACCAATGCAACACTCAGATTAACTCTTAATGCATACACATTGAGAAATCCAAAGAAACTTAGAATTGCTAGCAGGTATCTTTTCGGCATTAAACCACATTTAACTACTCTCTTGCTCCTGTGCTTACTGGCATTGTTTTTCTTAGGTGTTTCTTCGTTTTTGTCAGAGCTCGTATCCATTTTTTGCTTCAATGGTGAAATACTGCCCAATTAATTTCTCACCCTGCATGGAGACCAAGCATCAATTCGTTATAAATCTAAAAAATACCATCATCATGCAAGCTAAATAATTATACAAGCTAGATCGAAAAATCACATCTTTGTTACAATAATATAGAAAATGTAGTCAGTAACTTTTAAATCTTACTAGCCGACTAGTGTCTGCCAACAAATCCCCATGTGTTACAGATACATACAAAACAGTACTTACAAGGAATCTGATAAATCCTCAAGTGATGCCAGGTTATGTCGCATCACACTTTGAATCTGATTTGATGACATATTGGCGTATGTTTCACGAAGAGAAATTCTTCCTGCTCTTTTTCTACTGGTGGGTGGCAGGTGTTAAGTAACAGTCTCGTTTGCAAAATTAGCAGATGGAGGCCAAAAGAGTCAAAGTTTGTTCCACTTTGCCTCTGTCATCATACAAGCACTTAATGTTACCCAGTGAAACTAATTGATGTTAAGGACTCTATCCATCAAGCAAACAGTAGTTTACCAGAGCAAGGTAATACTAGACACTTCGGGTCATGGGCGAGTCCAGAACTGGGCTATAGGGAAGGCTATCTGACTCTATATTTACATTTTCATGTTGGAAATTTCTTGTCACAGTTGTTTGCAATCGGAAATATTACTATTTGGAGGCCTTATTGAAATACTCATCGCGAGCTCTTTATGCTTTTATAGCATATACAATTCATAGTAAAAATATATGCAACTTCCTTCACAGCAACCAAAGATTTTAAACTCTGAATAAATTTCTGTTATCACCATTAATGATACTGGGGAAACAGAATTGCCACCATGCTAAAATCTATAAGTTCACTATCAAATTCCTTGCTTCAGACTTTAAATTCTAAAATTCAGACTTTACATTCTAAAAGTTTCTCACTATAAGTATTCCTCCTCAATGAAAATTCTCATCAGAGATGTATTGAAAATAATATCACCTTTTCAATTAAATCTTTTTGTTGGTACTATTGGATTTCTTACGCAATAAGTCTGTATTGTAACCAGTAGCGAAGTTTAAAGCAAAGTTCAGTGTATGTATTATGTAACTGATTATACTTCCACAGCGATTTATACCACCGCACTGTTTTGATTTACCCGTAGCTCCAGGAACATATCACTTTACTATTCACACATTGCAACTGAAAATGCAGAGTAGAAAAAATTTACTATAAACCTGGCGTTTTCAGATCTACATGCTATCACCTTCAATTATTTTGTTTCCATTTTATCATGAAATGTGTTCTGAGAGTTGAAATCACACTTTGGCAACGACAGAGTGTTTCCAGCACCTGCGGGTCTGACATTTCAATTAAGGTTAGTAAAACAAAACAAAGAAGGCAGGTGGAATTTGAATAGCAGCCATTTCGAAAACTCAAGAATTAAGAAAGCGGTCTTTTTTATATCGACGCCAGATCAAAGAATGGCATGAAAACAGAATTCAGTTAATTGAGATGTAACTATATATGATTGTACCCCAAAAACAACTCAAATGAGGCCCTTGAAACACATATACAACACATTATAGTCAATTCCAGTGGTAACATGTCACTAGTTCATAGTCATTAACACTCTTGCACAAACGCAAGGTAAATGTAAGCGTAGAACCGTTCTACGCGTACGTTTACCTTGCGTCTGCGCAAAAGTCGGGGATCTTGAGAAAAAGTCAGTCAAATTTCATGTATTACATTATGCCAATACATATCTACAAACAGTGAACAACGCAGCTGGAAGCTAGATTTGTCTCATTGTAAACTTTAAAAGTCAAACTTTACCAGATACAACCTGAATATTTCTGTTGCGAATGATAAAAAGCAGTAGGATCACTTTCATCTTGTACATGCTAGCTAATTCAATGGGCTTGCTAGGCTAGCTTGGTCATGGAACTCAGAGGTATTTGTTGTTCACAGTAGCAAATATTAAGGGGACATGGGGGTAAAGTGCCCACCGGGTGCTATCGAGTCGACAACTTCTCGGCAAAGGCAGTGCACCAAAGGCTAAATACACGCTATGTAATACGACAACTACTTTCTAGCTGAGTTTCAATTTACTGCAAACTTTTTCTTACAAAGACAAACAAATACTCGGTTATCCCTAAAGTAATAGGTAATTTCAGTACCTCTGCACTCCACTCAGATTTTTCCTGAAAAACCACCACTAGTGAGGCGCATCACAAATAAAGACAAAATGTCTCCGACATCAATTCTGCATATACATCACTCTAAATATAGCCAAGCATTTTGAGGGCTTCAGTAACACGAAGTTGTACCGGGCTCTTATGGCATAAGTCCTCCTTGTACTAAATAATTTCTTTAACTAACAAAGAATATGTAAATATATTAATAAATTTATCCTCTATTCATAACCAGTTTTGCATTATCTACATACGACAACTATGATACTCAACTTCCTTTTTACAATTTGAATAAAGCGTACAGAGGACGTAAAATCTATGCATAATTCCCTCTACTACTGCAAAGGAATTGAAAATAATGAACGAAGATTCGAAAGTAAAGCAAGCATGTATCCAACTTTCTAGACGTCAGTACTCCAAGGGTATTCACTGCAAAAAAGAAAGAAGATCAATTCTATAGAGCCCCTTTGGAACATGATGATGCAATTCTTTAGCTACTATGATTTGAACACAAGGATCAGTGGCGTGCAGAAGAGCTCTTAAATGGGGGTGTGGCAGAAGAAATATATCCAAGAGGCGACTAAATTTCCTAGGATTACCGACAGGGCATGATCAAAACGCCAGCTTCTACCGATAAACCAACTGACTACCGACGGCTTTGGATAAAAGTAGGGGTGTGATATTCCCCATACCCCTTCCTTCAGCATGCCCCTGACAAGGATATTATAAATATGGAATTCAAAGACAAAAGATTCCCTCTACAGCTTCCTAAACTCTTGCAAACGATATTACGTTGATAACAAAAGAATGATATTTTCAATCAAAAGATAGGCAAAGTGAATTTAGATGAAGTCGACTCGTAGAAGAAAAGGATTATAAAGTTTTAAACTAAGACCCGGTCGCCGAATGCTCCATAAAAATAAGGGCATCACATCTAATATGATGGGACTTTTTTGTTGTTGTTTACTTTATTTTGAGTAGGCTGTTATACCAAGCTTATTCAGCTAATTTAGGCCTACTATGCATGCCGCATCCAGGTATGGGACCCCTAGTTTAACGTACCTTCCGAAGGACGGGAAAGTGAGCTGTTTCTGTCGTTCGTCTGGAGGTCGCCCATCCAGTTCGTAACTGTACACAGCCATGCTTAACTTCAGTTAAGCTAATGGAACTGGCTGGGCCGCTTGGCCACGCACTCCGGTTGTGCTGCTATTGATTGATTGATTGATTGATTGATTGATTGATTGATTGATTGATTGATTGATTGATTGATTGATTGATTGAATGACTTATGTATCATATCTAATATGACGGGAATGAGTAACTTCGATCGTAACATCCAGCTGTATCAGGAAATTAAAATTTACATTAAAGAAGTTCAAATAGGCTCTGTAACCCAGGACTTGAAACAAAAATTTCAGTATATACTAGTAAACTTTTAACATCACACACGCAAGAGTGAATAACTTACATTTTCAACGATAACAAACTCGTTTCTTCACAACTTCCAATCAAATTATGACACCTTTTGTGGGTTACAGCTTTACAATCTGATAAAAAAACCAAAAGTAGGCGATAGCTTCTCGCATATAAACATATTTCAATTAAGAACTTATACAAATCTCAACATATCTCAACAAAATCTTGCCATTGACAAATCTCTACCTTGGGGTACATTTAAATAAAAATGGGAAAGCATGCTCTGGAAACCAGAGAGTCTCTTCGTAGACTTCTGCCTCATTTCCATATAATGAACAAACTGGGCCTCAGCAAGGACTAAAAACTCTACTTTGGCACCGAATAGGAGGGGGTTTAATAAGGAGAAGGGGTTGACATTTTGAAATTAGGGTTGTTGTTAATAGACGGGGGTCAATGTCTAGTGGACAGTATAGGGACCCAAACCTTTCAAAGTCATTGCAATCCGTTGTAGAAAGTATATATTGTCATCATGATTTTACCAAACATTTTAGATAAACCTACATACTGTTAGAACGTATCCACAGGTGTTTACTTGATACCATCTTGTACAGTTTCTCTTGATTTCCTTACTTGTTAACATTGATTTCCGCTCACAAGGCCAATGTATTTGCTTACTTCTCCATTTTTAAAACTTTGGAGTCATTAGTTGGGTTGGGGTGTTTTCTCCAAGTTTGTTTGGTTGGGAGGGCTTAATAAATGGATATGGGGTGGTGAAAAGTTCAAAAATATGAAATCGGAGGTCCCCTACTGTTCGGTGAATTAAATTGAGTAAATTGGCTGCTCAAAAAGAAAATTGATCATAGCAGACATAGATACATCATAATAATTTCATCTTAGATAAAATACAGCGTTTTCGCCATCATACAGCTAGAAACCAGCTGAACAAAGAAAACAAAGAGATGTGTAGCTTAGAGGTAGTTCCCACCTCTGCATTGATACCCCTGCTTTCCAATTCTCCTTCCTAAAGGAAGGTTGCAAACAACACACAGCGGTAATCTAGAAAATAAAAAAATCTCAATAAAATTTCTGCTGAAAGACAAAGTGCTTCAAATTGAATCTATTCATAATTGGGAAAAGCATATTCCCTTAGAAAAGATCTGAAGAATCCCAAGTTGAGGAAGCTGGTGCATATTGCTTTGAGTAGCAGTCGCTCGACTTGGTATAAAATCATATAAATAGTACTTCATAGCACTGTGATCTATTTTTTCGTGGGATCACCAGTTGGGTAATCTTCATTGTATTTGGCCAATCAAATTCGACAAATCTCTTTTGCGCATATATTCATTTAAATAGTAATTCATATAATATTCAATAAAGCACAGTGGAAAATCTGTTTGTTCGCGAGATCTCTTATTGGGGAATCTTCTCCGTTATTGGCCAATCCAATTCCAACAATCTTTTCTGCGTTTATGCTCATTTAAATAGTAATTCATAGTCGATAGGTAGCAGGTATTAGCAATTTTAGATCTACTGACAGAAAGTATTTTCAACTGCTACAACAACAGAGGAACATAACAAAAACATAAATAACACAATTTAGTAAATGACATATTATAGTGCAATGAAATAAAACATAAAAGCTGTTGACGATATGACATGATCAATATAATGTAAAACAAGACACAAAAGCATCAACTAACGGTTTGCTGAAATGCTGAGCGACGAAGATATGACCATTGTAAACATGAAGCTTAATGCCGTTTTGCTCGTACGTGCCTTTTCTTGCAATGGCAGGTGGAACATGAAAGTGGCTAAGAATGAAAGCATATAATGTTTAAAAAGTACTATACTACAAAAGACATAACATTTTGATCGAAAAAAGAAGATGAGAGTTTAATATGAAGCTAATACAATATGAAGCCAGCCCTCTTTTGAAATCATAAATCACCAACTATAAATCATCAACTATTGATAATTAATCGTAGACTATTTATTAAGTTAGAGATATAACATGGTAAATTTGAGATATAAACTAAAGATACAAAATGAGAACATAATTAAGCTCACCGCTTTATGCCATGCTCATTGGTTTCAATAATCAAAGCTGATGGTTTACTAGGGCTGTAACCAACCGGTGATAATAGTGATAGTTGGCTTGATGTAGCACCTTAAAAGTAGGAATAACAGTCCTTATCTTGAGATAATGAAAAAAAGGGTGTGCAACGTGTTGAAAAATGACATTTCAATTAATACTGTTGGCACTCTACACACACACACACACACACATACACACACGAAGACACACAAGCACGAAGACATGAGCACACGAAGACACACAAGCACGAAGGCATGAACACACGAAGACACACAAGCACGAAGGCATGAACACACGAAGACACACAAGCACGAAGGCATGCACACACGAAGACACACAAGCACCAAGACATACACAAACGAAGACACACAAGCACCAAGACATACATAAACGAAGAAACACAAGCACCAAGACATGGACACACGAAGACACACAAGAACCAAGACACCCACACGCGAAGACACACAAGAACCAAGACATACACAAACGAAGACACACAAGCACCAAGACATGCACAAACGAAGACACAAAAGCACCAAGACATGAACACACGAAGACACACAAGCACCAAGACATGCACACGCGAAGACACACAAGCACGAAAACATACACACACGAAGACACACAAGCACCAAGACATGCACACACGAAGACACACATACATCCACATATGTTCTGCAATTTTCTATAAAGCCCTGACCAAACGCTCTCGACTTTTCACTATACAACGCTTGACAATCCATGTTGAGTGAAAAGTCGAGAGCGTTTGGCCATCTTGTTGAGTGAAGTCGAGAGGGCTATTTTTTGTTGAGTGAAGTTTCGTCAAGCTCAGGATTTTCGAGTGTTGTCGAGCATATGCATGTGCAGTTAGAATTCTATAATCAGTGAACAAAGGATTCTACAAAAGGGGCCTTGAAAAGCGGAAGTTCTGTGCATTCAAACATACTTCAGTAATGTTGAGTTCCAAGTCGAGTCAAACGTCGAGTATGTTTGGCTAGCCTCTCTCGACAACACTCAACAATGTTCACCATTAGTCGAGCAATGTATAATGAGAAGTCGAGAACGTTTGGCCAACAATTACAAGAAAGTACTCACGTAGTGGAACAAAGTCTGACTTTTTTGGAGTTGACGCTGCAAAATGGACAGTTCACAACTACAATGATATCGATGACATTTTAATACACCTAAATATACATAATACTTGGTATATCAGTCTCAAAAAAAACATGGCAACCTCAACTATAAAGCTATAATTAAACAAAGTCACAAAATTCAATAAACAAAGAATGAGTTCAAAACTCTTACCGATGGAAACCATTGATTTTGATCCAAAATGAAAAGTGTTTACTCTCTCGATATTCTTCTTCGATTCATTCTCAAAACTGTGCATTTCTTCATTTAGATTGTGATCTATATCATTACAGTTAGTCAGCATTACTTCAGATGTGCTTTTTGGTCTTTCTTTCTTCCGTTCCTTCGTCAAAGATGAGCTATCTTTAGTAGATTCTGTGTTCAAGTCGGGAAGTTCATGCCATGTTTCTTCACAAATCTTTTCTTCAGTTTTGTCGTTCACAACACTATCTTTACTCTCTGTGATAACATCTTCTGATATTTCTGTCTCTTGATCTGCCTCGTAAAAAAGTTCATCGTTCTCTTCCTTCGACTCTTCCTTTAATTCTTTCTTCGCTTCAAACTCCGCTGAAGGTTCATTATGTTCTTCCGAGGCTTCCTTCATTTCTATGGATTCTTCATCTAGCTCATAACTAACCTCTCCTTCAGCTGCTTTCTCCTTTCTTTCAACTTCTTCATCTTTTCTTTCAGCTTGCATATCGCTATTTTCCTCTTCAAAGGTCTTCGTGCCACATTCCGACTCATGCTGAGTAGGTAAAGGCCATTCTTGAACAGCAGATAGTGGATTTTCCACGATGTACATCCGACTATCATCGAAGTCTGTTGACATAGGAGTAGCTGGGAGCACATTTATCTCCGGCATTAAAGACACAGAAGAGCTAGGCAAAGAAATGTTGAGCTGCATTGAGTTTTCGTCATTCTTCTTTGCCATGACATTCTCAGTTTCCTGTGGATTATTGGATGAAACTTTGGCAATGGCGGAGTCGATATCAGTCACCAAAATTCGTCTCTCTGACTCTACAGAAGATCGTACAGAAAATGCTAAGAAACTGCACCAGGTATGAAGGAGAAAGCCTTCCAGTAGTCTGTGCTTAGACACTAACTGATTTGAATATTTTTACCTGGATATTAAATACCTGAAGAAACTGAAGAAATGCCTGTTTATTCCATTCAATCGTACCATACAGCAATAGTAAACAGTTGCAAAGGATGCTCTTCTTTCAGTAGCTCATAGATACTGATAGTTCTTTTCCTTTTTCCAACCAATAAACGATAAACTACACTTTTAAACATAATTTAAACAAACCTATCATATCAATTCCCCATCCATTTCATTATTCAATAAAATAAATTTAAGGCTCTGAGCATCGTTACAGAAACAAGACTTATTTCATAATACTATATATAATTTTGCTACGACAGAAACACCAAAATGAGGAACCAAACTTCGAGTTGGTGCCATATTTTGCAAAACTGGTCAGGGAATGGTATGAAGCTACATAGCAAGATCGAACGTCATATACTATGATCTACCTTCTTGAAACTGGTACTCATTAACTTGTGAAGAGCTTTCTTTAACTTTCTTTTCTGTTTTTATCTAAAGAGGGTCAAAAAAATCATTAGAAAAGAGTTTTGTATGGTAAATACAGGCAGTCGTTGAAGAAACTCATGGCTTAAACTGTCATTTCCAAAAAGCAAAATCCAGCTATATCGCCAACTGTGTAGTTTTTTCTACAGACTCGCTTGGGAGACAGCAGAAACGACAATCTACAATAAAAATAATCAAGCATCTTAATAATGAACTTAATCATTCAATAATCGGTTATTATGAATGAAACATGTAAAATGTGCAACATCTCATTTGTAATGCAGCAATATTTCAGCTGCTTCAAGTCCGCAATAGCATATTTACAAATAATTGCCCTTCCTTTCTTCTTCATTCCAGCAAAACAACGTTGGGCACGGAGAGAGAATATGAGATTTAAGTACACAAAGACACTAATGCGGTGAACAATCAACATCTTCTCAAACATCTGTGAATTATAAATGATAATTGCAATGCTGGGTTGCGGTAAAGTAAAAATATTGATCATATATTCTTCAGCATGAGCACTCAATATTTAAGCTGGTAATTGCACAAGAGGTGCAATGCAATGGCCAGATAAATTAGATCATAGATCGGATTTCAAATAAACAGCAGATTTTACAGGCAGTGTACTAAAGCAATTGTCTAAAAGGTATAGCTCTAAACAGAATAGCTTATAAGATGTTTAAAGAAATGATTGTCTTGCGTACAGATTGTGCATATTTACAACAACACACAAACAAGTGCGAAAAGCCTTCACAAAACTGCTGGCAGTCGAAGGTAACTACAAGATTCAAATCTGTACTCAAGGTGTACAGTTTTATTCAATAGATCAAGAGAATTAAGACAACCACTTAAAAAACTATCCATTCTTGCTCCCTGTTCAGAGAATAGAAAAAGAGCATAACTTTCAAAAGTCCTTGATATAAATCAGTCTGGATCCTCATGATATGTACTTGTAGTTAGAAATCAATTGGGAATAAAATCAGTATTGTTTCCAAAGCTCTTGAAAGACTGCAAAAAAAGCAAATGATTTTGATTTACCAACCTCCTTTTTCAAGATCCCACGAGTAGCCTCAAGTGTGATGCTATCTTGCAGAGATCTTCTGAAAGATTCTTTAATCATCTTCACATCAATCTCTTTGGTATCCTGGGGTTGAAATGATATCATAAAGTAGGCCTCATAAATCACACAAAAAATTCCAAAAAATCATAAAATTTCATACAAATAACTAATCAATTTTTCATGATTTGAAACAAACACCTTTCCTTCCCTCCCTTTTCAAATTTCAAAGCAATTGGCAATTAACCCCTTATTGGAACATTTCCATATGAATGCCTACTTTCCACTCTACGAACCTTTCTTACATATATACACCATACAGGGGATTATGAATTAACTACAGCTGAAGGCACAGTGAAGGAAAATTCATGTGGAAGTCCTTATCTCAGTTCTTCTTCTTCTTCCCAGCTTTTCCCTATTCAGGGTCACCGTTATGAATGAGCCTTCTCCGTGCATTTCTGTTGTTAGTTATCTCTGGGTCTCATTTTCGGTAAGACTCATATCATATCAGGTTTTGGCAAGGAGTTTTATGAATGGATGCCCTTCCTAACCCCAACCCTCCTCATTTTTCCAGGCTTGGGGGCACCGAGTTGCACTGGCTTGTGCCTCTGGTGGCTGGGTTAAGTCCTTATCTCAGTGTGACTTCCAAAAGACACCACTAATACAGGAAGGGCAGTTCCTATATGTTTATAGACCATATGATGCATACAACAAGGTTACAGGATAAAGGTGACACACCAAGGTCCAGGAAAATTTCACATAATGAACATTCCAATAAATAGACATAATATTTTATGGTGCTACCTAACTTCTCCAAAAATCATAATATTTTAACTGCTGACAATAAAATTGATAGTTCTGCTTTATGCTGAACTAAGATCTAGCATAAAACTTGGACTGACTTCAGAAAGAGAGCAATTTACGTCCTATGGATTTGAAGAGTGCTCCTGTAACAGTGAACAATTATTCCAAGTTTAATTCTTACCAGCTCTAGATCAAAATCATCTAAGTTCAAACAACTCAGTTTAAGACAGGTTTTGATCTTTCCATGAAAACCAACCAACTGTACATGAAGCTATAAGATAAAGAAAATTGATGGCTATTGCACAGAATAACCAGGATAACTTATGTAATGTATAGCTTGGAGGGGCATTTTACTTATAAAAAAGCACACAAGATTCTCTAAATCACAAAAATTGCACATGCATTTTAAGCAATTTTTTCTGATTTTTGTATTTTTGTAACTTTTATAAATTTTTGTGATATTTGCAATTTTTGTAACTTTGTAACTTTTGTGACTCTCATGATTTTAATGTGATTTTTGTAATTTTGTGGAATTTTCTATAATTTTCCACAAAATGTGCAAGAATTTTTGGAGAAATATTCCTCACAAATAGCTTCATCCAAAAATGTATTATCCTTAATTTTAGCTAATAAGGGGTTAAAGCCTATTCATCAGGAAATTGCAGTTCCCTATCAGGGAGAAATTGAGACCCAGATACAGAATTAAAGACATGTGTACATGTACATACATTCACAAGTTTCTGAAAAATTTAGCCCCTTTTTCAGGGTACTTAGCCATTACTAATGCACCCTGTTATAATTGCAACAGCCCTTATACTTTTCTGCATCAACAAGCTATTGAATACAATGGCCCTAATTGGCTCAACTAAAATGTAATTGATCTGACTTACCAGTGGTGAAAGAGACTTCAAGATAAGATTACAATAACTAGTAGCACCATCTTCACTTTTACAAATTACTTTTACTTCTAGTTTCTGAATGTGAAAGTAGACAAGGATGTTCTGCAAAAATTAAAATTGAGGATTTAAAACAGAAAAGCAAATTAAAACTCTGGAATTGAGGATGAATGATAATAATTATATTTAATGAAAATGATATGCACTGGCTATCACATTTGTTTTTATGAAAACATGGATGTGGTCACAAGAGACAACACCCACCCTCAAAATAATAGCAACAAAGGCCTTCCTGCAAAAGTTTACACAGAATTACCACTGGCTGTCAACAATAATGTTGATGATTGAAGAGTTGTGTAAATGAGGAGTTATTAATGTTGATGAATGAGGAGTTATGATGAGTCTGTAAACTATCATGATGATTATGATGATGATGATTCAGACTACATCAATAGTAACAATAATCACCTGTCACTATCAGGCTAATTTGAGAAGCAAACAAGCTATTTGTCTCCATCAAGCTTTCATGTTTTATGTTGGATTGGCCTTTGTCAGTTTGCCATGGTTTGCATCCCAAGCAGAGATAAATTTGGAGGAATATCATGTGAGTGTTGCAAATCTGATACTCACAATGGTAAAACCAGGGATAGGGAAGTACTAGGGAAGCAATTGGGAAGATCAAAATAGGGCAAGCAGCCCAATGGGAAGATTCATCATTGTTTGAGAAATTCATGACTGATCATTTCACATAAATTATTCATACAAAAATAAAAGTGGATTTACCATTTGCTCCTTAATCTCTGGCTTATATGATCTGATCTTGCTAATACTGAATTCAACATCATCTTTGTTCAAGTAATCTATTTGAACTCTCCCCTGCCCAAAATATTGTTCAAGAAATATTAAAAAATTCTAAAGGCAAAGACATCAAACAACAAACATCAAAGAGCAAATCCCTTAAATTAGCACAACTTTCACTCTTAGACCAGTATGGAAAATATGGCACTTTTTCTGACAAATTAGTATGCAACAAAAACTTCCCAAGAGTGCAATACCAAAAGTGTGCTCTACAAGCATGCAATATGAATTGGCAGCTATGAATACACACTTGGCAGACCACAATTGAGGCAGGTCATACAGTTCTGTTTTGGACACACCTGTTTTATCAAGTGCTAAATGATAATTTAATAACAATATGTCGGGTGTGTATCTGCTATATTTTCCACACAGGCCCATAGACACAACTTCCCCTGCATGGCTGGTCATATGGAAAACAACTCTATGTGACAATTGAAGTTAGACCTTGCAAAATTCGGCGTTCTTGAGGTGTAAATGATAAAAACAATTCCCTAAAAACGCAGCAGTTTGCTTAATGTCAATATCTAATTGGCCTAGCAACCTGAATTGCAAAAAACAACAATCAATGATGCAGCTGAACACCTTGCAACAAATATACTAATGCCATTGGCAATAGCAACAATACGAAAGCTTTCCTTGCTAATCACCAGTTTGCAATCTAATGGTCTCTATATTCAAAATTATTTTGCAATAATTTACAGCATAAATGCTAAATTTTGCTATAAACTTTGTTTATCCTCTTTTGCTGTTACCTTTGTCATGTTTTGTAAAAGTCGAGCGTTCATCTTCGCCTTCCATGTGTTTATAGTGTCACTAGAGTACAGATCATTCAGAAACCAGGAAGCAATATCCTTTGCCCATGCTATATCTCTGTTTGATCTGGAATCTTTCTCCCTATTGCCATCTTTCTTCCCATTCACTTGACTATTGCTTGAACACTGACTAAGTGGAGACGCTGGCCTAACCTTGGAGCTGCTATCACCAAATATAAGATTTTTGATCGAGTAAATACCTAACAAAAGTAATGCAATATGCACAAGAATAAAATAAGACTTCTCCAAAGCAGTAGTAAAATCCCAATCTCGAAGTACGTTGAAAGTTGCTTCCATCTCTAACTTATTTCGCTTTCATGGCTCTGATCAAAACACCACACTATCCGCAAACATCTCGTCGACTTTTTGATTTGTTATTTTCCGCGCTTTCGCTCCACCGCAGGGTGTCAAGCACAGCTGCCATGGACGCTGCAGAGTAGAAAGTCATCCAAAAGTTGGCTGCACGCTCAACGCTGGATGTTAGAGACCTAGGAAGTTTATTAGTGTATCCCAGCAGTTTAACTTAATGGTAAATCTTGGTAAAAACTATTTACTGAGATTTGCCATTCTTTCAAGTGTAAATGAAACATTTTCGTGTTCCCCATCTTCCATTACTGCGCATGGGCAAAACATAGGCACTTAAAAGTCTGTTGCTAAGAATGTCTTTAAAAGACTCCAATACTTAAATCGCACTTGTTCCCAAAAACTTTCTGTATCTTGTTTGTTCTAGGCAGGGTTTATCCTACGCGGGGTCGTCGCGAAGTAGGCGTGGGGGCGTCGCACCCCCAAGAAAAAGCTCAGTCGTAAAATCATGTCTCTTATCGGTAAATCCAGAGTCCAGAAGTTCAATTTTCAATTCAATTTCAATGCTATTAACAAAAATACCTAAATATATATCAATACAACTACTAAAATTACCTAAATTAAAATAAATAAGACAAAAACACATGATACATGTAAACAAAATACTTAGACACACACTACCTAAATTAACAAAATAAGAGAACACTACAAGACATTGTGTATTTAGATATATTTGTCTAAGGAGGAGATCTCTAATTGATGAACTAATCAAGAGAGAGCCCCCACCCACCCATCTAAGGCTAAAAAGAGAAAACAGAATTTTTTCCCTAAAAACAAAAAATAAAAAAGAAAGAAAACCAGAGTATCCCCCAAAACGAATTCGATTTTGATTGAGTTAGGAATTAGAGGTCATAGCCATTAATGAGGAATTCTTTTAATTTTGACTTGAGAATATTAAAAGAAACTGACATTTTGATAAAAGTTGGAATGCTATTCCAAAGTTTAGCACCAAAATAGTTTATTGATCTGAGACCATATAGAAATGTGTTTCTTATGGATTGAAAAATGTTACCCCCAGCTTCCTGACGAGTTTCGTGACTGTGAACAGTGTTACTGAGCTGGAAATAGTTCAAAAAAGGAGAAGATGAAAGTCCATTTGAAGACTTGTAAACAAACTTGAGAATTTTATAAGTAATCATATCATTTAGTTTCAGAATTTTTAGGGAATGGAAGACTGTTGTAGTGGAAGAGAAGAAAGGCTGAAAAAAGATAGACCTTAGTACTTTCTTCTGCAATAAGAACAGAGGTGCAATGTATGTATCATACGAGAGTCCCCAAGTTGATGATCCAGAACTTAGAAAAGAAGAGAATATGGAATAGTAGAGATTTTTCAGAATTTCAAGTGGAAGGTAGTGTCTAATCTTAAAAAAGACCCCTGTTGTTCTTGAAATTTTCTTGGTTAGTTCAGAGATGTGAAATTTCCAAGTGAGATGCTCATCCATCAGGACACCTAAGAATTTAACATATTAAGCTCTGTCCATTGGTTTTTGCCAAATCTAATTTGGATATAATCAAGCAATTGTTTCCTAGATGAGTGGAATACAACAAAGTTTGTTTTCTCAATGTTTAGAGCTGGTTTATTTATCTCCAGCCATGACTTTACTTTCACCAACTCTTTGACTAATTTATTCCTAAGTTTTGTTATATTTACATATTCATAATAGATATTTGTATTATCAGCATACAGGAAAAATGAGAGAACTTTGGATACATTACGGAGGTCATTGATGTAAATTTAAAAAAGTAAGGGGCCAAGTACAGAACCTTGAGGGACACCACATGTAATGCCTCCAAGCTGAGAAGAATGATTATTGATTGAAACATACTGTTGTCTATCTGTCAAGTACGATTGAAGCCAAAGGAGTGAGGTGTCTCTGATCCCATAGTGACTCAGTTTTTGCAGTAATATAGTATGGTTAACAGTATCAAAGGCTTTTTGCAGGTCAATGAAGATTCCACAGCCCACTCTGTTTGAGTCAAGTGTACATTTTATTCTTTCACTTAAACTAATCAGTGCATGATCAGTAGAGTGTCCATTACGGAATCCAAATTGAATTTGGAACAGACTTTCATGAAAGTCCAAGAAGTTGTACAGGCGTTGGTGCATAAGCTTTTCAAAGATCTTACTGAAAATTGATAGTAGTGATATGGGTCTATAATTTGAGTTCTTTGAGGTATCACCTTTTTTAAAAATAGGAATAACCTTAGCAATCTTTAATTTTTCAGGAAACTACCCTTTTGAAATGAATCGTTGATGATCAGGGAGAGTTGTACAGAAATGAGAGGGTCGAGAATTTTCAATAATTTAACTGGAATGCTATTTGGCCCACTAGATTTGTTTTTTTTGAAGTGATTGGATAATTGAAGACACCTCATTGGGGAAAGAAGAGGATATGAAGAAGCTTTTGTCATTGGGAGGATTTAGGTGCCTAAGAGCACAATTGGGATTTCTAGGAATATTACTTGTGATTCTAGGAATATTACAGAAAAAATCACGGCTCCACGGTTGTAAGCCAGAGGAAGGTATCTTAAATTTATGCTCGAGGAGAGTTCTCATGCATGCAGATGAGATGATTTGGTATGAGGAAAATAAAGGGACAACATGAGAAACTTTGTTTCGATGCTGTAGAATGAGGATGGTTATACTTCAAGAAGTGACTGCCGGAGGAAGGTCTTATCTCTTGCTGGACTCTGGGTAAATCGTTCGTTTTTGGGAAGTTTTGGAACTTGTATACACATTTTCAGCCTGTCTTCGCTCATGTGATATGTTAAAATAGGTGCAGTAGTATGGAACAGTTTCATCGGCACATCCTGCTATTTTCGGCAAGCTTTGCAACTGGTCGGTAATCTACTCCTGGTTTCCATCATATCAAATTTTAATTACTTCGATAGCAATTTCATGCTGCACTAAAACGGTTTTTGTATAAACAAATAGTCAGTATGGATGTATTTTTTGAAAACACTGTTTTCAAAAACATTGGATAGACAAGAACTCAATGAATGCTCGTAAGTATTCATTTAAATGGCTTTTTGATTGCAAACCACAAACATGTTTCTTGTTTTATCACTTAGACAACTCATTAAACGTAAAAAGATGGACACAAGAATTGCTACTTTCTCATGCCTCTCCAATGCTTTTGTGGTGTAAAAGGCGTTAGTCACATTTACAGCCAAAGCAAAGGGCGTAGTTTCAAAAATTTCTCGGGGCTCCACCCCCAAACCCCTTTTGCTTCCTCATTACCCCAATAACATCCTTCCTTACAATTATGTATAACTGCCACAACTCATCCTGTCGGCAAAATTTCGTTTCACCTCCCCCTGACGGGATCCCTTCGCGACGGCCCCGGTCCTGAGTACTAATTGCAAGGTTTGGATTCTCAGTACAGTTGACTTGCCTTTTTGAGTTTTCAGCTAAGTCACAAGCAATTTACGGGTGTGGTACCAGTAGCGGATATTAAGGGGGCAAGGGGCCAAAGTGCCCCCAGGTGCCATCGAGTCGGCAAATTCTTGGCAAAAGTAGTGAAGCAAAGGCCAAGTACACGATTTTTGATAAGGAAATCAGTTTTTTACTTGAACGTCATTTTTCTTGAGCGCTTTTTCTTATGAAATATACGTTTAATCGACAAATGTTCCCAAGTATTTGTCGGTCGAATACACATGTCTGATAAACTACTCGGCAGTTTCAGCCCCTTTGCCCCCTGAATTTTTTTTAAAAACCGCCACTGAGTAATGCTGTATGCACGGTGTAATATCTCAAACACGTGGTGGCTGGCCCAGGGATGAAATGAGGCAAATTTACAAATTCACTAACAGACAAATGAGGGGACCTTGAGGAAGCTTTATTACGACAACACCCATCTCTTACAGGAAATAGGGGCATTTCACTTTTGAATGGCCGTATTTAATGAAGTAGAGATAAAGCAATGAAGACTTGTCAGACTGTACTGTCAAGTGACTTTTGCATATAACAGAAAATGCCTTTAAGAAAGTGTTTTCCATCATTAATTCTCCCTTTTAAGCCCACCAATTGAAGATTAAATGACATTGTTAGCAGTGACACAGTACTAAATGTTTAAATATACTCAAAATCATGTCATCATGGCACAGATGGACAATTACTACACATTTAAATTAGACTATGATGCTAGCTAAGAACCATTTGTCAACAAGTTGCAAACTTTTTAGAAACTGGTAGGGCTTGCCAATGAAACTTTTCATTCATATTCATTGATTATTGTACCTAAAAGTCGCAATGCTTTCCAAAATGTTGTAGTATTTGCTAATCAGTGGCATGATTTCCAAACATAACGTTTTCAGGGAGTAAAACGCCCTCAATGCGTGCTTTTTCGTGACCAATAAAATGGCACAGATTTGCTGACAGAAATTTGAAGTTTGTTTGATTTGCTGATAGAATTGTTGCTTGGAAGGGTGTGACACTCTGTTGGCAAGGGCCTGGTATTGCGGGCAAAACTTCAAATGAGTTTGCAAATCTTGAGCAAAATAGAAAAACTTAAGAAAAATGCTCAATGGTATGGCACTTACAGGGGGCTGTGCCCCCCAAAATCTTCCACGCCCAGCACTACTCCCTAGATTGTTAGCAGATAAGACTAGTCCTTTTTAGGCCCTCTGCCGTCCTTCCAAAAGCAACACCTGATCATTTACAAGGCAGGGAAGATTGAATACAACATAACAGACCTTAGCCAGAAAAAACTCTTCATAGACTACAATTCTTCATTATATATTTCTAATCTAATTTCCTGTTAATCAATATGTTATTAGCGCTATTTCCTTCGAAACATAAACTCTAATTGATAATGAAAATTATATATTACTACGGCTGGCAGCAAAGCTGAGGTAAGTCTGTACGCTACCTCAATATGCGCTCTTGCCGGAAACCTTTTAGAACCTTGATATTAATGTTAACTGTAGAGATAGTAGAGATACTCGGAAGAATACATCAACTGTACATAAATTTTATTGATTGAGTGTTATGTTCTACATCTAAATATAGTGCCATTATACCCTAAACATCGTATCAAATTATCGTTATTTCTATCATGGTCACAATTTTGTCATTAACTCTCTTCAATAGAGTTCATTAGTGTGATGTCATTAAAGTTCTATTTTTATAATATTTTAATCTCGACTTTAAATTCCGAAAAGGCACTTTGAAATGACTATTATTGACATATTTCAGCTCGATCTGAAAAATAATGACGGAGATACAGGCAATTAATTGAATGCTGACATAGTTCCTATCACATCATTGTATTTTGAGGCTGGTTCTAAACGTGTAAAACCAGGAGAAAAATACCGTGGTTTGTATGGCAAGTGTTTTCGACCATCAATTGGTCGTATCTCATCCCACTTTGACAATATTCGCCTAAAATTGAATACATATCTAATTTATGGTGCCCTCTCACTCCATGCGGTTAAAATATGCAATTTCAAAAAAAATATTTTTATGACTTCATCGCTAATGAACTCTATTATGACTATTATCTATTACCATCAATTTTGTGATTGTAACAGGTGGATAAATTTGCTTAGTAATGTCCTTGAGATGGTACCCGAGAATTGAAAAGATAGTAATTACTTCATAATGCTCACCAAATAGCAATTTATATGAACAATTACCAAATACGATGTGGGAAAGCAATTCTTGCTTAATATAACCACATACTACTTTATAGAAAAAGTAAACTAAAGTTCCTTGTTTACGTTTTATTAGCTACGTTACCATTCTTAGGCCAGGGAGATGGCAATTTATCTCCCTTGATTTGGTGTTGTTACTCCCCAGAGGCATCAAAGCGAGAGGAGGTCTGGGTTTAAAATCCCCAGTGTAAAGGAATGAGTTTTTGTCAAAGACTGTGGGGAGGGTAGGTAAACATTCGCTGCTCGATAAAATATTCTACATCTATCCACTTACTTAAGTCAAATATATCAAGCTGAAGACCAGTGGAGAGTGAATGGGGAAAGTTTGCAATTTCAGAATTTCTGCAAAATCAAATTCCTGGTTTATTGATTTTGCAGAAAAATACAGACATCAAACTGCTATTGGCTCATTCAACAAAGAGAATACATTTATTTCAAATGAAGTGATGGGTTTTTCATTAACCTTCACAGTTGCTGTAAAAGGTCCTTCACATAAAGGTCTGCATAATAACAGCCAGCCTCCGTCTGAAGCTTTGAGCTTGTTGAAATCTGTAACTCTTCCTTTGCAATCGCTTAAAGTTGCATGAATCTTATCTTCCCATAAGTTGCAGAGCACACCATCACTGCAATACTTCAGAAAATTCAATTCTATATCTTCATTTACTTTATATATACCTTTCCGGCCCTCAACTTTGTAATAATGCTTTTCCTTGGGACAAGCTGGGGTTTTACAATTCTGCACCCCCAAACGACCTTCCTGACCTTTGCTACTGTTGCTTTTTTGAGATGGCTTTTTATCCACAATTACTGATGGACATGTATGTCTCCTTTCCACTTTATGTTGAGTGGTGGTGCTCTTGAGTGGTTGATGCTGTAGAGAATGTTTCCTTTCGTAATAGTCCTTTACAAGGCCATCACTCAATGGAATTTTTCTGTCATAATTCCTTGGTATAGCAGAAATATTTATGCAGTATTTTGGTTTGCTGATAACTGATATCTGCGATTCGAATTTAGAAGGAATTTTCAAACTGCTCTTTAGGCTTCTTGATGGACTATGAGCTGCTTTAGGAGAGTGATTTGGGGTGGGTTTTTCAGTGTTCTGGTTCTCATAGCTATGAAGTACATTGTTCAATTTGTCCACTATAAATGCTGTTGGCAATGTAGTTGGGTCTTTGTTTTTCACCTTAAATAAAAGTTACTTTTGTCACAAACAAAGAATTGTATTTACTAAAAGAATGTCTGTTAAATTAGTTTTAAAAAGCGGTAGAAACAACTAAGGGGGTAATTCACACATTACGTCACGCAAGGGGGTGGGGGTCTTTTAATTTTTGTGACAAAGTGTGATAAAGGATGGGTGGATTGTTTTTGGAATTTGATGTCACATTTATAAACTACTCGATATTTAGCATGTTTAGCTTCAAATTAGCCAGTCTGGCCCTTTTTTAGAACAAAGTTGGCTCCACGTCTAAAAATAATCTGGCAATCCAATTTGGATGCCACTTAGGCCATTTTCACTTCTTCATTTTCACAATTTTCAGCAAAAGGGCATAATAAACCATTGTTGCGAAAGTAGAAAGATTTTCCATTAAATTCATAATGTGATGGATCGGCAGTTTTGAATTTATGACAAAGTGTGACAGGAGGTAGGTGCGTGTCTAAAAATGCCAAAATGAGTTTGACGTAATATTTGAATGGGCCCTAAGGGTTCACAGTAGCTGAATCAATATGAGAATGAAAGAATGAAAAACAACGGAAAGAGAAGGAATTTCAAAAGGTCACAATTCGAAAGTTGTCATCTCTAGTAACTGGGAAATCCGATGTCCAAACTAATTTATTTTTACAAGAGTAAGGTTCATACGAACATTGAGATTCAAAGGCGCTGAAAATTAAGAATAAAGCAAAGCTCAAGCTTCATTACGGTTAAAAAATTCTATGTATTCCAGTTATAATGCTTTTTTCAGATTAACTTATGCATTAACAATTCAGTAGTTGTTGATCTACTCCGCTCTTGCTTTGTTTTATGATGAAATAAAATATCAACAAATATTTCGATGCATTCTTCTGGTTTTCGGGCAAAGTCACGCTTCTAGGCCTTAAGAATAATTTAAGAGTAGTTCTATGCTCAAAATCATAGGCATTTAAGAATATTGAAGCTGGGCAAAAAATTAGATATTCTTATAAAAGAATGGCTAGGAGTTTATTAAAACAGGTAGGTATCGCCATAGGTACAATTTGTCATCTTTTAAATCTAACATCAACAAACTAGATCTTGTCTCCCTTTCTACTTAAACTTCCCCTCATTTTCTCAGTTTTTCCTTTGTCGGGGCTTTGTTATAGGCCCTACGGCCTTTCCGCGACATTACTTACTAAAAAAACCAAACAGTGGCGCACCGAAAGACCTTTAAATGGGGGGGGGGGGGGAAGCAATAAAATTTACCATCAGACTACTATATGTCCAAGAAGTACCGACAAACGATGATCGACTACCGACAAACGAAGATCAATTACCGATAACCGACGGTCACAAAGCGAGTATGGTATTTACCTACAAGCTATAGAATTACCGGCGGTTACGGCAAAAGTGCGGCGTAACACACCCACACCCCCTACTTCGGCACGCCCATGTCCCCAAACCAAAGAGTTTAAAAGTATAAACAAAGAAGATATTTACCTTCGTATTCTTTCGGCAGGCTGGGCATGTAATTTTTCCATTCTTCTTAATAGTCTTTTCTAAACATGTGACGCAAAATATATGACAGCATTTCAATAATTTAGGCGATGACATCCTTTCGAAGCAAATAATGCAGGATAGCTCTTCAGAAATCAAATTATATAGACTACTTTCGTTGGCATCAAAAGACTGTACCACCTTTGGCCGCAACTCCATTTTATGTTCTGGCGTGTGTGCTAATCAACTCCCCTCGTTGATGATTAAAATACGAACTTGTCAATAAACCGGGAATGCTTGTTGGGTATTAGTGCAAAACAAATGTGCAATTAAGCTCTATAATATTAATCTAACGAGAAAACAGTTAGCCACGGAAACTGTCTTAACAAAAAGCTGTTTTGTATTGAGTAGCTGGTGAATGCGGTCTTCCTCTCTAGCAAATTACTAAAAAGTGTTTGGTGTCCGGCTTCTAAGCAGGTTTGGCAGCACGGAAAGATAGCTTTGTTTGTAGGGGGGAGACGAAGGCTAGAATTCCACATCATACGTAATTTTCTGATGAAATCAAAAGCAGTAAATACCATATAGTGTCTAAACACGTGTCCACACTACACAAACCAACCTAGGTTTGCCCCAGATTTCAACTAACCCAAGTTAGATTTCCTAATGTGGACACAACTAACCTAGGTTCGCCCCAGGTTAGTAGAGCCCAGCTTTGGAGGTGGGTTCGACCTAGGTTGGCCCAGCTTAGTTGTGAAAAATGTATTGTGGAAACAAACCTTGGGCGAACCTAGGTTAGTTTTACACTGAAGGCATGCGCAATGGCGGTTTCAGTTATTTAATCGCTACTGTTGCTTGCTTTTCCGAGTGTAAATTGTGCTTGTGTATACATAAGTATTAATTTACATCAGCAGCGGCATAATAACGTTCTTGATTTTTTTCAAAAGCTCAATTCCTGTATATTCTTTCAACTGTAGTAGCGCAAGCTTTGTTATCATTGCGATTTTTAGAAAAATAATTGAACTAAATGTGTTAGTACCGTAAACGTTGTTCTCCAATACGTTTGGTTCAAATTTGTAACGAGGATTCAGAATAGCGTGCCTCCTGTACATGCGTAGATTCTCTTAAGCAAACCTGGGGCGAATCTAGGTTAGTTTGTCTAGTGTGGATACGGCATAGGTGATGTAGCAATGGAGAACGGGGGAAACGACGAATTTCCTGACAACACTGCCACAAAGGGGTTCAAGGCCTTCCGTGGTCCCCCTGGCTATGACTCTACTGGAAAGGAGATGCTGTTTTCAAAAACAACGCCCAGAGGTTGCACACAACAGAAAACTGCAAACATCTGGTTAAACAGGCTTCATATTTGAAAGAGTTGCGGTCAATTGCCAATTCTTTCCTTGCTTATTGGAAGTGCTACTAATTGCCCTATTGGGAGATCAAGCTTGTCACATCATAAATGTGAATCACACCTTAATTGTTGGGTCGATCTTACATGCGGGTTCAGTTATTACACGGGCTACGATTGGGGAGGGTACAATAGCCAGGCCTATGTCTGAGAGGTGGCAAAATTGACCTCGAGGACTACGCTGTTTAATTAATTGAAAATTAAATGAATGAATGAAATGAAACACATGAAATTAATTGAAATAAATGACATGAATCATGAATCATGTGGTACCGTGCCAGATTTGGCCAACTTAACCTTGCAACTTCTCATGGTCAGGACTGGCAGCAAGATACGCGGCCACAAATTTTAATTTGTGCAGCCGCATGTTTTGATTATTAGCTCTCAAAAGCTTTGTACCATGCTTTAGATTTATAATCTCGCTCATCTGTACAGCGCATTCAAAAGAACATCAGCAAAGTTATTAGTCGATTTAGATCTCGTTTTATAATTTCTTGTATCTACTTTTTTATTCTAAATGTTGTTAATAGTTAGTTACTGCTGCTGTAAGTCGTTTATTCTTTTCCCTTTTTAACATGGCCCCTGTAGTATTGAGAGACTAGTGCCCAGGACACTGGACAGTATGACATTTTTCATATCTGTATAAATACATTGAGCTGATAAGTCTTGTTATGTTGCAAGATGGTTGTTATTTATTTCAATGTTTCTATCTAACATTTACGGAAACATTAAAGCCCTCTGTAAATCAGGCCTCGTAATTGCCTGAGGGGCTTATAAAGAGCGAAGTAAAAACACCAATTTTCTCCAAAATATCTACATAACATTTCGATCTAGAATCATATAACAGCAACGTGTAATAATGAACGTGAGACTGAGGACAACATCAACATCAATACAAAAAGGGTCTAGTGACTAGTTTTTATAGTTCTTTACAAGTTCTTGACAGGGCTTCCATGTATAAGCAATGAAATATGAATATGAGTGAATATATGAATATATGAGAATATTTGACTACTGGGCCAATCCCATATAAGGGCCCCCTGTCATTCATAGCCAGCATCGATCTGCCTGCCTCTTGATGCCATAAGCACAGGCTTGTAGACAGTTAAGCTGTGGTGGAGATGAGAATTTTAAAATGAAGTGAAGTATTGAAGCTGAACTAAAATAAACAATTCTGTGGCAAAATTATCTTTCCACATTTGAATGTGCATGAACATGGGGTAACCCCAGACAATATTTTTGAGGTATTGCCCTTGAAAAACGCTGGAAAACGCCTTTCTGCAGAATATATTGTATTTGTTTCATCATTCATCGAAATTCTGAGAAGGAAAAACTGAACCCTCAACCTGGACTCATCTAATTTTGAAGATTTAAAACGAAAATTGAAAGCTACGCCAATTTCTCCCTTTTGCTGTCGCATGCATTTACGCCAATGTCAGGAACGTTGGGCAAATGCACGTATCTACCAACAGTCTGACTTATGACCATTTACAATGTAAAGACATTTTAGAGATTTTTAAGAAAGGGCCCAAACTACTGAGCCGAAAACCTTGAACTTTGCTTCACTTCTAGGCCAGGAAGAGAGCCCACTTGTGGCAGTGTTAGAAGATGCTCTGCTGTCTGTGGCCTACTTTTATTTGCGATGTGTCAAGCTCGTTTGAAGCCATTTCCCGGAGCAAATTTGGTTCTATTCTACATCGTGTAGTTTCATTTTTCTGGCAAATAGCAAGGGCGGATACAAGGGGTTGTACTAGCTGCACGGAAGACTATCAGATTGTCCGATCAAAATTTTCTTGCAGTCGGTCTTTCACTATTTGCAGAATTCTGATATGCACCTCCTCATCACTAGCTCTTTTTCCACCCACTACAAATAATCACTGGGCTTCGTTATTCAGGGCTGCATCGCGTAGTTGTGTGTCCGCAAGATGAATGGGAGGAGTGTAACAAAACAAGTATGTGGTTAGAAACAACATAGGCAATTCACTCTGTGACAACGATGATTTTGAACCATGACATTTTGGTTGCTCTATCTATTATTATGCAAATATATCCCTGCCCTTGACCAATCAAATGACACGATTGGTGCAACCATAAAAGTCTGTGCGCCCGATGATCAGTACCAAGATTGCACAAACCTCTTGATGCAAGGTTGTAATTGGATGGAAGTTGCGAAGGAGTGAAGTTGCTTGTCATAGCATTGGAATTTTGATAGGTGCCACTGTCAAAATGAGTCCTGTACCCGCCCCAGAATATATTTCAAGTCTCGGTTGTGTTACATCAACTCCGTGATATTTTTAAAGCAGCATGCATATTCTCTTCTAATAAATTTTCGTAATACTGAATGACAATGATCACCTCGCTGATTGGTGTCTCAGATCATTGGTACTCAAATATCGACAACAAAAAAGCTAACTCTGCTCTTTGTCTTGACTTGAAAAAGCATTTGATACCGTAGATTATGAGATACTGATCAGTAAATTAGTAATGTATGGAAGAACAGATAATGAGAAGAACTGGTTTCAATCTTATTTACTAATGGAAGCTAGTACTGTTCCATTGATGGTCCAGTACCTGATATCGTGGGTACAGAGTGTGGGATTCCCCAAGCCTCACGCTTGGGACCGCTGCTCTTTATCATTTATTTGAATGGTTTTGAGCACCGTCTTCAACACTCAAGAGTCAACATGTATGCTGAAGATACTGAGATTACTATATCCTTAAACAACCAAGCAGAGCTCATAGAGAGAGTACAAGCTGAGTTATTAAATATTGCAGAATGGATGAAGATTAACAAAATCAGTCTCAATCCCACAAAAGCAGAATACATGATAATAGATCATCCTCGTAGAAGGAAAAGAGGAGAATCGTTACCGCAATCGTTCATAAACCGAGAAAAAATTAAACGGGTTGATAAAACAAAATATCTCGTGGAAGTAGTTGACGAGACCTTAGGATGGGAAGAACAGTATGAATCAATTATGAAAAAGGTTGCTGGGGGTCTAGCAGCAATGAAGAAACTTAAGGGCATCCTTCGACAATTAATGCTATTTCAAGTGTACACAGCGCTTGTTGAGAGTAATCTTCGTTATGCTGAAGTAGTCTTAGGGACCTTATCTAGCACCATAATATCAGCCCTTCAGAGACTGCAAAATCGTGTATTTGAAATTTCTGAAGCATGAAAAATAAAGAACTCTTTGATTCGACCAACATTTAGCATCGATCAGATGCTTCAATTTGACAGGTCGGTTCTGATGTTTAAAATAATTAACAAGATATGCCTGAGACTCTAAACGATAAATTTGCTGAAAGATCCACGATAAGTTTATCTAAACTTCAGTTTTAACTTCACTGGACTAAAAACCTGGAATTCTATCCCAACACACATAAGAGAGTCTAATACACTAACTCGGTTTAAGAATGGGCTAAAAATCATTTTCTAAGCTGAAGGAAAAATATTAAGCTATTTTGCGCGAGAATTCATGGATCAACAGTACTTGATTTTATATCTGTTTAGTTAACTTGTTCACTATATTTATAATTATGACCCATAATTGCAATTAGGATTTGTGTATTTTTACTGAATGGATTTCGTGATTAAATAAAAAATTAAAAAAACGAGATTAATCATTCCAGACAACCTTCAAAAGAGCTACAACTGAATTAGCGTAGACGCACTGCAAGTTTCAACGCCAAACGATTGCTATCAATCGAAACATGCGGCCGCACATTAAAACACGCCACCATTCCTGACCTTGAGAAGTTTCAAGGTTAAGTTGGCCAAATCTGCCACGCAAATGTGGTATAAAATCTAAGAGCTCATTCATACTTTATGCTATCACAATCAAATAGATAATGTAAGTGTAGGAAAATATCGAATTTTCTAGTATGTCACAAAGACTATGATACCAAAATTTCAGATCTCTCATTAGCTACAAAGATAAAACAACAATGCAAAATTCCAGCAAAATTCACAGGGGTGGCAAAAAGCTGACATCCTGCTGTTCAGGGATGGCATTTACCACCCAATGCCACCCCATAGCTACGGGCCTGGGAGGGTGTGAAAACATTTTAAGAACCATTGGGAGTATGAAACTCTCTGGAAGACTTTTTTGCATTCTGGTATGAAACCTTGAGCTTACAGTATTTACCAATAAGTTATGAACATTTTTCGAGGAAACTAGAAGTTGTACACAACTCTAGACCAGTTTTTAAAATTACAGACTACCCCAAGACCCATATTTATATATGACAGGTCCCTAAGTTACTTAGAATTATAGTAACAACGAGAAAAATATTCCCAGAGTAGTGTTCCTTGCTTTACAAGACGTTTTTATTGCTTTTGAACAATAAACTGTAAAAGTCTTTAATTGCGACCTCGGAATGCGTGACACGCGTGGTTTCAATTGCAAGAATGATGTCGTCAAGAAGTGAAAACGAAAGTACTTTGTGTCAGAGCACCCTGCGCCAAAGCTCTTCAGAGGATGGATTTTCTTGAACACTTGATCAACCTACAAACACCCGTGATGCACAGTCATATCACAAGAGTTGAGTTTCTATGCAGAAGCAAAGTACTCACTGCATTTACGAACTCATTGAAGAAGGACGTTTTATCACACTAGAAGTTGCATACTTTATTGCTCTTTCTCGTTCTGGATGGGCCTATTGGACTGAGCCATGCTTTCGTATCAACGAAACGATTTGTGTGGAAGACAGTGAGAATGAGTAGCACATTTGCTAGCATGGATTTTACCACAAAAGCAAAAGAATGTTCAAGCAAGAGTGAAAATGCACTGGCGAGGTGATATGGATATGGCGAAAATATGCTAAGATAAATCTTCGATTGGAGTCAAGCTTGGAAAGCAAAACAGACAAATTAGCTTTGTGAGAAGTTAGAGGTCTCTGCTTAATATATATCCTTCATTCCCAAATTGATTCTCAACACGAAAATGGTTTGAATCTTGAAACAGAAGTGAAAATCTCCTAGGTAAGTTGTCGTTCTGGGGGACTCAGTTTAAGAGTCCAGAATTCATTTCATTACCATGCTTTTGAAGATATTTCTTTGATTTTTCATGAAAACTTGTATGTTAAATTTCTTTAAAACAGAGGCGGATCCAGAGCTGGACTTTGGAGCGTATGGTCCCTGTTTTATTGTCTTTTTCATGTGAAAAGTTTCTTAATACAATTGTTTGCAATAGGAAATACTACAATTTCAAACGGTAGTATTCCCTATGTCATCCCTAGTTTCGCCAATGGCTGCAAAGCCCGATATTTGAAATATTTCCAAGATACGTCAGACCATACTCCAGTGGTGTTGAAGAGAGGGACGCGGGGGTGGCGCAGCCCCCTAGCTCTGACTCGAAAGGGGCCCAGCCCCCTATGGTCTGTAAATTTCTCTAAAGTAAAAGGCTATTGTAGAGAAAATTTTTCTTTTGAAGACAATATTATTTAACAAAAATTTGTGAGCAGGGACGTAGCAACCGGAGAGTGTGGGAGGTGTAGCACCCTGCCAACTTTACCAGAGGAAGCAAAAGCTGGCATCCTGTTGTCCAGGGATGGCATTTGCCATCCCATGCCACCCCATGGCTAAAGGCCTGACTCTCCGGCGTCCTGCCAAAGCATTATTGAAAGAAGCCATCAAACCAAACAGAATTCAAACCACTACCGTAAATAGTACAATATCATATTACGTCATTTATTTCATTTGAAACTTGTTTATACAAGGTTACAATTCAGCAGCCTGATTTACAATTGGCCCTGTGGAAAAAAGGAAAACCTAATTACAATGTAAGATATCTAAAATAATATGACCTAGCTATGTATAAATAATTATAGTGCAATCAAAAAAAAACAGAGTAAAAGAAGACAAGCTAACCCATGCAATTGATAACCGACGAATTGACAATAAAAACATATACCTTGAGGATGACTCCGAAAAAATTGCAGTATGGGTGATTCGGCATTCCTTGACAACCACGCGCAACCTTCCCAGGAACTTGAATATTTGCATAGAAAAGCTCGGGAAACCCGCAGTTGTTAGTTCAAGCAAAACCAGAACAGAAAACAACAAATGATAAAGGGTGTGTTAGGTTAGGGATCTGTTGAGCTAAGCAATCCGTTTAATAACGGCCCTTGGATTCAAGCAAAGAAAAGTAGGATATTGTTGTGAGAGAGCTATCATTTGAAGAAATGACGACTTTTCAGCCTGTAGCAGTCACAATCCAACCTGGTGGAGGTAACTTTTTCCATGCCGAATGATTGTATTTGACACAGGCTCCGTTATATGTAGAAACATTGTGCGATTCAAAGATCAATTTGTGTCCTGTTACAGCATTGATCTTTGATTAGAACTCTAACTATTCCATTGTCCCATCATATGTGGACAGAAGATCACATACGATGTTGTTATATTATAAGACAGAGGGATACCTTTTCACTGCAAATATTATTATTTTTATTGTCATCGTAATAGCACAACATCAGATTTCGCGCATTGGTCTCCAACGTCATGAAGTGCCTACGATGTCTGCTGCGGCAAGTCGGCAGCGTAGATTTTGTTTATTTTTATACTTTGCATATGTAGACACATTGTATTTTACCCTTTACCCCTGCAAGCGTTTTCCAATTGTAGTGCAACATGTTTTGATACTATCTTTCGACGTGTATGCACATTAAATCTGAAGTTACCTAGTTAATTCTTTTATCAATGTTACTTACTTCGTACATACTAGTTTCCTAGATGTTGGCTTAAATAGCTGGATTTAAGCAAATAGAGTTATGTAGCGCCAACTGTAAATAAACAAATAATAATTATTATTATTATTAGTAATCGATAGCGACTTTCGATGGCTTTGATTGTGTTGCTAATGGTGATGTGATGATAATTATGACATTGACCGCAAAGATGTTTATCCATATTGTAACTACGCCCATAAGTAATTATCTGTTTAGTGACCATTCCAACTGATGATGGGCCTTTGATATTCACCATCATTTCATAGTTGTTTACACTAATCAGGGGTGATTTCTATGGGGCTCAGGGGACAGACTCCCTTTTGTTAATATTCTTGTTCATTTTGCGGGGCTCAGCCCCACTACATTCCTGTATTGATTTTGCAATTTAAAGTGCATTGATCTTGTTCTCAATGTATTGTATTGCTATGATGAGGCCTATTAGAATGTTTAGAAATCACCACTGACCCTAATCCTTTTGTTAACTACATTCTCATTTTTTACACTTTAAGTAACTGTTGACACCTGGCCAAGTGAATGGATGCAGCCCCCATCTCATGAGTATGTCCCCACAAATTGCCCACCTGGTTTGGAGCACCTTGCAATTTTACCAGAGATTTTTATTCAGCAGAAATTAAGCTGGATGGAAAGTATGCTTTCTTGAATACACTTTCATTCTCTTTCATTCTATTTTCTTTCATATAGAAAGATTCATTCAAAATAGCAAACTCCATTTTTATAAGTTGATCTCCATACTTTTTGTAATTTTCTATGCCATATTTTTGTTGCTAATGACAGTTGAGATTTATCTAGAATATGTTTCATAATATCAGCAAGCAGTCTGTGACTCTAAAATCTAAAACAACCCCTTTTATTCAGCAAAGCTAAGATACACTACTTGTCTTTATGTTTTCATCTGTCCTATGACTTGCATTGCTAATTGCTTATTTAATGGTATGCCCTTTTTGTCTTTTTAATAAATAGAACTCTTATCAATTTAATTTCACAGTCAGCTCAACTGTTTTACAATATGGCATATTTAATCTTGAATAAATAATTAAATGTGATTGCTACTCCATATGGGTTGATTAATCCTAAGCCTGATCATTTATAGTCAACAGTACAGGTCAAATCAGCCATTCAGGAGTGTTGTAGTTCTTAGCTTGTCAGGATCTCTTGTAGACATTCTCTATTTGTTTGTTTACACTGATTTTTTACACCACTTAATCAAATAATTTCCATAAGCAATCAGTTTATTGATTTCACTGTAATATATAAAGGCCATCCTTCACATCTGTGTCACCACCCATTCTAATTCCTATTTTACTAATATTTTTTATTATATATTGCATTTATATTTAATTTTTCACCTACTGGAATAGTTTGAAACTGCTTTTTTATATTCCTGTGTTTTTGTAGTATGCTGTGGATGTGAGGCAAATCAAAAGTATGATATTACTCACCCTGAAACTGGAAAAATGCTTTATAAAGCAATTGAAGGTTATTGAAGTTTAGTTGTCTATACCATCATGATTAGTAGTTGTTAGTACATCTTTACTACCTGTTTATCTTGGTCAATTAGATCTTAAATTTTGTAAAATACCCTTTTGCTTAGAATGAATATACTGAATAAATTACTAGATTGCTTTTTTATGAGAATTTTCCATGCCACAGAAATTGTCTTATAGCTCCTTAGATTTAGAACCCATTCCATTTTTACTCCCTTTGCATTTTATAATTTTGTGTTTTTTATCTTATAGTTTTAGCAGTTTATGTGCTTGGATCATGTGTTTTATTTGCAAAGTTGCAGTTCTGCTGTTTTTGAGATGTTCATTTTCATTCATTTTTGAGATTGTTTTCTCACTATGCTATAGCTTCCTGTATTTTATCATATATGTGGAATTTTTTACAGCCACCAAATCTGTTTCTTCATTTGTGTGATCAGCTTTCTTTCACTACTTAGATACTTCTTGCTGCACTCGTGCGTGGTGTGGTAATGCCCGCCCTTTGCAAATGAGTGTCAACAATCATCTTGGAAATGAAATCTTGCACTTTACAAGACCATTTCATTGTGCAGGGGGCATCTGTTGTCCTCCTTGTATGGATGAAATTTTGGTAACCACCCCTGATGGCATGTCTTTGGGAAGCGTCAGACAGCAGTGGGTTTGCATTCTTGTATTTATTTCTTGCACTGCTGTATGAATTTTATTTAAGAAAGTTATATCTGCTGAAAGTATGTAAGTAGTCTGTTGGTACTACAGAACTTTAATTACAGCACAAAAAAAGCAGTAACATTCTTTTGACATACTGAAAGCTTTTTTCATCTGACACTCATCAGAGTATGAAATGTATATATTTTGTCAGAGTATGGCTATATATTTTGGTTAACCTTTCAGTGACTATCCAACGTTTCATACTCTGACAAATGCCAGGTGAAATACATTATATCTCTACTCTATACATCTCTACACTGTATTTTTGACAACCTATGCCCTGCAGTATTTTGCCCATTTGAGCTTGAAGACATCCTTTTGAAAAATAACAACGAGATTGGCAAATGTTTTGGCCAGCTGACAAAAGGTTTGGTATGAAGAGCACTTCTTGCCCCCTGCCCACATGGAAGAGAGCAGAGGGGGCAGCTGTACCTCCTACCCCCAAGCATAGCATAGACACCCCTGGTTATTGATTAAGTACTGTATAGTTTTGCAAGGTTGAAGAGCAAGAATGATGATAAAAGAATTATGCTTTTGTCATTTTTAATTACATTTACTACGGGAACATTTAAGAGAATCTTGATTAAATAGTTGTGTTATTCAGGAGTGCAACTCCAGTTGTGCAGATCAGGGTGAAAACTTCTGACAACAATGAAGCAGTAGATAGTGAAGAATTCATCATGCCCACAAAAGTAGCTTAGTGTTTTAAGATCCATTTTAAGATTGGTCATCAATGCAAAAAGTGGTATTTAGTAGCCTTAGTATAGGGCATTTGTTAAGTGAAAACAGTAAAGGATAGCTTGAACAGTAAAGTGATGCTTTAAAAAGCATAGAATGGAAAGAAAGCAGTTAGGAGCTAGGCACTATACAGTTCCTGAAGTTCAATTGTTAAAAGACCAATGATTGTTGATTGGTTGTTGATAATACATGTTTTTTTATAATAACATCTCTATAAGAAACTCGAGGCTGAAAGTAAGCAAAAATTAAGAAACATAGGTATGCTGAGCTTCAAATAATAACTTGCAAAAGCTGTTTTTGCCAGTAAATTTTAGATCAAACTAGAAAGAAAATAGAATGAACTTCCATTACACATCTCACAACTTGAGCAACATTTTTCTTGCAACACAATTGCCCAATCTGGGTTGTTATTATCATTGGAAGTCTTTAAATTTATGAAAAATTTGAGACACATTTAGGGCTGGATTTGAAGAAATATTAAGAAACACCCAAGGTGAAGCCAGAGAGTTTGTTTCTTATAGAAAACATGTGGTAGCATTAAAATCCCAGTTATTTTGTTTTTCTCTTTCTTTATCCAGATTTGCTTGGTGTGTTCCACGGCTAAATGTTCTTGATGCTTCTGGCAATGTTATTTTCAACATCAAGGGGCCATGTTGGCATTGCAAATGTTGTGCTGAAGTTCCATTCAAGGTTTCCCCCTTAATTACTTCATATTTTGCTTCCCTAGAATCTCAAATTTTGAGGCATCTTTGTAATTTTTCCTTGTTAAGGCTGAGCCAGCTATGCAATTATTGTAATTGAACTGAACTGTAGTCTTCCATAATAAAAAGTAATGGAAAATACACACAGGCGCCTGAAGACAAGTTTCAACATGGGCCCTTCTTTTGCAAGTAATATCTCCTAAGTTGATTTTGCTTATTAGTCCATTATGAGTACAGAACTCAACCTTTGCCTTGAGTTGTATTTCAAATGATCATATATTGTTGAATTTTGTTGAAGAAAGAAGAAATAACTTCACCTCTTGATAGCTGATTTCTGTACTCTATTAACAAGACAAAACTCCATGATTTGCATTATGAATAGTAGTCCTGTTAGGGAGTTTTAGGGTTTAATTTACCTTCTACCTTGCTTCCATATGGACACCATGCACTAGCTTAATCTCACCATGCAAGAATCAGTTGAACTCAACATATATTCCATAAGCCAGCCATGTGACAAGTGTATATCTAATGACAATATTCATTCCTTCTTGGCTAAGTTCCTTCAACCAATTTTGCCTTGAAACATGGATCCTATAATGCTGTGGTCTTTTAGCATCCTGTGAAGCCTTGAAAGAGCCACGGTTCCAAAGGGTGAAAGAGCTGTTGACTTTAAGATCCACATTTTATAGAGGTTTATTGGAATAATTTTTGAGTTGGGGGTCACTTTAACAACAGTAGGAAGGAGGGGTGCCTATTACTTTTAGGTCCCAAATAAGCATCCCCTCTTGCTTTTTTCAAACATTTTCTGACCACCCCTGCTCTTATTAGGGCCCCCGCATATTCAGTGGTGTAGAAGAGGGGGAGAACAGGGGTGGGGGTGCAGCCCCCTAGCTTGGTAGCTTTTTTGTAAGTCAAGCACTGAATAGTTCTTATTTTATGATAAAAGACTATTTTACACTTTACAAACTGTCGAGAAATTTTTATCTAGCAAGATAAATCTGACAAGACAAGTACTAGATCACTGAACAATATTCTCAGTTTCTAATATAACTAGGTAGACTGACTTTTAAGTTTCTTATAAAACTGCATGCGCAAGAAGAGCCTCCTAGCCATCAATTTACTTCTGCACCACTGCGCATACTGAATTTTCAATTTTACCAGGAGAAGCCTGCAAGAAAGTTGATACTGTGGTCAAATAATGAATGAGTAATGTGCGGCAAGATTCCGTAAAGCCCCCCGCTTATTCCAACCTCCTTCTTATTTTATCTTAAAGAATTTTCCAGCCTCCCTACTTTTAAGACCCCCTCCCGCTTATTCGGGGACCTAAAATTATGAAGCATTGCAGAAAGAGATTGGAAGAGAGGGGTGTTCTTAGATATAATCGTTATGTAGCACAAGATAATTTTCAGGTCTGTGATTTTCCATAATGAACGAGATTGCTTTGAAATCTTTTTATACCTTTCACCAAACCTTTTTCATTTGAAAAAGAGAACCAGAAATCTTAAGAGATTTATCCTAAAATCCCTTTATTTTGATCAGTCAAATAAGGACCTACAATACTCGCTAAAAGTCCTGGGACACTTTGCAAATCTTTAATCTGGATGGCACATTCATCCCCTTCCTCCCCTAAACAATGTTGGTTTTTGTGAGAAGTACATGCGGTAATGGGAAGATTTTCGTATAAAATAACGCCAAGTGTTCAGGAACAGACCAACATTGTTTCAGGGGGAAGGGGGGAGCGTTTAAAGTGTAATGGTTGAAATGCTGAGAAAGCTATAGTTTTCCATAATATTTTGAAAGTGCCCCAGGGACTTTTGGCAAGAATTGTAGCTCACCCTGTAAGTGATCCAAATTCTTATCAGCATGAAGGTAAGGCTTTGTTTTTTCCAGTTTATGCTAATGTATAATCAGTGAATAGCCTCATATAGTGCAATTAGAGGTGTTTTGAAAAGGAGATTATTAGACTTTGAATTGTCCCCTAGATATATGCGAAGGGTGAATCTACTGAATGTGGTGTCATTGCTAAGAGATGGACTGGAACTGCAAAGGAATTCTGCACAGATGTTGACAATTTCAGAATTGCATGTGAGCTTGGATTATAGTATAGATTTAAGTTCTATGTACCATTCTATGTTCTATATTCCTAGCAAATTAACATTTCAGTTCTAATAAAATTCATGAGATTGACAGCTAAGCAGTTACAAATAGTTGAATTTTCTCATTTGAAGACATCACTACCATCAAATGGTATGGTCTTTTTGAGACCCAGCGTATCTAATTTGTCTTAGTTGCTAGATCATAAACATGATCTGTTATTTCTCCTTTTTAGTCCCTGCCAACCTTGATGTTCGATTGAGAGCTGTACTCCTTGCAGCATGCTTTTCAATTGTAAGTTCTCGTTATTTATAATAGAACCTGCCAGACTTCTTTAATACCAAGACCTGTTCTGTTGTCCTAGATGGTGATGACATTGACTCAAGCATTAGGAGTGCTAGATTATTTATATTAGCATTGTATATACTGAATATGGGAGAGTAGAATCATTCACTTATGAAAAGTAATGAACATAACCACATTCAGTATTTATCAGTGTGGCATGTACTATTATCGACTGCAATGTGAAGGCCGATTTCTCCAGTACCTAGCTTTGTAATTCCTTACCGTTTTTCAATTCATCCTTTTTCAAAACAAAGCGGGAAATGCTCAGAGTTAGGTGAAAGGGGACTTGAGAATAATTCACCTAGAAATTTAGCATTTACTCAAATAGTAGCTACGAGATGTTTATTTATGCCCTGGCAGCATTTACACAGCTTAGAAAATAGAAATTAGTAGCCGAATGGTTCATTGAGCTTGTGGCTTTTGTTAAAGTACAGAAGCGTAAATAAGCCAGATCTTCGTAGGCATTAGTGGTATTCCCAAAATTTTTAGTGTACTTTTTTTATAAGAACCAAACTATCTGGCTTCAGCCTGGGTATTTCTTAATATTTTGTCAAATCCAGACTTAAGTATTTCTTACATGATTCTTAAACTTAAAGACTTCCAATGATAATAACAACCCAGACTAGGCAACTGTGATGCAAGAAATAGAAAAGGATATTCAGGTTTTGCGGGGGCATATAATAGATGTTAATTCTATTTTCTCTCTAGATTGATCAAACTTTATTTGTAAAACCAGTTATTTGCAGTTATTATTTGAAACTCAGCCTGCCTGTATTTCTTAAACGTTTCTTAGTTTTTGCCTAATTTCAGCCTCATTTTTCTTATAAAAGAACGTGTACTTTCACGATATGCTAAGTAGGAGGAACACATTTTGAAGATGCTTCTTGTGGAGCTACTGTGCATTCGCTCGTTACACTGCAAATTACAGCCCATGCCTGGAGACACTTGTGATCACACATGCGCGTGTCCACACACGTACATAGTCCCCAGCACGAGCGAAAAATCGCCCGTGCCAACATCACTATCACCCGTGCATATAAGAATCCTATCACCCTTCAAATAAGAACCCTTCAAATCGAAAAACCCTTCAAATCGCACGTGCCAAATAGGAACTTTGATACTGCAACTGCACCACTAGTAACTGTCACCTTTTGCTTTCATAAATCTGTGTTTTTACTGAACGAGACGTTTTAGATGCTTCAGCAACAAGAAACTCTGCACTTCGGATACGCAATTCTTGAATCATGCATGCTATTACAAATAGTTAAGAGCAATAGCTCGTGCAGACAAGGGTGCTCGTGCGAATTAACGCTCGTCAACCCATTTCTTCTGGGCATGGACTGAGATTGCATTGTAATTTTATCTATAGGAACCAGAAACTCGTAATTTTTTCATAGTACCAACCTTTTAGGTAGCGTGGCTTGGCTAGAATTAGTTTCCAATAGGATAACTATATTGAAGGAGTTACATTAGCTTATCTGCTGCGCTGTGATCCAATGAATGCGTTTTTTGGAGAATTTTAACTCTTCTTTGTGATCTTGAAACACATTCCGCGACTGTGTGCTTTGTGCTAAGCAGGCAGAGTAAAGTTCTCTTATTACAACATTGGTAGTTAATCTGGTATTGGATATCTTGATAGCTGTTTCCTCAGCATCAGCAATTTACAATAACAGATACAACATTCATTTGTAGCATAATTATTAATCCTAATTTCTTTTCTAGGATCTGCTCTTTTTTGAGAATTCTGATCAGTGATGAAAAGACAACTATTAAACCTGTGTACTTATGTACGGGGTTACAGTATATACCACAAGATATAGTATGCTTTTTCGTTTCATGCTAGATTTGCACTCAAGGTGATTAATCACATTCATAGTCATTGTATTTGTAAATATTACTGTGATTACCGTAAAGACTCGATTAAGCCCCCTCCTTTGATTAAGCCCCCCTTCGAATAAACCCTCACCCTCGAATAAGCCGCCACGGGGGCTATCTGGCTCAGTTTATTTTAGATCAAAATAAACAAAATAAAACGTCAACTATTTTTTGCTCCTTTGTGGTAACATTTGATGCGAACAACTGTCTTATTGGCTTTCCCTTCCTTCATCTCTATTTATATTTGAATTAAAATACGTTGGAATTTTTATCTTTTCTACCAGCTTCTTTTACTGAATACCCGATATTCATTCGCTTTTCGTCACCATGTGGTAGACATCCGGGAGTGTAGACATCCGGGCTCTCCCCTCGATTAACCCCCTCGAATTAGGCCTCTATTTTAAAAATTATTTCTGGCAAATAAGCCCCCGGGGACTTAATCAAATCTTTACGGTATATGCATTTATTTCTAGTACAACATATTCGGATTATCGTTATACTTTTTATTTTCAAAATATTTGACTGTAATTTCTCCTTATCCTTTATTCTTCAGAAAAGGCGCCTTTATTACTTCAATTTATGTGATAGACCACGATCAATGCTTGATAATGATACTTGTTCTCTTTTGTTTGAGAGGTGGTTGATTGCAAATGATTTAGGACCTGTTTAGTCACTCTTTTCTTTAAGCAATTATATTCGCTATTGCTTTTCTGCTGAGAATAGTTTAAGGGAAAACATATAAAGTCCAAAAGCATTTGAAGCCACCCCCAACAGCAATCCAATATAGATTTTTAATGATAGGGTGGAAAAATGGTTCCTCTCTTCAACTTGACAAGAAATAATATACAACTTCCCTTCGTTTTAGGCAGTAGAGTAGTTTACTTTATGGTAGAGTTGTGTAGTTTGGTCTCTGTTTTCTAGCTCTTTTATTTCGTAGACACTTAAATACATGCGGCATAGAAAACTATTTTGTCGATACTCGATGCTTGCTTTCTATGTCATTACGAAATCGTGCAACAGGCAATCATTTCAAGCAATCATTTCAAGCAATCATTTCAAGCAATCATTTCAAGCAATCATTACTTGTATGCAGGGTTGCCACCAAATCGTGGACATCAGGGAATTTTGTATTCAATCAGGGAAAATCATGGGGAAAGAAAGATGTTTCAAGAAATCGGGAAAAACCATGGAAGTTTTCAGTCTCGTCTTGTTTTACTTCAGGGCATTGAATTTTTCCATACTCAATCACACATCCAATTGAGTGTGGCAATCGCCAAATTTCATCCTTTTGAATATTATTCTGTTTTTATGCAGTCCTTATGAAGCACTGTTCTGTGTTTTATGGAAACCGAAAAGTTGAATGACCAAAGTAGGGTCAAGGCACTCCGAAACACCATACCAGTTCAAAGAAATTATAAGGTCCTAATTGAGGGTTACAGGAATGCCAGGGAAAATAAAGGGGGGAATGGGTAGGATTTCACTGAAAGCATCAAGGAATGTTCCTTGACATACTAGTGGCAACCTTGTGCATGGAGTTAAAGTGTTTGATTATTTACTTCATTTTCCCAGTATTTATTATCATTTTGGTGTTTGTTTATGCTGTATACCATTGTCATTGCATTATTTTGCACTATCGACTTAATCATTTAAAAAAGACACATGCATAGTTATATCAATTGTATGTTCTTGTGTATTTTCATTGCTTTATCAATGTAGATATAGAGTAATATGAAATTTTGGTGTCTTTCTTCTTATTTATGGATAATCACGCTGAGAATGAGAACCCATTTGTGTTAGATTTGGTCTATGGTTGGTGAAATAATCTTTACTGATAGACCATAAACTGGGGGTTGTCGTTGTCTCTTTTGGGAGGCAATTAATTTAATGACCAATTCTTATCCAGTTCTTTTTGAAAAACTCTTCACCAATAGATTAGTGGTAAAATCTGCACGGGACTTTTTTTGGAGTCGCAAGAAGTATGGTCAACCAGCGTCTAGCGCTAACTCTTTTCACTCACACCTAATTGACACCCTAACGTAAATTTTGCTTCCTTCCACTTTACACCCTCCTCGCAATCTTGGTTTGTTGATATGATGCAACAACTGCTTTTGGAAGACGCGCCTTCACAGATTTTTTATTTGCCTTTACTGTTATGTTGAAGATTTTCGTGCGCTCCCTTGAAAATGTCTTTGGTGAATGTCGGTCACAAAGTGCGAAAACAAGTTTTCTTAAAACCTGATAGATTTGAAACTGGTATTTTGCGTTTGAACGCGCATGCTATCTATAACAGTAAAGTGTTAAATACTTTTCAATCAAAACCAGGCAGATAATTATTGACAAGGAGTGGCTTTGCAGATTCTGGAACATATTTTGGGCAATGATAAATATCTCATGATGCAGATTTAATCATACCAAGCAAATACGAATTTACGATAAGGAAATTAATTTTTTTCATATGCAATAGCAATCCATGTTAATTTAGACATATTTATAAGGCAGATACGCTATCCCAGCTTTGAGACAATGCTCTATAGAACAAATTTTAACAGCTGCACTCTCGAAATTGCTAAATAACAGGCCATGGAAGCAAAAGATTATTGAACACAGGATTCTTCATTCATAGGAGGGATCTTGCCCTTGTGTTTTGAGCTGCTTTAGAGCTCTATGAAGATGGGCCAAAGGTAAGCTGTTTTTAATTTCAAGGGGCCGTTAATGCCTCAGTTTTCTGCATTTTTGTAAGCGTTCTCTTTCACTTTAACATTCGGAAAGGAGCTTGCATAGCGAATGCGTAGCTTTGATTAAAGACACCCATGCATACTTCTATATCTTTTGTGGTACGAGGTTTTATTTATTTCTGTTGAGTCAATTTCATAACAATGCAACGGATATAAAATTATGTAGTCCCTACATGTCATGTAATTTATCGCCATGTCGGATCTTTGATTTCTTGATTTTATATCGGTGAATCAATTTCGTTGGAAAGTAAAATTGATACAGCCGTGTGTTGAGCTAATACCAGTGCAAAAACCTGCCACTATGAGGGCAGAGATGCTTCAATATTAGCTCGAATGTACTTACGAACGTGCGAATGAAAATTACTTTTAAACGGTCTGCTGTAGTGCACTCAATGTTGCAAAAGCAAGTGGTCTATTGTGCAGAACAAGAATGGGGGGAGGGACGAAACCGGGGCCCTATGAGCAGTATCTCACAAAGTTTCCTGAGACTAAGTCCTTTAGACAGGGCATCATAATAATCAATGCTACTGGTAAAGTTTACAAGAATATTCAGGCTCAGAATCACTGAAATTGAAAAATAATTTAAGAATAATGGAAAGCTGAAGCTTCTTCAAGGAATAGAATTTTTGTGTATTTGAGTTATACATAGTACTATCTGTAGATTTACTTTTGCACTGTCGATACGATATTTGTTATTTTGCTCCACTTTTATTTTTACCTTACGATGAAGTAAGCCATCAATAAAGACTTTAATATAATCCTTGAATTTTCAGACATAGTTACACCTTCGATATTTACGAATTATTTTGAAATTAACTCACCGATCCTTTTTGGCACACTTTGTCACAAAAATCAAAGACCCCCAACTCACTTGTGTGACGTAATATGTGAATGACCCCTTATGGGGTTACTAAAAATATAGTTAGACGTAGGATAACTTTGTTGTAAACCTCCAAATGCCTATGCCAGCATAGCATTTTTTAACTGTATGACTGGACGATAGTACACCAAAACTTGTTGGCCAGTTAGGAGAAATTTTGAATACCGGACGACAAGCTAAGAGGCAAATTCATAGGCACAGCACTGAGATCAAAATTGACAATTAAGCTAAATAGCCAGAGTTTTTCTTGTCTCAAACATTAGTAACAAGCAAAGAGTCAATTGTTACGACAGGAAAATTTTGACCAGAGATTATTTGATTTCATCAAGCCAGCGAAATGCTTGAGCCTCAAATATATTTTGCAAGGTGCTAGGTTTTCAAAGCTTTCCTTCTATGGCACTTGTGAGATGAGAATCACAAGGGCATTACATTGCAACTCAAACTTTTTGCAGTGAAAAGTAGAATCTATACTAAGTCTATCTGAAGTCTAATTCAATGAAAAAAGTCGGAAATACCAGTTTTTCCTTCTCAGCAAAATAATAAGCGATGAACACAACATGATTTGCAAACGGGGGGTCTCTATCATTTAAGAGAGCGTGGCCTTGAAAATGTTTCTGGGGACAAACCCCCAGACCCCCAGCTCTATCGAGCTCCACTGTTATTTCTAACGAGACTAAGTTTCAGAAGAAACCCCTTTACGAGACATATACCACAGTTTAACATGATTTCACGCAGTTCGCGTGAATTTGACAGCAACGAATGCAACCAGATTCATAATTGTAGAATATTTGCAGTAAAACATAATCAAAGTTGAAAAGGTCTTTATGGATATTGCCTTATAAGTTTCCTAAATTTGTGACCTTATACATGCTGGTTCCATGTAATGTGGAACATTAGAGAACGGGAATGGGCCCTGTCGCCCAGTGAAGTTTTTTTACAAACTGCTATGATACCAGACTTCGTCAGTCAAATCTTAAAAATCTTCCACTAAACTTCAATGAGGTCTTTGAGAAAAGTGCTAGTACACCAACAATACTCTAAGTAACTCCAACCCTCAGCTCTCATATCAAGGCTGTGTTATCTCCCTTCCATTTGACAGCAGATTAAATCTATGTTTAAGAAGAGTTACCAAAAGATATTCGTAAATTTCCTTTAAGGTAGCTCTACATCAGAATAGCCTAATGTGTGAATCTCTACAGATGGAAAGCCGACTTTTTGACTGTTCATCCTTCCTGAGATCTGAATCTCTTCTCCTATTGTGGCTGGTTGCACTCTCTTCATTCCCGACAAGTTTCGATAAATAGCACTTCTGGCATCTTATGTCTTATTTACGCCTTTTCTTGTAACATTGTGATGCACAACAACTGTTGAATTAATTTCTAGCATCATCGTTACCACTGTCATCTAAATATATGTACCAACACTAAATCAGACACTGAAACTTTGAAGTATAGTAACCACTAGCAGTTAGAAAGTGGCCCAAAATGAATAAAGTGCCTTGTTTACATGGAGATGTAAATGTGAAAGTAGGAGCAACGACATGGCTTTAGATCTCAGAGTGAAAGGGTCATAGTTGGCTTTATTAACGAACATGGAAATCATACAGATGGAATACCTGTCAATGTATCAAATAGAACAGAGGTGTCAAACATAAAGCCCACTAGTTTTGAGTAAAGTGAAACCTAGGGATATTTTCTCACCTGTACAAGCTGGTATTTATATGGTTGGTTCCCAAGCTTCTTGACGTTGTCTAGAGTGCCAGATAGGACACATGCAGTGAGTTGTGTGAATTTTCACGTCTCTAATACCCAGCCATCTCAGACCCCGTCAACCTAGCCAGCCCGCGTGACGTCATACTATGCCTCATATGGCCCCTGGGCCAAATGGAATTTGACACCTTTAACATAGAATCAAGTAAGTAGCATTATGATTGAACAAAGAATTGAGATTGGCATGCTGAGACGTCAACTCATACCATAACCCAGTTGAGGTAAAGCTACTAGTAATTCCAC